>JAJMGX010000007.1:0-535735 GCA_030565865.1 Yamadazyma friedrichii
TGAAGTTGCATCAAAATAGGAGTAACTACTAAGGAACTGAAATTTTAACTTAATTGAACAGTTTCTTAGTATATAATTCTAACAAATACACTTAAAATTATGTAAACTGTATTAAGATATCTTTTATAGTGTAAACATCTAGGGAAAATTTAGGATATTTAATCTTGTCATTTGAAAGATTCACATAGTCTGAGTGTAGTTGAGTATTTCAAATTAAGGAACTACACCAACAATAAATTTGAACTAGTTTAATAGGATACCTTACAATTGATTTGATCACAAGTAAATGAACATAAGGGGTATGCCATATGAATGCAGACTCAAAAAAAAAAAAAAAAACTCAAAATCCTATACAATATTCAAATGAAATTAAGCATTAAGATTATTTCCATAATAATAAAGTTTTATCAAAATTTGGCTCACTTGCATAGCATAATACTTGAAAAGTTCTCACAAGAAGAAAGAGTCTAATATGGTATAAAAGATCTTTTTAAAACGGATATATATAAATATACTCAAAATTCAATACAGCAAACTCATGAAAAACCATATTGGGTCTTATTGTCCAATAAAAAATAGTTTAAATTGAATGAGAATAAGAACTAACTCACAAAGATTCAAATTAAATAGGACACTAACTAGTAAGCAATCGGATTTGATATTAATTCAAGAATCTACAAACAAAAACTCGTTGATATCATCGTTAGTCTTTAAAGTCAGAGCAACGATTTAAGTGTTTCAAAGATTTTTAGCAAGAAACGGTAAGTAGAAGAATAATTTAAAACCTAATACCCTGAAAATAGCAAGTTAATTCAGAATAATAGTAAAAAGATACCTTTCTAATCCCAAACATCAAACCATTGAATTATGGAAATGTGACGAAAATTGGAAACAGAAAAAAAAAGGACAAGAGGCACATTACAACTATTGAAAAATACCTCATATGCATTCATTAGAAATTATAGAACGATCTCCTATTATCAATTCTAACAATTTTAGCCTTAATTTCCACAACTGTAATAGATGAAGAAAAACAAAGCCGATAAAAAAAAATGTTGACATGGTATTTATTAGAAATTTTTGTTCTAATTAACGAAACTGACAATTCAAGAAGAGTTGTGCACTTAAGTGTTATGTAGGTATTATTCGAGAACTGTTTCTTTTCATTTCATATCTATCACCCATTATATATATTTCAATTTCAATTATGTAGACCATATAAAACCCCAGAAAAGACTTTAGAAGCCTTACAGACCCATATTTTTTTCTAAAAAAGGATGAGCCCAATCGAACGTGTAAGTGTATGTGTACACCGATTGAGGAAACGCTTACTAGTAACCTACTTTTTCTAAAGTTAAACATATTATTCCTTTATGCACAGAAATATTTTAAAATGATTAACAAAAAGTTAAAAGAAATGTTGTCTACCAAATTAGAGATATATTAGCATACAGAGAGATATACTGCGAAGGTAATTAATCTTTTTCAAGGTAGAGACAGAGAATTTGACAAGAATCCTTTCATGTTTATTGCTTTGTTACACCCTGCACCTTCCTCTAATTTTATCAAGTGAGAATATTAAAGCACCTGAATCTCTTGGTAACCAAAAAAAGCAAAGAAAACCTTAAAAACATTATATTGGAAATTAGTACTTACGAAATGTGGCTACTTTAAGAATCTTAAACTTTAATCATATCTAAACTTGCATTTGTTAGGAGTTGGCATAGAATTTGTAAATAGAGGCACAGTCCAATAATTCAATTCATTATTCACTTCCAACTCTTTAGTAAAAGAGTAACAACAACAACAATATAAACATTATTTGAAGCTGAATTAATTTAATCATGTTACAATTAAACTTTAATATTGTGATTACTAGTTTTGAAATAATTTATTATAATTTAGTTTATGATTTTTTTATAACTTATAAAATGATAGTGAAACTGTAATGAAATATCAAAAATACTTAATTTAAAAGACCAATATGATATAAGATTAGATAGATTAGTATAGTTAAGAACGTTTGAGCCTTAATCCGATGGAAAGCGGTAAGTTAAACATTATGCATTATTGTTTAATAAACGTTCAATCATTAATAAAATACAGCTTCATCTTCCTGATGCAACGATTTCAGGGACTCAATATCTATTTCAAACTCATAGAAGTCAACATTCAGTTGTCCTACTAACTATACATGTGTTCTCTCTTATTATCTGATACCAGGTATAAGATTCGCTGAGCTTTCATCTTAATCAATCATTAGCTTTTTGTAAATCTGGCTATTTTTTACAATAAAATTAGTTATTATAAATCACTGTAACAGTACCTATCAATATACTGTGTCCTTTGATCTCTACACCTATCTATCAAGTAGAATAACACAAAGAGGGTGGAGGGTGGAAACAGTATTTTATAACTATTGAAAATACTCTTTCCCTTAACAATATGATATTATCTTCTCAGACTTTCTTTAAAAGTATTGCACTTTAGAAATTAAATTCATAGGAGGGGGTATATTTCATTAAAAATGTTGTAAACTTTCACTAGGCTTCTCTTTTAGTTTTGCTTCTGTGTTTTATATTCCCATATTTTATTGTCTCCTTTCAATATTAACCTAGAGTATGTTTTAAAACAATGCATCGCAGAGTAAGGTTGCTACTTTAATATGGTTATCTTTAAACTCTTGGTTGTGTAACTGACTTTTTTAGATGTTTCTTGTTGCTTTAGTACTGTCAATGATATTCTGTAATATTTAGAGGTCCGTCACATAGCATCAACTGGCAAAAATCATTAAGTATGATAAATTTCATTAGAATCGAAATCGAGCACACCAATTATTATTTATTCCATTCAAATTCTTACCTGTTTTCTTTTTGCTGGAATGAGATGAGAAACAGGCTAAGATTTGTTACAAATCTTTTGTGAAGATATACTCTGCTTTTGGATAAGTAGTGTAATAACATCTTTAAGAATAAAATTTTATGTGGTTGATTAGAGATTCTTGCAGGCAATGGAGTGAGATGGTACTGGGATATATATATGAGTCTAAAGCATCGATTTAAAAGGTTTAGAGTGTGTGTATTACTTTTGCGCTGCATTTATTTATCAACTCGTTTATTTATCAAACTCTTATAATCTTTTATTGAGCTTTGATAGTTCTTACTTAATCATTTTTTTAACCTCACTAATTTTATAACTACTGCTATTCAAGGTATTTAATTAAGATTGATGGAACTGTGGTTCTTAATGAGTGATTAATTTGTGGCAGAATAAGGATACCTTTTATTGAAAAAATCTGTGTGTCTAATTAATGATTAAATTTGAATAACAATTCTCTTTTAAAGTTAATCTGTGTTAAGGGAAAAGATTAATTTCTTTAGTCATTTCTGAAAGATTTTAATTTTTAAATTTTTGAAAAACTGATAAATTACAATACTTCCTTAGACTCTTGATTTATGAATAATAGTCATAAAGTCTATCCTTTTTCAAATTTATTTGAGATCTCTAATTGTTCGAATTAAAGACCCCGATAAACTATTTTGAGCCGATATGATACACGCCAGCAGTTTGAAGAATATAAAGCATAGGTATAAAAGGCATTCGCTTGAAATTGTCTTTTGGTTATATTTGCTATTAATAATGATAGTAATCAATTATTAGATGCTATTGTTATACATGCAATGTTTATTATATTGTATTAATTTTTGGAAACCATTTGTCAAAGGTGTATTTATTGTAGAGCTTTTGTTTGTAGGAGAATTAATTATTAAAGAAAGTTTTATAGTTTTCAGAATTTTTTAGTTTCAGATATCAACAAAACAAAGCACTTGAATTAAAAAAACCTATTTACCACCTAAATTAATGAAAGAAAAGCTAGCTTGAAATAATATCTGATAGATGTTTCAATATTTATAAAAGAATTGAAAAAAATTAAAACATATCACTCAACAAAAGGAACATGTTAGTTTAATGATCATCAAGGGTAGTGACAGAATGATAAATACCACTATCAATTGAACCAATATAAGCTCTGTCACCAAACCCACCAATAAAATAAATGTCATCGACGTTTAATTTCATCCAATGAGATTTATGAGATTGGGATTTACCAGGTAACCAAAGATTAGCATCAGGATGTCTGGCAAGGAAGCATTTTTCTAATTTACCTTGTTGTTTTGAAGTTTTAAATTCAACCTCTTGTAAATTACCACGAATATTAATTCTGGGTGAACCAGCTGGTGATTCAACAATACCGCCAGGATATTCGGGGTTAACTTCATCATGAATTGGATGATCCCCGACTCTTAAAGTAAAAGTATACTCTGAACCTTGTACAATATTTTGATAAGTTGATCCAATATCAACTATTAACCAATAAAAATCCCCATCATTATCACAATCAACGTAATATTCCATTGAAGAAACTGGTACTTTAATATTGTTACCATTTTTTTTAATAGTTTTAACGGTATTAACATTAATCATTGATTCTCTAAAAACTAAAGTTCTAGCAATTGAAGCTGATTCAATTTCACCCGGAACATGATCAGGCTCTGAATCTGATGATGCAATTTCCAAAACTTGATCGTTCTGCTCTCCTTGATTTTGAAAAATTGTTGGCAAACTAATTGGGAAGCCAATAGTTAATTGAATTAACATTAAAATATAACAAATTTTCATATCCACTATTTTGATAAATCTATATCTATTATTATTCCCTTTTCATCTAATATCAAATATAATAATGAAAAAAACCCTTGAAGACTTTGTAATTATAATTAATTAATTTTTCATCCCTTTCGCGGATTGATAAGGATCGATCTTAAAAAAAACCTTAGATTGCATAACGTGCTTTTACAATAGGTGATTTTTTTCAAAATTAAGAGCTTCCAATTGGTCAAGGAAAAAAAAAAGTAAGTGCTCTATATATCTATAAACCTATGTATGGGGAAGATGAAAAACTACTCTTGCATTTAAGGGGAGGAAATATCTCGAGACCTAACTCCAATATCTAAATCCAATATTAGCACCCCAAGGATCGTCAACATACCTTGTTGGATTGTCAACACCAATTTGATATAAATCTTTCAACTCTTGTTCAGTTAAAGGAGGGAGTCTAACAATAGTCTTAATTCTTTCAAGATTTGAAGATCTTGGTAAAGCTGATCTATTTTGTAATATATGATAGGCAGTTGCAACTTCATTAGTGGTAACGTCATATTTTTCAGCCAACTGTTTAATTAATGGTAATTTTAACACTGGCGCACCTTCACTACCAACTGGAGAATAAGCAGTTATATGAATACCATGTTCTGTACAATAATCAACTAAATCTTGTTGAGGTAATTGAGGATGATATTCAATTTGATTTACAACGGGGCTAACTTTAACTTTAGGTAATAACTGTTCAAGATATGAAATTGAATAATTAGAAACTCCAATCGATTTAATTTGCTCAGGCTTTGATAAATATAATGATTCAATTCTTTTGTAAAATGCAATAAATTCTGTACCATCATTAGTAGTATCATCAAATATAACGTCCCCATTTGCATCAGTTGGAACTTTAGGAATACCCTCGTCATTATCACATTTAAATCCCGCAGGCCAGTGTTGTAATAGTAAATCAACATATTCTAAACCTAAATTTGCCAATGACTGTTTAAATGAAGCTTCGGGATTTTTATGAAATACTGGCCAAACTTTTGTAGTAACAAACAAATCCTCCCTCTTAATAATACCTTCGTCAATTGCTTCTTTAATAGCTTCACCAACATATTTTTCAGTATCATAATACCAAGCAGTATCAATGTGACGATAACCGGCTTTTATCGCAGTTTTAACTTGGTCTTTAACGTCGCTTGGAACTTCTGAAGCAACAGTACCTAAACCTAACGCAGGAATGGTTTTACCATTTGATAATTTATGATTAATTGAAGTAGCTAATTGAGTCATTTCTAATTGTTCCCTAAAATCGATTGAGTGTCTTGTTATTCGTTGTTGAACTTGAAAAATTATTTTTTGAGATTTACTAATTATGGTAATATAAGCGTAGAGGTTTTGATAGCTGTGGATTTCGCAATCTAAAATATAATTGGCAAAAAAACATCAGGTAGTGGTAGGTTGTATTTTTATGTTAAAAAGTCGAGATATATATGTATTAATATATATAAAGGAATATGAGTGTTATAAAGACAAAACAGAGAAAACCTGAAAAAAAAACACTCATTTCATAGTCTATAGAATTCACTTAATCAAATGTTTTAGATAACGTATCACCTTCCCACCATTTAAATCCAATACCAAACCCCCATGGATCGTTTGTATACCTTTTTGGTTTATCGACTCCAATTTGATACAAGTCTTTTAACTCTTGATGAGTCAATTGAGGTAACCTTACATTTACTTCAATTCTTGCTAAATTTGATGATCTTGGAATTGTTGATCTATTTTGTAAAATATGATAAGCATTAATAATTTCGTTTGGTGAAACGTTATATTTGGTGGCTAGCTCATTCACTAATGGTAATTTTAAAACTGGAGCACCAGTACCACCAACAGGAGAATAAGCTTCTACAACAATATCATGCTCACTACAAAAGTCAATTAAATCTTGTTGTGGGAGTTGAGGATGATATTCGATTTGATTAATAACTGGTGCATATCTTTTCTTGTTTTTTAATAATTCTCTTAATTTTGGAATGGAATAATTTGAAACGCCAATTGATCTGATTTTATCAGTTTCAAATTTTAAATCTTCGATTTTGTTATAAAATCTAATATACCCCGATCCATCAACTGGATCATCATCATAAACCAAATTCCCCTTTTGATCAAAAGGGGTTGCTGGTAAACCATTAGCATCACCGTGAAGGCAAATTGGCCAGTGTTGTAAGACTAAATCAACATAGTCTAAACCTAAATCTTTTAATGATTTATTTAAAGAAACTTCTGGATGATGATGTAATGATGGCCAAATTTTAGTAGTTATAAATAAATCTTCTCTTTTAGCAATTCCTTCTTCAAAGATTTGCTTTAATGCTTCACCAACGAATTTTTCTGTACCATAATACCATGCGGTATCAACATGACGATACCCTGCTCTGACGGCAGCAACTACTTGATTTTTTACATCTGAAGGATCATCTGATGGTACTGTACCCAAACCTAAAGCTGGTATAACAGTATCATCATTTAATTTAATATCAACTTCTGTAGCCAATTTATGTTGGACCATTCTGTTGTAGTTTCTGATTGTATTTTTTTGGGGTTGTAAAGAGAAAGCTATTAAACAGTTTTAAAAAATCTTTCCAGTATTTGAATATTTGAATTAAACTACGGTTTATATAAATTTAGTTATAATAGAGCAAAAAGCAATAGATTGATAATTAGTGCATATATCACTATGCGCATGTCTTTTTTTGCAGCAATTTGTTATTGTGATTTGCTGTAAATTTGGTCCCTGACATACTCACATGCTGACAGACAATAGATGTATTTCGATTACCCTGATAAAGATTAAGCAACAACGAACTGGATGCAGCACCTCTCTTTTTTTTAAATATTTTAATACCTTATTTTTAATTACGTTGCCCTCACTTTGTGTCTGTTCTACATTATTATATACTTTTTGCGTGTAAATAAAGTTTAGTTATCAAGATGAGTTATAAACTACCAGAGCATAGCAAATAAGCCTTTAATTAAACAATATACACTGAAATTATAAGCGCAATTCATTATCCCATCATCAAACTAACTTTAAAAAAAAAATCATATCTTGATAACATCAATGTCATCATCAACATTAATTTCATCATCATCATCATCATCAATAAAAACTTCTTCATCTACATAATCCGTCATTGAAACATCATCCATACCATCGTAATCTTCTTCATCTTCATCATTACCAATAATATCACTATTATTTTTATTTCTTGATGATCTAAATGAAAATTTTCTATTACCATTAATTTGTGAATAATGAATTTTATTAATTGCGGTTAAATAAATAAATGATACTTTCTTCTTCTTCTTATTATAAATAAACCAATAATATGACCACATAGTTTGGTAAGGATAATTTAAATCCTCAATAATTGAAGGATCGGTTGGTCTGAATTCAAAAATTTGACAATAATCTGAAGTTGGATTTGGATTTGAATTATTTGGCTTTAAATTTGGTGAATCATAATCATTATTTGACAATTTCCTTGAACGATTAAAACTGTTTGATCTTGATTTTACTTTAAATTCTTTTTCTTTTTCCTTTTCATTATCATTTGAGCTAGTCAGATTATTATTTTCAAATTCCTTCTTTATATGAGGATTAACTTGGTTTAATGGTGGACTCATACTGGTTCTCATATTACCAGGTATCAAAGTTGGAGATATTGGATTCTTGGGTATAAGGTGCATATGACTGTCAATTCTATCCCAAATCCAATCTAGTCCTTCTTTCTTTTTACCTAATGATATCATAATATTATTAAATCTATGAATTAAATCTTCCGAAGTAATTTTATGGAAATTATCAGTTGTTGGGGTTAGGTTGGAAAAGTCGTGATCAGGGAATGTAGTATTTAGAATTGCAATTAAATTTGCAAATGTCCATTTTGTCTTAGTAGTTTTTAATGAACCAAATGGAGATTCATCAATTGAATCAACGTCAAATGAGTTATCAGTTACACTTGAATTTCGACGATTATCAGTGCCTGAGGTACTTGATGATCTACCTTTTCCGTTTACATTAAAATTATTATTAGTATTATTAGTGTTATTAGCATTATTGATATGATTACTATTCAGATAATCATTCATACCGGAATTATTCGTATTTGGACTACTTGCAAATAATGAATTTATTGAATTTTTACGTTCTCTTTCAATAGTTCTTGATAACTCATTATCTTGAATTAATTGAGTTAAATGTTTATCAATCGTTTTGTACAATTTTCTATCACTTCCAATTGGTTTAGTAGTGAATAAATCACAACCCCCTTTAACGACTAAACTATTGTCGTTAGTGTGGAAATTTAGTTCTTGATTAACTAGTTCGATGTCAACTTCATCAATGTACTGGTAAATGAGTTAGTATTAATGTTGATACACCAGTTTCGGATTTATCTCAAATATCGCGTTACCCCGGACTTTCCTCTCGTTATTTTCTAAGTAACTATTTACTTTCACTACCAGGATTGCCCCCCACCTATCTAAGACTATAAATCCCATACTTCATAAGATCTATTAACACCTATACATACTTTCATGATTAATTAATTTACAAAACTGACTTCTCAAAAATCGTGTTGATAGAATTCCGCGCACCCACGACTTCCTTGAGGATTAGTTTTATCTTATCAGGACCCCTTTAAAAGTTACACAAAACCAAAATAGATGCACCTATTATGTTTATGTAGTATGTTATGTTAGGTAGGGTGTTATGTCTATGTAGTATATTATGTTTATGTAGGGTATTACTATATAAAATTTTAACACTTTACTACTAGTCCACCAGTGACTATCTCATACTGAATTTTTTTATCAGAATTTATAACTTTTAAAAATCTTTGAACCTGCCAACCAGTGACATTATCATCAAAATCTCTCTTCAAATTTGGCTTATAATTCTTGGTTAACATTATTTTATTGGGGACCAATTTCAACCAATGGTAACCTAAACTTGGTACATGATGTTTGATATTATTTAGATTATTTAAATTGGGGGACTGAATATTTAAATATGATGACTCAGAATTTTTATATCTTGGATCGTCAACTGAATTTGAAATATTTTGTCTTTTGTTGTTATCCCCTTCATATAGATTATTTGCATTATTTATCGTTTGAGATAAATTACCATTAGCAGTATTATTACCATTATGCAAATTCTGATAATTTTTTAAAGTATAATTATCCCAACCAATAATATTACCAACTTGATAATCTAAATCTAATGCATTATTCAGCGGTAAATATTCCAATGGATCATAGTTAGTTAATTGATCACTTACTTGATTTGATAAAATTATTGAAATATTGAACTGTTTACATAATCTATTTAGAAATTGATATAATTTTAAAATATAATATTTTTTATTTATATTTAAATCAGTTTCACCAACTAATTTGTAAATATTATTAAACTGTTGATAATGCTTTGATTTAATTCTTTGAAATGTTAAATTATCTTTATTAATTTCAGTTTCTAAATCCCGAACAATTTTTTTCAAAAATTTAACGTTCGTAGTTGATTCTCGACGTAGGTAATGTCCAATAGAATCAATTATCACTGTTTGTATTGATTGATCTTGAAGTTTGCAAGGTAATTTATTAAAGATCGTTTCATGTTGAATCTCTAAATCTGGACAGTATATATAATCGATATTTTCCAAACCAATCTTTTTATTCGTTTTAGTATCACTTATGATCTCATTCAATCTCCTAGTTTCTAAAAAACTTTCAGTGGTTATAAATATGACTCTATTACGATCATTTAATTGCGATTGTATTGATAATTGATATAATAATTGTGATTTACCACACCCACTCGATCCAAATATTTCTGTAATTTCACCAATAATTACCCCACCACCTAGTTCATCATCAACTTGTTTCATACCGGTATTTATATATTGACTCTTCACAATTGGTACTGGGCTTAAATCATTTAAGCCAGTTGAATCATTTAAGTTTGTATTTGTATTTGTTAACAATGAGATGAAATCATTAATTTCGGTACTTGAACGATTTAAAATTTTCAGTAAATCCGATATTGGTTTAATAAATAAGTCGAAGGTGGAGATATGGTGTTCCAAGACTTGAATTAACTTATCAAAATTGTTAACATTTAAAGTTGGTAGCTGTTTCAGTAAGTCCATTATAAAGTATTCTACGCGTTTGAGATGCGATGATAAATTAAACAGAGATCAGAAAAAAGAAGCGCTGAATAAATGATAGATAAAATAGAACCAGAACAAGGAAATTTATTCATTTAATGAGCACCTGAGATGTAAAACCATTTATCAACTGATTTATCAATTGGAGCAGCAGGTAATGGTGAAGCAGCTGGAACGCTAAAATCACCATTAAATGTTGAAGTTGATGATAAAGTAGTATTGACCAATTCAATACCTTTTGGCTCAACACCACCTTTAATTAATTTATCCCAAGCTTCGGAACATTCATTAATGACTTCTTCAGCATATTTTTTATTTTTACATTCACCACTAAAAGCAAATTGATTTTCTGGTTTACCATCTGGGATTTTATAAATTCTGAACCATTCATTAGTGGCTCTTAATAATCCTGGTAAATGAGTTTCAACATCTTCAACATCGTGTAATTTTGATGCTAATGGATCATTGACATCAACGACAATGACTTTCCAATCAGTTTCACCTTCATCTAATAAGGCCATAACACCTAAAACTTTAACTTGTTTAACTTGACCAACGTAACCGACTTGTTCACCGATTTCACAAACATCTAATGGATCATTATCACCTTTGGCTTTGGTTTCAGGGTGTAATTGATTTGGATCTTCCCAAGTTTGTGGGAATGCACCATAATTATGAATGTATCCATGATGAGGGAAACAATTTCTAACAAATCTTAATTTACCTTTTTTAGTATCTTGGATAATAGGGTTTAATTCAAGATCTTTTGAAATTTCTAATTTGGCATTGGTCCATCTTGGGACTTCAACAATCATATTTAAAATGGTTTTTTCTTCATTAGCATATAATGGAATATCATGGAATGGTGAGATTGGTTTACCATCTTTTTCTAAGAAAACTTTGTAATCTAAAGTGTTAGCAGCACCAATTTGTCTAGTTGAAAATGACATCTTTAAACTATCTTAACTACTTCCAATTGAATTTAATCTAATTTAAATTTTTTGAGGTCAATTTTTTTTGAAATTTGTCGAAGTTTTTCATTCACCCAACATGCATCACGTGATATCGCGAGGACCAGTCCTACACCACTAAAACGATATAACTTAACAGCGAAAGGTTTAGATCACTATTGTTCTTGTTGTATAGTGCTATGAAGTGCTGTTCCTTTCTTTTAATTGGGGGTCCTTATTTTATTTATTATTAACCACTGCACAAGTTCATTTGAGTGACGCTCACATGACCCTCGTAAAATATTTATAACCCCAGATTGATATTGATCGATGCATCTAAATTTTCAAATATTGTAAAATTTTATTAAAAATGTAGTAGTTTGGATCGTTATTAACATTGTAACAATCGTCAAATCTTTCGATAGTCTCGTTGGTCGTTATAGCAGTCTCAGTAGTCTCAGTAGTTTCAGATGCTTCACTAAACGAAGTATGTGAAGGAGGACTTAAAGAAGCATTTAAACTACAAGTATCTGTAAAAGTACCTAAAGCATCAGATATCTTTGCATTAACTACTTCCATTTCAGATTTTTTAAAAAATACCATACCCCTTTGAATTTCTCTAATCCATTTTTTCCTTTCACTTTCAATTAAATGTAATCCTGAACTTTCTCCCTCGTTATCATGATTTAAACTAGCTAATTTAATGATTAAATTAACCATTAACTTAAAATCTCTTGACTTAAGGGTAATTAATTCATTCAAACTACAATCAAGTAAAAAACAGCCTTTGAAAATGAATTTCTTTTTAATTATCAGTGATACTATATATGATTTAAATATGTGAAATCCATAGATATCTGAATCCATAAAACCCCAAATTGGTGTATTCAAATAAGATAAATGATTTACATATTGCTTAGTCAAATTATCAGGATTGCCTTTACCAGTTAATACTAGTACTTTATTTAACATTTGTTTAAAGGTAGGAACAACTGATTTTTGATTTAAGTAATTACATAACGATTTAAAAATTGAATCCTTCTCAATAATTATAATTAACTCAACATTGGTTGTACTAAAATTTTTAAAATTCATTGGAATTAAAATTGGTTCATTGCATGAATTTCTAAAAAGTAACCCTTTTTGATTAGGGTAAATGTTTAACTCGGTTAGTTCAACATCTAAACTTTTTGCAATAGCATCAATGATTAAGTTGCTAAAATTTTGGTTTTGGAAAATTGTAACATTATTGTAAAAAATATCTCTTTTGGTGGTAATTCTATTAGCTATTAAATTTTGAGTAACAATTTGTATAATTACAATAATGCTTGAAAATTTTAATAATTCTAATTCAACTGACGAATTTGAGCAAAGACGAACTATATTGTTTGAAGGCCTCTTATTCCTAATTCTTAAATGAATTTCAAATGGTATTACATTAGTTATATAGCAAATTAACCTTTCACAAATAGACATTAATGTTAATAATATTGGTCTACTAGTTAGTATCTGAACCGCTAAGCCACTGCAATTTCACAATAAACCAGGTTGTATATCATATAACATCAAATGCATGTTATCATGCATTAAAATCTCCCAAGGAAGAGGAATTGCTTACTTTTCACCAAATATTTCGATAACCGCTGTCATAATATAAATTATCAATCTTTTTAACAAATTTACTATCAAAAACAAGATAAGTACATTAGCGAATAGCTCGACAAATGTACTACCTACCCAGCAGCAACCGACGTAATAAGAACTTCTAAATCACCAAAGATTCTGTTAAATGTCAATCACCGGTTAACGAATCGTTATCATTTCCTTTTCTCGCTTCTCAGCCTAGGACGGTTCAGAAATTTGGATCATTGATTTTTCTTCTACGTTACAGAATTTGAAAGGGAGCTTATTATAGAGTATTTAGTAACGGCAGACCCTAGACAGTAGGAAACACGAATCGATATAGGAGACAGTCGTGAGGGTAGAGATGCCAGTTATCAATCAATTAGTTGAAGTCAACAAGAGAGACCTTTGGGATAATAATAATAGTGCAAGATGGGCATTATTTGCCATTTTCATTGCTATTATCTTAGTTATAATAGTAGGTACATTAAGAGTGAATAAGAAAAGAACTAATGTTGGATTACAGCCGATGTATGGTACAAGATGGATGACACCACCAACATATAATCAGTCGCAAACGTCTTACGACCAAGCGACCACTGGTGGTGGTGATATACCAACGAATTATGTACCAACTTATACTGCAACTGCCAATGATCAAGATATGGGATACTACGATAGGAATGGAGAGTTTCATGCCAATCCAAATGCAAAATCTGGTAGTGTTAGCGGTGCAGGGGGTAATTTTCAATTCAATAATGATAATGATATAGTTCAACACCCTAATAGTAGTCATCAAAGGAATTTTGAAAACTCTGACGGGGTGGTATTACATAATAATGACGATTTGGATATGGATTTAACCAGACCTAATTATACGTCAAATATTGTAAGAACTGATGAAGGACCTAATTCGCCGGCGCAAGAGCATTATGAACCACCTCAGGGGCCGCCACCAACCACCACGACCAATTCAACACATTAAATGCAACTAGTTGACCTAGAGAAAATAATATGATTTACTTCTGTTCTTTCTTCTTTCTTTTTTCTTTCCTTCGTTCTTCCTTCGTTCCTCGTTCTTCCTTCGTTCCTCGTTCTTCCTTCGTTCTGCTCTGTTTGTTTATTTCTTTCTTGTTTTGTTGGTAGTGTCTCATTTTGTGACAACGCAGCCCTTCACAAATTTCAATCCATGCAATTCATTTAATCCAACCTACGCTATAACGGACTATTTGAAATAAAACAACAAGAAACATAACTTTCGTCAAAAGTAGTGTCAAATATCACAATTATGGAAATGAGAGTTTTCAGGACGTAACACACACCTGTATCAGTAGGATATCGCCAGTCTCTTTTTTTTCGTACCAGAATTTAGTTATCGCGTGGGAAGAATAGCGTGAAGTTTTTATTTTCTACTACGAACTGCGTCCAACATGGTGCGAAATTCATTTCATAGTTCGAGAGATTTATAGATGGTCTCTCGAATTTCATTTTTTTAAATATGACTTTTTGCAATCTCTGGTAGTTCTTTAAACCTCTCGCTGTACGGCATGTATTCTCTAATAGTTATGATATCATTGAGCTTGAGTTGAGTCATTCGTTTGGTCAAGCGATACTCAAAGTATCAAGTGAAGTTAACCGACATCCATTTAATAGAGGTGGCTTATTATGATGATGAAAACACTGTATATATTCATATTGTAGAGGGAAAATCAAACAAAACAAAATCAAACAAGACAAAATCGAACATAACGGTATGCATCTACTGGTATCCATCTAATAGAAACCCCATAGTGCACTGCCTAGTCGGTTAAATCTAAAAATAGCAAAAATTTCGAATTAAAATATGGAATCGAAGCAATTGACGATAAAACCAGTAAATTGCTGTTGAGATGAAATTTAAATGACAAATTCCTTCCAAAATGCACTTGATGGGTGAGAGGATAGAACAAGTAGTTGTACAGGTTATATCAGAGGATGTCAGTAATCTCCACCAGTGATATTTCACAGGACAATATAGACCGTGACAGCTTTACCCTTTGGTATTTTACCCTTGTATTTTACCCTTGTATTTTACCCTTGTATTTTACCAACCTGCAATTATGCTATCTCATCGACGGAGTGACATATTCAGCCGCCCTGGGATTTACTACGCAGTTCCCCTACTGCTTGTAGGCAAAACTAAGCAGAGGTCACAATTAACTGGTTGATAATACAACTAAACACAACTACATACAATTGAACACAACTAAACACAACTACACACAACTAAACACAACTAGACACAGCGAAACACAACTAGACAATAAACATAATTAAATGTAATCAGACATAATTAAACATAATTAATACCAGCCATCGTCCTGAATTCGCGTTGCAATTTCACATCCGATGATAACAATGGGCATCATCACAGAAAGTGATTCTCTTAACATCTACAGCAACTCTACACCCATTGTTCTCATTTTTGATAGTTGTTTATATAACGGTGTTTATATAGCATCGCATTGTATACATGTTATTATCATGCTCATCTTGAATAGTATAAATTCAGCCATTTGCACAATTTTTTAGCAATTTCGGTTTTCAAATTGATCCTTAAATACTCAGTTAAAGTCTGCAGATTAATTTTGTACCTGAAATTTTCCTCTTAGTATTTTGAAGAGTTTTCACTTTGTAGAACATCGACAACTACAAACTACTACTACTAGAAGAAAACGAAGTATAAACCATGGCTGGACAATCTGGTTCTTCGATTTCGGCTTTAATTTCCACCTTAGCTCCAACGTTTATTATATTTGTTGTTTTTTTGGGGATATTCACATCCTTAAGAAAGAAACAACAAAGAGTTTATGAACCAAGAAATACCGTTGATACGGTCCCACAAGACTTAAGACCCGATGACTCCCCTCGTGGTTTATTTAGCTGGTTAAGTCATATTTTAGCCAAACCTGAATCGTTTTTAATTCAACAAACTGGTGTTGATGGTTATTTTTTCATTAGATTTTTATTTGGATTTGCTTCCATTTGTTTGATTGGTTGTTTAGTTACTTGGCCAATTTTATTCCCCGTTAATGCTACTGATGGGGCCGGTAAGACTGGGTTTGACATTTTATCTTATGCTAATGTAAAAGATAAATGGAGAACTTTTGCTCATGTATTTTTATCATGGGTTTTCTTTGGTTCAGTGATTTTTTTCATGTATCGTGAAATTGTTTATTATACTACTTTCAGACATGTTGTTCAAACTACTCCCTTATATGATTCTATGTTAAGTTCAAGAGTTTTATTATTAACTGAAATTAATGATTCTTTATATAATGAAGATAGTTTAAGAAATTATTTCCCAACTGCAACCAATATTTGGTATGGTAGAGATTTTAAAACTTTAGATGAAAAAGTTAAACAAAGAACTAAATTGACTAAGAAATATGAAGGTGCTTTAAATTCTGTTATTAATAAATCAACTAAATTAAAATTAAAACTCGCTAAAAAAAATAAGCCATCAATTGAACCAGCTGATGATTTAAATAAATATTTAAAGGATGGTAAAAAGAGACCAACTCACAAATTAAAATTCCTTATCGGTGAAAAAGTTGATACTTTAGATTATGGTGTTGAAAAATTAGGTGAATTAAATAAAGATATCAAAAAGGACCAAGCTGAATATCAATCATTTAATCAAATTCCGGCTGTTTTCATTGAATTCCCATCTCAATTAGAATTACAAAGAGCTTATCAAGCTATTCCATTCAATTCTGATTTTAAAGGTGCTAAAAGATTTAATAATTTAGCTCCAAATGATATTATTTGGCCAAATTTATCATTAACTCCTTGGAAAAGAAGAATTAAAAAAATTATTGCTAATACTATCTTAACGTTAATGATTATTTTCTGGTGTATTCCAGTTGCTGTAGTTGGTGCTATTTCAAATATTAACTTCTTGACTGATAAAGTTCCATTTTTAAAATTTATTGATAAAATGCCATCAGTTTTAATGGGGGTTATTACTGGTTTATTACCTGTTGTTGCTTTAGCTATTTTAATGTCATTAGTTCCTCCATTTATTAGATGGATGGGTAGAATTTCGGGGTTGATTACCATTCAACAAGTTGAAGGTTACTGTCAAAGTTGGTATTTTGCTTTCCAAATTGTCAATGCATTTATTGTTGTTACTGTGACTTCTGCAGCTGCTTCATCAGTCACTAAAATTATTAGTGATCCTACTTCAGCATTGAATTTGTTAGGTCAAAATATCCCACCTGCTTCAAATTTCTATTTAGCTTATTTCTGTTTACAAGGGTTAGCCATTAGTGCTGGTATATTAGTTCAAATTGTTGCCCTTATTTTAGCTCAATTTTTAGGTAAAATCTTGGATAAGACTCCAAGATCTAAATGGAATAGATATAATACTTTAGGACAACCAGGATGGTCAGTAATTTATCCATTATATCAATTCTTAGGATCAATTGCCTTAATTTATGCAATCATTTCACCATTATTATTAGGATTTGCGTTCGTTGCATTTGTTTTAATTTATTTTGCATGGAATTATTCATTAATTTATGTTATGAGACCAAATGAAAATGATGCAAGAGGTAGAAATTACCCAAGAGCATTATTACAATTATTTGTTGGTCTTTACTTGGGTGAAGTTTGTCTTATTGCGCTTTTTGTATTTAACAAAAATTGGGCTTGTGTTGCATTGGAAGCAGTTTGTATTGCTGGTTCAGCAATGGCTCATATTTATATTAAATGGAAATTCTTACCATTATTTGATATTGTTCCAATTTCAGCTATTAAATACGCTGCAGGTGATTCAACGTTCCAATATCCAATGCACGATCAAGGATTAAAAGAAATTAAAATCGAAGGTGAACATTACTGGGAAGGTGGTAATCAATTAGGTTTAACTGATCAACATGATCAAGTATTATCTAATCCTATTTTGAATAATGCTGATAACATCACTGCTATTAATAATAACAATACTGGTACCGTTGGTGGATCAGTAATTGATTCCGATGATTCAAAACGTGATGATTATTCTAAACTTACCCACGATTCAAAAGCTCCAATTAATAATAAGGAATTATTAAATGAAAAAGCACCTGAAGTAGCGGATAAAGTTGAGAAATCAGGTAATAAGATATCAGTTAATCCAAATGATGGTGTTTCATGGTTGAAGAGATTCTTCCAACCAAAGACTGAATCATTTGATTTAATCAGAAATATTATGCCATCTGCTTACTTCAATTATGTTCAATATAACCCTGAATTCTTAACACATGCTTTTGATGATCCTGTCGTTTCCAATGAAGAACCTCATATCTGGGTTACCAGAGATGAAATGGGTTTATCAGAAATTGAAAAGGGTAAAGCTTTGGAGAATGGCGTTGACGTATCTGACGATAATGCCCATTTCGATGAAAAGGGTAATAGTGTTTACTCTGGTCCCCCACCATCTTATGAAGAATCAATTAGAGTTTAATCCTTTGTTTCGTTTTATAATAATTGATCGTTGTGTTGTATTTTAGATGTTTAATATAGCTTGTTATTTTATTTGTAATCCTACTTGGGTTATCTCTTATCTCATATAGTATGAACATCTTTATATCTTACAGCCATTACTCCTTGAAAGGTCAAAGATTAGTCCATCTTACCTAATTACTTATCAATCATGTTTAGCAAAATAAATATCTAATGAAAAATGTTTGCTTTTTAAAAGAGTGCCAAAAAATGAGTGATTGCAAAAATTTCCAAATGATTAAAAATGGGATAAATGAGAAAAGGATGCAAATTCTCCACTATATAAATTACTATTCCCCTTCTTTTGATTTGTTATTTTAATTTATTACGTTAATTTATTGGTGGTAGTACATAACAAGAGACAGTAAAATATGATCCAAAAAACTTTTAAAAGATTTTTAGTTAGTTCTGGTATTAAGAAATCACAATTCCATAGATATCCAAATCTTATGACTGGATTAAAAGGTCAACCAATTTTCCCTAGAGGTACAGTGTCATTTAATCCTAGAAGAGAATTTACCAATGTTACTGGTTGGTTAGCAGCTTTCGGTACAGTGATGCTTATTTGGCCATGGGTAGCAATTCATGGATCCAAGTTTTGGCATGCAGTTCCTAACCAAACTCCTCAGGTTTATTTAGAACATGGAAAAGCTGTGGTTAATATTCCTTCAAGTGAAGTTCATTTAGATAAACCTGGTGACGATTAATGATTTGTGATATGAAGTGATATGAAGCGATATGAAGTGATGAAGCGATATGAAGTGATGAAGTGATATGAAGTGACATGAAGCGATATGATGATATGAAGTGGCATGAAGTGATATGAAATGATGCAGTGATATGAAGTGGGTGTTTGCTATATGAAGTGATGAAGTGCTATGAAACTATGGTGTTTATTAAATTTATGATATTATCTATTTCATCTGTTTTTATACTACTTATCTGCACTTTTATAACGTTGATATCTTTAAAATAGTTGAGCTGGTTTAAATTATTTAATAATCAGTATCATCTTAATAATGCAAAATACTCAGAAATTAGCATAGGGAATAATAAATAATATATATATATAAAATCTATTTATATACTTTTTTTACGTTTCATACTGTTCAATAAATAATTTCAATAAATATCTATGCAATAGATAAGTGAATGAAACCGAAAAATAAACATGAATCAATATCGCTAAAATACCTGGTTGTGTACTTTGTTGATACTACAATGCTTATTTTTTTAAACTATTTAAAATTGAAATCAATGATAAAAATGAAGCGTAGGAAACATCTTCATTAATACCAACCCCCCATTTACGAGAATTATTAACTGTTACTTCAATATATGTAGCAGCTTTAGAATTTGAAGAATCCCCTAATGAATGTTCATGATAATTTTTAACGTCTAAATCAAGTGATAAGTCATTTTTAATAGCATTTATAAATGCAGAAATTGGCCCATTACCTTTACCATTTATTGATCTAACTTCACCATTTACTTCTAAATCAACCTTAATTGATCTATGTTTATCACCTGACGAAGAGGATAATGAATAATCAATCAATTTAAATGGATAATTTGGTTCATTGTCGGATTCTTCATCCCATAAAATGCAATAATTTGATTTAAATAATTCACATAATTCTAAATTATTCAACTCTCTACCTTTAGTATCGGCAATGATTTGCACAACATTAGAAAAATCGATTTGTAAACCTCTTGGTAAATCCAATTCTAAATTTCTTAAAATAACCCATGCTGATCCTCCTTTACCACTTTGTGAATTAACTCTAATGATAGCTTCGTAAGTTCTACCAATATCTTGAGGGTCTAATGGTAAGTATGGTACTTGCCATTGTTTATTACTAGTTGTACGTAATTGTTTTTCATGATCAGCAAAACCTTTTTTAATTGCATCTTGATGTGATCCACTAAATGCACAAACAACTAACGATCCACCATATGGAGTTCTTGGATGAATAGGAATCTTATTACATCTTTCAACGATATCAATAACTGAAGTAATATCGGAAAAATTTAATTTTGGATTATAACCTTGAGTATATAAGTTTAATGCTAAGGTAACTAAATCAACATTACCGGTTCTTTCACCATTTCCAAAAAGACATCCTTCCACTCTATCAGCACCAGCCATTTGACCTAATTCTGCAGCCGCTACCGCACATCCACGATCATTATGGGGATGTAATGAAATACATACTTTTTCACGCTCATTAATATTATTACTAAAATATTCAATTTGATCAGCATAAACGTTGGGGGTTGACATTTCTACAGTTGCTGGTAAATTAAAAATTATTGGTTGATCAACTGTTGGTTCCCAAGCATTTTGAACTTGGTTACAAATATCAACAGTATAATCTAAACCAGAATCACTAAAAAATTCAGGACTAAATTCAAAATTCCAATCAGTTGTATTATCAGCATCTTTAGTTAATGATCTAACTAATTTTGTACATTTAATAGCCAAATCAATCGATTCCTCTTTAGTATTCTTATATACCACCCTTCTAAAACAGTCTGATGTTGCCAAATAAATATGAACCGTAGCTTTTTTAACCCCTTGTAAACTTTCAATAGTACGCTTAATTAAGTCTTCTCTACATGGACTTAAAACTTGGATTCTAACATCTGGTGGACAGTTTTCAATTGTCCATCTAGTAAAATTAAAATCAGTCGTTGAAGCTGATGGGAATGCAACTTCAATTTCTTTAAAACCAATCTCCAATAATTTTTTAAAGTAAAGCTTTTTTTCATCAACTGACATCGGATCAGGTAATGACTGATTACCATCTCTTAAATCGGTACTTAACCATCTGGGTGGTTTATTTAAAACTTTTGATGGCCATTTACGATCTGGTAAGTTAATCGCTGGGAAAGCTTTATATTTAACACTTGGATCATCTAACATTACCATCTTGTGTTACTTTTTCTTAATATGTGACAATACTTCTTACTTAAAATTAATAGGAACTAAACAAATCAAAGGTTTCTCCAGGTTTTATAGAAATTTTTCAGTGACTAATAAATGCGATGTAGGAGCGGTTTAGGAACCCTGGTTCGACTGGATTTTATGAGTCGACCCGAAGGAAAAAATACCACCATTTAATGCCAATTTGACGGCGAGCTTACTGGTAATCGACGGAGATTTTATTTAATGGACCTACGGTAGTTTGAGTATAGTATAATATAGTATAATATAGTATAATATAGTATAATATAGTATAATATGGTATAGCATAGTTTAGTATACAACATATCAAAGGGCTTTTACTGATTACGAATCAAGTGAAGAATCTCCAACAGTACCAAGTGATTAACATCCAGCAATTCTGTCAGAAATTTACCATATTTTATTATAGATCTTTTGTCTCTGTACTGTACACTGATTCTACTACAACATGTAAGTACGATTGACAGTGATACGTGGACGAAACGAAGGAACTGAATATAATACACTAAAGTACAGTATAGTATCGTAACGTATTATTAAAGTGTGCTATATACAAAAACCTACAAGAAATAATCTGAAAAGTTATACTTTACCTTCTTCCAACCCGACAAACTCTTATAATGTTCTACTTCTAACAATTCGTCTTCAGTTTCAATATACCTATCAGTTTCAAAATCCATTTCTTCAGGTTTTACAAATTTATCTTTACCTAATCTATAAACCCACCAGATTATAAACATCAATGGGAACACTCCTAATTCTAAATAAGTCTGGAAGAATGCAGTGACATCCCAAGGACTAAATACTTGCCAACCTTGAACTAAGATTATAAAAATAACACCAATTAACGCTATCCATGGACCACCAAATGGATAAGTCCAATTAGTAAATTTCAAATAATGTAATTTCCCTTGAGCTTTTATACCTTTTCTGAATCTAATACTGGTAAAGGTAATCGATAACCAAGCTAATTGATTTGAAACTCCAACAATTGATTGTAACCAAGTCCACAAGGTACCAGTACCAATAAATGAGGCACCAAATGCTAAACCTCCTGCTAACCACGTTATAAGTACGGCTACATATGGAATTTTCCATCTATTTAATAATGTGAAGAATTTTGGGAAATAATTTTGAGTACCTAACGTAAAAGCTAATCTTGATCCAGCAAAAAGGGCATGATTACCAGCTGATACAACTGAGGTCAAAATAACGGCATTCATAAATGATGCACCACCTTTTGCTCCAATCATTTGGAAAACAATGGTAAATGGAGATGTTATCACTTGGCCAGATGATAATCCAGGGTAATCATATGGAACATTCATACCAATAAAGAAGATTGTCATGATATAAAATACAAACACTCTAATCCACATAACTTTTATAACTCTTGGTGTATTTCTAACAGGATGCTTCATTTCTCCTGATGTTAACAATATGGATTCGGTACCACCATAAGCGAATGATGCCGTTACAAATAATTTTGCAAAACCTCTAAACCCATCAACAAATGGAGCATCACCATATGACCACCATTTAAATCCTATGTATTCATTATCAGGATTAACCCCCGCATTAACACATATACTGATGATGAAAAATATTATGATGGTAATAATCTTCAATAATGACATCCAGTATTCTGCTTCACCATAAATTCTAACATGAACAAAATTTAATGATAATAAAAATACCCAAAAGATTAATGCAACAATCCAACCATGGAAATCGGTCCAGTATTGTAATAATATTTGAACTGCCACTAAATCATTAGCTACAGAGATTGCATCATTAATCCAATAATTAATTAATATGGCAAATCCAAATGATTCACTACCAAATCTTTTGGCATAAGTTGTAAAACTACCCGAAACTGGTAATAACGTACCCATTTCCCCTAAACATAACATAACCTCGTAAACAATTACCCCAATTATACTATAAGTAAGCAACATTGAAAGTGGCCCCCCTTTACTCAACGCATTACTCGTACCCAAGAAAATACCTTGGCCAAATATCCCAGCTAATGCATTCATGGAAATGATTCTATTGGAAAGACTTCGGTTTAAATTTTCTGTGAAATTTCTTGGTGGTTCTAATTCACTTGAACTTCGACTATCTGATTGTATATCTATTGATTTATTACTTGCATTTTTATCAACCGAGTTGCTGTCTATGATGTCGACCATGTCTAATTTATGTTAACTTTTTTGTTGATCTTTCCTTTGCTAACCTTTGCTGACCTTCCTTGTTGATCTTTGCTGACCTTTACTACTTCACTGTCTTTTCAAAAACACGATGGAAACAGGATAATGAGCAATTTTATAATTTACCTACTTTTTCACATTTTTTTTGCATCCAATTGAGAAGGTGATGGATGTTGCAAATTTACCTTCTGCACGTGAAATGTATTTGCGCCACAGTCGGAAGTGGGTGTTAATTATGAGATATACACATGATGTACCCGAAAGTCACCATCAATTAATAATCGATTTTGCAGCCAATATGTCATCCTGACCTTTAGATGGTGCAAATGGAAAACACTAATGATGGTTTACAAGAGCCACCGAACACGAGAAAGGCTATGGTGGTTTGGGGAGTGAAACGACCCTTTTCGACATGATATGGAAGTATTTTGTAGAGTTAAATAGTGCAATGCAACTGTGGATTATTATCGCTGGTAGTTTCCGAAGCTTGGCTAGGCGTTTGTAGTTAGTGAAGCAAAGGGGGGAGGGCGTTGTGAGTATTCAGGGGACGTTAAACGAGGGGCATGAGAGGCTATTTAGTTAAGATAGTAATTGATCTTTAGTGATGCATTGATGATGTGGTGGAATGTTGTACCAATAGGAATTAGAGCTTCCACATTGAAATTGTTGCAGTGAGTATAGTATTCTGTGGAAAGTATGATATGATCCAGTATGATATGATCATTGAACTCATGATAATATCATGAACCCTATGATTGTATCGTCGCCTCTATAGATTTTGAAATATCGTAGCATGGGTGTGTTCAGAAATATTCCTCTATTTAGTATATTTGCATCAGAAACTATCGAAGTGCGAAGTTTTTCATCCAACATGACACTGGAAGAACAACCAACTCCACAGAGTATTGCAGAGACTTATAAACAATTAAATGAAGCAGAATCACAAGCTGCAAAATTAGAAAAAATGCTAGATGATTTAGACTCAAAAATGGATTCTATATTAAAAGATGCTGAAAATATTACCAATGATGATAATATAGAGGGTACTAATTAATCAAGCTTTAATGGTGATAAAACATAAAAGATCGGCAAAAAATACTTAAATCATATTCTTATTAATAAATTCAGGTTCTTCGGTTACTTGGAATGGATTTTTTGGATAGGTTGGATTTATAACATTGACACTATTTGATAATTCATTAATAGTAATTTTAGCTGGTAATCCATCTAACCACCATTTTCTTAAATCTGACGATGGCGGTTGTAAAATGTTATTATCATTAATTAGGTACGATAAATTTGAATTATTTACAATCAAATCATTTATTTCTCCAAATTTTTGTCTATATGATTCATAAATTTCATTACTTAAATTTTTCTTTGCTGTATTATTTTCAATATTAATTTTAATTTTAAATATGGAAAGAACTGGTCTATGATCAGAAAATATCAAGTCCTGATAACTGTCGTATAATGTTTGTTTTATAATTTTATTCCTTGATAGATTTAATATACGGTCAGTCCATGCCGGAATTCTTTGCTTCTCTGAAGTATCATAATTTTTAGTACCGTTATCAAATTTATAAGTCGGTGGGAATTTAATTTCCATTTCGTCAAAAAATGGGAAACTTTCTCCATTGGCCATTTGCTCATTTAACTGATCAAATTCAAATAATTTATTATATTTGTTTTCTTCGATCAATAATTTTGTTTTTTCATTATTTAAATTAATTCTAAAATTTAAATCTCCTAACCAAATAACCGCATCATGATCTTTAATTTTTCTATTTTTACTAAATTTAATCCCTTTGGAAATAACTTTATAATCATAATGTCTTTCCTCCACATTACTTAATCCCGCTGCTAAATGTGACGTTACAAAACATAACTGAGTATTTTCATAATTAAATCTAATAGCAATACCTCCCTTATTTGATGATACACCACCAAATCCTGTTTTTTTAAATGCACTTTCAACTTCAGAAATTTTATTCATTTCTAATTTTTTAACAAATATAAATAATCCTAACCCCCCCAATTGTCCTGACCATAATGTTGAATAATAGTTATTATTATTATCTCTTTTTTTAGAATTCAATGTCATTTTAATTTTTTGCTCCCAAAATTTTTTATTTTCGCTATCAGTATTTACCATTTTTCTAGCAGTTAATTCAATTATTTCTTGAATTCCAATTAATATTAAATCATAATTATCATTTTCACCCGGGGGGAAAATCCAATTGGTTATGTCACCTTCATATAGTTCACCATTGACGTTAAAAGTGGTAGCAAATAATGTGATCTCTTTAGATGATGTATATAATTTTGATTTTTTTTGCAATTCTTTATTAACATAATTATGAAATGGATTAATTAATTCAACTGTGGTTTGATCATGCAATCTACCTAAAAGTTTTAATAATGCAGTTTCATTCACTTTTGATTCAACAACATTACCTAAATATTTTTTACTAACTTTTGATTTAAATGTCTTTTTAGTCGATGTAGCACTTGAACTTTTTAATTTATCAGAAACTGAAATAAAATTTAAAATTGATCTATTTATAAATTCATCACATTCCTTCCAAAGCTTTGCATGTTTAACTAATAAATCTTCATTTAATTCAATTCCCATATCTCGGAATGCTAATTCAATGACTTGTTGGCTTATTATTTTTGATATAAAATTGGCTTTGGACAAACTATTAAACGTTGTAATTCTGAAAACCCCCAGTTGTTTACCAACAAATGAATTAGTTTCAAAATCGTAAAATAATGCACCAAAATCAATTACTTGATCAACAATTAATTGAATTAAATTATGTGGGTTAGAATTTGAATAACCATATTTTTTTATGGTGGAAGATTTCAATGGCAACTCAGTATATTTCAACTTGAATAAATCTGAATTATTGGGTATATTAATGGCATTTTTTTCATTATCATCATTATCATCATCATCTTCATTATTTTTAGCATACGTATCATTATTTCTATTATATTCTTTAATATGTTCTAATAACAGATCACCCAAAGCAGTTTTGAAATTGTCAGTAGGGAATGATTTAATTATATGGATATCACCATATTGTGAAAACAATCTATCAACATGTTTTGTAAATGCATTATGACTTGTTTCAAAAGATCTTGGGAACATAACGGTTTTACCACTATTTTGATTCAACAATTTACTTTTTGAAAAATGATTTTCAATTTCCCAAAAAATTGGTACGTTACCTCTGATGATTATATAACTGAAACAGAACTCTTCAGTATAAATAATGATTTCAGTTTCTTGATAATTTGATACTGAACCTTTATCATCACTGCCCCAATCACCAAATAATGGTCCCCTTTTAAGACAACTTTGTTTATTAATTATTGTTAAAAGCCCATCATTCAAATTCTTAATGGAAGTATTTACAGTTTTGGCATAACCTCTCATAACAGTGGTTAAAAAACCAGATTTATCAAAATTTGAAATTTCAAACGGACTTAATCGTTTCCTAAATTCAATTAATTCATTATTTAAAAAATTATTCCACATAAATCTTTCAAAATACGATAGATCAGAAAACAATTTAAACTCATTATTAAACCCTCTTTCTTGTAAATTGGATGTTATATCAAAATTAGACGAATAATAAAAATCTCCGTCACATAAAAACTTTTTAACGGAATTAGCTGGTATATCTGATTTACCGTAATGTGGCTCTTGTAATGAAGAATCAAATTCATCACTATTCAAACAATAAGATTTAATTGATTCAATTACTTTAATATCTTCACCTACTCTTGGCGTTGCAACGGTCGATGACTTAGCAATGAACATTAAATAAATATTTCCCTTCATATTAAGCAATCCCAAGAATGCTAATAGATCTTCATTAACAGTTAAATCAATAAAATTGTCAACATCAATGTTTTCAATGCCCACAAATTCAACAATAGCACGATTATCTAAAGTCTGACCGTTAGAATGGATATGCAAATGATGATGATGGTCTCGTTTATACTTCGGGTTAGGGTGTCTGATGATCAATGCCCATTGATTACTCGTCAATATAAAAGTTCTAGGTCTTTCATTCAAGTGTACTTTCATGGTTGGCCCTAATATATTTCGTGCGATAAGATTTTTTGGCAGTGCTATTTTAAGTAGTAATGTGTGAAATTTGTTTAAACAACTGATAAGGCAACGATAAGAGTGATTAGAGAAAACCATAAGCAAAAGGGAAGAAAAATATATTAATCAGTCTTTTTTGATTTTCTTTTAATGTGTCCTTCAGGGATCCATGAAGAATCATAAGATTTTGCATCAACTGGTGATGAAACTTTAACTGGAGCTTTGACTGATGAAACTTTCTTTTGAGAAATAGAAGTAAAATACAGTTTACCAAATAAATCATAAAGAATATAACCAATAGCACCAACGGTTGCAATTAAAACCAATTCTAAAAATAATAATTGAGGACTGAAAATTGAAATGGCCACGTCTGAAACATTAGCTAATTGATGTCTTGGTTCGATAGTTAACACTTCTTCACCAATTGAAATGTAAACCGCTGGTGATAAAATGTAATTATCTGGAATTAAATTTAAGTTAATTGATTGTTTAAATTGTTGAGATTGTCCTTCTTCTAAAATAACTGGTCCCACAGATCCTGTGGTAATATTAGTATTGATTCCACCAGTTTTAGGGTCACGGAATGATCCACCAACTCCAATAATAGCAATTTGTTTATCACCAGTGTTAGCGGCAGTATAAGTTAAGGTAATACTATCACCATTAAATAATTCAACTACATCCGTTTCAGAAGATTGTGGGTGTTGTTCAATTGAATAATTGATTTCAAAATCTAATGCTGTTTTTTTATCAGCTGAATCTTGAGCTTCAATACCTATAACCATGGATGCTAATCCAATAGCACCAATCAAAATATTACTTAACTTCATGATTTATCGTCGACCTGGAAAATTTTTTGCCTGGTGTTCAGTGGAGTTTTTTCGCGATTCTGAAAAATAGTCTGATAGTGTGAGAAGAAGAAGAGATCTAGATATTGCAAGGAAACGACGTGAATGCTGGTATGATAAGGAAGAAATTAGTGAACACACCTGGTCCTCCCAGGTCCAACAATAGGATACGACTAAAGATAACGCAAAAGCGTGAAAATTTAAGACAAGAATTCCATAAAAACCAATATTTAACTGCTAATCAATATTTTAAACTTGACTTAAAATGTTTTGATGTTTCAAAACCGGTTAAAAATCATGTAAAATTTAATGATTTTAAGAAATTGGAATTGCATTATCATCACCCCATGGAAAATGTTCTTAACGGCATAATCCAGGAACTTCTAAATGTAATTTTAACCAGATTAAATTTGTTTAAAATATTAAATAAAAATTTTAAATCCGGTAGGAAGATTTCAAAAGATGAAGAACTAAGGAAGTTAATGAAAGGTAATAGTTTAACAGAACAAGAATTACAAGACTTTGAACAATTTATATCGCAGCCCCATGCAAATTTAAAACATTTTAGACTATGTTATAACTATAACCAGTCTGGTGATTTTCTTGCCTATGAAAATTCAGAATTTATTAAACAAACTAGAAATTACCAACTGAAATTTACCTCAAGATATCCAACTGATGATATAACTCTTGATTATAAAAGGCGGGATGAATTTGAAATCATTTTAAGAGTGGTTCAACAATTGACTAAATTAACTAGACCTCCAACGATAAATTATTTTAAAAAGATTTGTGATTACCTTCACAACCATAAATTAATCATGTATGAATCAATCATTTTAAATAACTTGGTGGATTTTAAATTTAGATCAAGTTTGTTGGCTAATAATACTAATCATAAACTTTTACCTATTTATTACAAAAATATTATCGAAAAGCAACCAGATTTCTTGGTCACGTTAGTTAAATTTTTCATGTATAAAGAAGAGTTCATAGCAGTAAGGACATTGTTTTCGTTTTTACAGTTTAGTGAATTATCTAAATTATCCAACTTGAATTTTCAGGTTTCAAGTTCAACTACTGGTGCATCATTGGATGACGTGGAATTTTCACAATGTTTATCAATCAGTAGCCAATGCATTTATGAACTAATTGACCAATGCATTAAATTTGAACAATTTGACTATATACCACTTTTAGTTAAAAAATTAATTTATAGTTCTATTGATAAAAGTACAATTTTATTTTCAGTAAATGAAAAACTCAAATTACATGATAAGCTTTTAATTAATAGATTAAAGCCTGAAGACGTAATAGTTTCAATGTTGAATGAAACAATATTAAATAAACTTCTTAGAGTTGTTCAGCATCATCCTACTGATAATAATGTTTGGTTATTAAAAGTTTTACAAATTTATCATGAAAAAATATCGCCCACTTCCCAAGGTTTAATAACCATCAATAAATTACTTGAACCATCATCAGGTAAACTAGATACACATAAAATTGATGATGTTGATATTGAATTAGTTTTCAAATTGCAAGATTCAGCAGATAATGAATCAGATTATGAGCATAAAATGGGGATTAAATCAGAAATTAACTTATCACGACCTTTAAACGTATGTAAATAGAATTCTTGTAAATATAGACTAGCTTTTATTCCCAGTTATTCGTAAGACACCACACACCACTTAAACAAAATAACAGTTTGTTCGAGAAGCTTAGTTACACAAAATGCGATCAAATATAGACAAGAGTAACATGAAAAAAAAACTTTCTAGCGTATTCTATTAGGATATCATCTATTTGATAAACAAACCAGATGTGCTGATTCATGTACACCATTATGACGGTGTATTGTTGACTAGCATTTTTTATTAGTGACTTCAAGTGATAAAATTAATCAAAATTTGGGAAATTTAGAATTGAAAGGATCTAACATGATTTGCGTTGTCACCGAGTAATAGTGTGATAGAATAGGAAAGAATAGGCACTGATCATCTAAAAAGATTAATCTGTTGAACTCTTAATCTGTCTTTCTCCTAAAAAAATGATTCACATACTTCAATATAAACATTTAAACTTTGAAGCATTGATTCAGTAACGGAATGACCACTTTTAGTTTTATACTATCATCAAATACACTATTGGATCAATCGCTTTAAAAATGTAATATTATTGTTTTTGTGAAGAGAAAATAGGCTGCAAAAAAATGAATACCACAAATGGCGAATTTTGAGATAGTAATGATTGTCTGTCAAAATCCATTGATAATTGAAGAAATTACTTCAGAAACATTATCGGATGTTATTCGTTAAATTAAAATCAGTGGATAAATTATGAGGTTATTAGAGATAAATTATTTATAATATAGTAAAGGAGAGATAAAAAAAATAGATCCTACCATATTAATTGATATCCCTAGGGATTTCAAATTAAAAGAATTTCGAAGGAAGAGATCAAATAGAGGTAATAAGCCTAAAAATATCCAGATCTTTAATAAAAGCATTTCCATCGCAAAGTGATATGAAGAATAGAATTTGAACTGCTATTCAATGCGTCAGAATCTTGACTACTTTCGAAGATCTTTCTTCGTTCTTTTGTTCTTTCTTTCTTCGTTCTTTCTTTTGCTCTTTCTTTAGTTCTTTCTTTAGTTCTTTCTTTTGCTCTTTCTTTTGTTCCTTCTCTTGAAATTCGTTGGACATAATTAATTTTACCTGTTTAGCAACGAGAAAGCATCTATCTTTGGAGACAGAGAGTTGATACCATTAACATTACACCCTTTACACGTCAAACTTATGTCGGTAAGTTACTGAAAGAGTGTTACAATCCAAGCCACCAACACTACGTGTATCTCTATCTATAGCCTTCCTATCAGTTCATGATGCTCTGCGTTATCTCAGATTGATCTCAGTAAAACCATCTCAAAAAAAAAAACTCATCGCATCAGAATTGCAAGATATCATGAAATTTTTAACCACCAACTTTATTAAATGTGCAGTTAAAACCTGTGCCAATTCCGATAATTCATTTCCATTACAGTTCGAAGAATGTGAATTATCATTGGAAACTCAAGATTTTAAACCAGAGTTTATTGTTCACATGTTAGATAAATTGAACTGGGACGCTGTTTTAAAAGTTGCTAAAGATTTAGGCAACAACGGTTTACCAACTACCAAACCAGAAAATTTAGATCCTATAATGGAAGAGGATCAAGTGATATTGAAAGACTTACATGAATTATTGATTGAAACTAACATAATCCAAGGTAAAATGGTGTGTAATAGCTGTGGACATATTTATCATATTAAGAATTCCATACCAAACTTTTTGTTACCACCTCATTTGTGCTAGTAGCGTAAGAAGCCATGTCAAGATGTAGGAGACCCATACGAAGAGAACATTAGAAGAGAACCATAAGAAGAGAACCATAAGAAGTGGTACCTTTAGAGTGCAGCCAGGGCAGGATCAGGGAAAGGTCTTACTCACTCTGCGGTAAACAACCATAAATATATAAACAGAGACACTTAACACTCCAGTAATATCTACGTCTCCAATGACACCAACCACCACTAAACTACAGCCTAAACACTAACCAACCTAAACACTAAACCTACCACTAAACCTAAACTAAACCTAAACTAAACCTAAACTAAACAGCCATCCCAACATTAATTACTCCAAACCCCCTCGCACGTGACCTGTGAGATACCGCCTTTTTGAATGGCATTTTGTCCAAAAGAAACTTCTCATTTAAACTTGAAATACAATCGTTTTTTCAATCCATAGCTTAAAAGAAGTAAATCGAGAGGATGATTGATGTCGATAGTTCGTTAAAGCCTCCAGTTCTGATCAAATCGAAGTTTGAAGATAAAGAAAAGGACAACAGACGAGCTAGATCAATATCAATTTCAAAGTTGTTATCCTTTAATGATGACAATAATAAGATTAAGAATTTCTTCAAATTAAGTCCTAGTGGTGGGAACGGCAATAAATATGATAATGAACTCGAATTCAAAGAAGCTTCACCCAGCGGCAGTTATTATCATCAATTGTCACCAATACTGATGGATAAATTTGATAAATCAGAGCATAGTAATAAATCTGATAAATCAGAACATAGTGATAAATCTGATAAGTCAGAACATAGCGATAAATCTGTTAAATCAGAACGCAGTGATAAGCCAGTACCCGATAGACAAAATGCACCACCAAGCATGTTGAAAAGATTTGGTAGAAATCGATCAAAATCAGTAATATCGGATAATATAATTAAAGAAGATCTAACCGTTAGTTTAAGACATAATGATTCAGTTATCTCGGTAAATGATCAGATCAAATTACCCACTAAAGTATATCAAACTAACTCACATGATTCACCGCCAAAAGTTTCAAATTCCCAATATCAAGAGTTTTTACAGCCTCCGCCAATTCATTTACCCCAAGCAGTTCCTGAAAAAATTATTGAAGAAGAGACACCGAAACCTAATTTAGAAAACGTTGAAAGTCCTGCAGGATCAGGATCAGGATCAGCATCACGATCAGGCAATGAAAGCACAGGAACATTCCAGAGAACTTTAAGAAGAGTAGCATCAGCACCATTAGTTCGATTACTTAATGATTCAAACCCTAAAATCAATTTAACAAAGACAGCTACCAAGACTGGTGCCAATACCCAATCAGATGGAGAACCTTTTGATATTAATAAACATATCGGAGAAATTCAAATTCGTACTCGTCCAAGATCATCTACCCAAGGTAGATCATATTCCAAGGCATCAACTAAAATAATGGATGCTCAAGTTAAACCAAGTTCTTTTGAAAAGATTAAATTATTAGGTAAAGGAGATGTTGGTAAGGTCTATCTTGTGAAAGAAAAATCAAGTAATAAATTATACGCCATGAAAGTATTAAATAAAAAGGAAATGATTGAAAGAAATAAAATTAAACGTGCTTTAACTGAACAAGAAATTTTATCAAGTAGTAATCACCCTTTTATTATAACATTGTATCATTCATTTCAAAGTGATGATTATTTATATCTTTGTATGGAATATTGTATGGGTGGAGAATTTTTTAGAGCATTACAAACTAGAGAAAATAAATGTATTAATGAAAATGATGCAAAATTTTATGCATCAGAAGTAATTGCCGCATTAGAATATTTACATTTAATGGGATTTATTTATAGAGATTTAAAACCTGAAAATATATTATTACACCAATCAGGTCATATTATGTTGAGTGATTTTGATTTAAGTAAACAAAGTCAATTAAAACAGAACCCCATTATGAATGATTTAAAAATTGATACTAAAAATTGTATCGATGGCTTCAGGACTAATTCGTTTGTAGGTACTGAAGAATACATTGCTCCGGAAGTAATTAGAGGTAAGGGCCATACCTCATTAGTTGATTGGTGGACATTGGGAATTTTTATTTATGAAATGTTATATGGTACTACTCCATTTAAGGGCAATGATCGGAAGACTACCTTTTCAAATATTTTGAAAAAAGACGTTAAATTCTATGATCATAATAAAAATGTTTCATCAAATTGTAAAAATTTAATTAAGAAATTACTCATTAAAGATGAAAATAAAAGATTAGGTGGTAAAAATGGAGCATCAGATATTAAAAACCATCAATTTTTCAAACATGTTCAATGGGCATTATTAAGAAATGCTAAACCTCCCATGATGCCGGTATTGAATAAGAATAGCAGTAAATCCAAAAAAATTGAAACTGAATTTGAATCAACTAATCTTCATAAGGGCAATTCAAATGAGGGTCACAACGAAAATAAGGATAAACAAAACGATAAACAGAAACAAGGCGATAAAGAGCAAGGAAATGGCAATGAAAACGAAAAAGAAGAAGGTGATCCATTTTTGAATTTCAGTTCAATTTCTTTATATTATAATGAAACTTCAAATGATCAATATTTTAATAATTCAATTTATTCAAGTGTTGCATATACAATGACAAGCAGTCCAAAAAAGGGGATATTTAAATAAATATCAATTAAAAATAGAAATACTGGGATTTTTCAATAGCATAGGTTTTTTTTATTTAGTCTCTCCAACTCCTGAATTCTCTATCTCTCTGATAAAAAACGTCTGTTATACCACTTGTATGTACTGAATTATTCTGAATTCGAAATCATCATTTATTTTCAGAAAATGTAAAATAGGGGAGAGGACATTAAAAGCAAAGAAATAAGCAAAAAAATAAGGAAAGAAATAAGGGAAGAAATAAGGAACTCATATATTCGAAACTATTGTACAACGAAATCATAAATCATGAACTTTTGTTTTTATTTTTATCATTTTTTCTTTGAAATCAAACTTCTATTCTTTTTAACCTGATAACAAGAAATTAAGCTATCAATTTCTAGATTAATTAACAACTAATAAAATCAACAATAGCTAATTTAACTAATTCACATTGTTGAGCAACATTTTCATCATATAAATTATAGAAATCACCAGATTTACATTGATAAAATTCAGATTGATTTCCTAATGCTAAATAACCATCTGATACTGACCAACCAGCAGCATAAATGGAACCAGCTTGTGGAGGTGGACCATCGAATTGAAATTGTCTATTGGAAACAATAGCACCAACTCTACCCTTGGAGTCAGTTAAAATTGAATCTTTTAATGACATTGACAATGAATTTGAAGTTGAACAAGTTTGTAATTTTGAAGTACCAGGAGTGGAAGATGCAGTACTATTATTTTGGATTTGACCATCATTAATTTGATTAGCACCAGTAGCAGTTGGTTGATTTTGAATTTGTCCGTCACCAATTTGTCCAATAACTGAAGCGGTAGAAGTTGGTTGATTTTGAATTTGACCATCACCAATTTGATTAATTACTTTGGTAGCTGATTGTTGATTTTGGATTTGACCATCACCAATTTGGTTTATTACTGAAGCAGTTGGTTGATTTTGAATTTGACCATCACCGATTTGGTTTATGACTGAAGCAGTTGGTTGATTTTGGATTTGACCATCACCAATTTGGTTAATTACCTTAGTTGGAGTTGGTTCAGCTGATTGATGTTGGATTTGACCATCACCAATCTGTTGAACTTCTCTTTTAGCTGGTTTAATGGTTTCAATTTGAATACCAAAATTATTAGCATAATTGGTAGTTCCAGTTGGAGCGGCTTCAGGGGTTAAGGTTGAAAAATTATCTGCTGGTACATAAGCAGCTAAAGTTGCAGCGATTAAGTATAAAATAAATTGCATGTTTTTAGTTTATTATTATTGACTTTCTTGTTGTAAGTTATAAATCTGATATTAAAGTGTTAATATTATTCTAAAGTGATAATTACAAGAAAAGAGAATTAATCATCGATTTAAATAGTAAATTATATTATAAATATTTATCTGGATCACAAAGAACCAGCTAATAACATTAACCTGGTGAGTGAATCAAGGCACAGATAATATGGGTGTAGGTGGTTATGAAGGATACTAATTATAGCAATTGAGTATAAACATAGCGACCAGTTTGATGTCAAAAATAAAAATATTACGTCAATACCAGCATTTCTACTTAAATTTTGATGGGATAATCAAAAATAAATGTGAAATCTGCCGATGACAGCGGCATTATGGAGGAACAAAGTAAAATTAACGCACAATTATACGTGAAAAAAGGGGGACCCCATGACCTACTAATGCTGGTAAAAACAATCGACCATAATAGATGGCTGGCTGCAAATTCTCCTGCACATAATTCTCCACGCGCATAAATTCTTTATGCGCTAGATCCTCAGTCCAAAAACGATAATCATCTCCATTACCTAAGATCTTACCTAACCAGGCACTGAGCAAAGAACTTTTACACCTAAGCATAGGAAAAAGTAATATTAGAGCAAGTCTGGTAAAATAAAAATGTCACTTGCGTAGGTTCTGGAATTGGTCAATTTGAGTAGCGGTCTGGACCTTGCATTTTATTTGCCAGACAAAAATCCACCTATGCGATAACATGCTGTCAAAAGGGGGTGATCAATAGAAATATCGTTTAAGTAAAGTGATTAAAAATACAAGAAGGATCTATGGGAGATGGTATTGATCGGCAATTCAAGATCCATTTCTGCAATATTTAAACACAGATAAGAGTTAACAAAGGATTAGCAAAGGATTGGCCAAGGAATATTACATGAAAAAGACCATCTGATAAAGCATATCATTTATTTTTTTTTTAAATTGTTTAATCATCATTAATGGTAAATTAAGATCATTAAACGGCAACCACAGTGTTCAAGTGTAAAAGTGAAACTGGTAATTATTTTTTATTCTTTACCTTCCTAACCTCCCTTTAACCGTCCTGTAATACCCCTTTAATTACTGGGTGTAGCAAAACAACTCATTTACTAATATTAATTTTCTCATTATCTGTATAGTCTAGACTTTGGAACTCAATAATCCCCAACATTTACTCAGCTAAAGAACTCCCCACCGCTTGAGAAACTGTGCGGTTAATGAAAATTCACAAATCCACAAATACACAAATACACAATGGAGGAATTTACAGATTAGATGGAATTTTTACCACAGAATGTCGCCATTTTACGAATTTCTCGTTTTTTTACCTTTGTCATTTTTTTTTTTTATTTTAAAATAAGTGCAATTTTTAATGATAAGCAATTCTTCATTTAGTGATTTTAGTCTAATTAAACTACATTTCAGCTACAATATTGGGCATTTTTTTTTTTTTAACATTACCCATTTTATCATTAGTATTATCTGTATATTCAGCTAGTCCTTATCAGCTAATCAGCTAATCAGTTAGTCAGTTAATCAGCTAATCAGTTAATCAGTTAATCAGGTACATTCAGTTAAGATCGCTGAAAATTATTGAACTACAACAACATTCATGGAGGAGAACTGTTGAGGGAGATTAATTAAAAGTTATAAAATATTTAAATTCTTATTGTTCGGGTAAATCATTGATATGAATGTCAAATTTACTAATAAAAGATGAATCAAATGATTCTGATCAAGAGATAAATCAGTCAAACTTAACAGCTATTAACACTAATAGTAGCAATAATATGATTTCAGATATTCCACAAATTTTAAGTCCTTTGCTGCAACAACAATCACAACCATTACAATCACAGCAACAGATTAATCAACAGCTACAAGCTCAACAAGCCAATCATCAACAATTGCCAAGCCAACAATTACAAAACCTACCACAACAATTCCAATTACAAAATCAATCGACAAATCCCTATCAGTCATCCAACGCCTATCAGTCATCAAACGCCTATCAGTCATCCAATGCCCATCAGTCATCAAACCCCTATCAGTCATCAAATCAGTCGTCCAACACCCATCAGTCGTCCAACGCCTATCAGCCATCAAACCCCTATCAGTCATCAAACTATCAATCGTCAGAATTAAATCAATACCAATTAAATTCTTATTATCAATATCAATATCACCATAATTTTAATTATGGCGCAAATAATTATAAACATGGTAGTTATTCATCAACAAATTCAAGTCCAATAAACTATTCTTCATCCCAATCTCAGTCAGCCCCTTCAATTTATCATCCATATCATGCACAGTCTCAATCTATACAACCATCGGTACAAAATCCATTATCAGGTCAAATATCTGGATTGGGAATATCAAGCCAATTACAAGGGGGAAGTTTGTCAAGTGGCCATTCCATTTCCAGTAATGCTTCTCAAAATCAACTAGGTTATCCCGTTTCTTATGAATTACCTCCAATAGTGACAAATGATTGGGATTATATGATTGATTCAGCAGGTCTGAACCAATTATTACCTAACACCAGCACCCATACCCGTACAAATACCAATACAATTATTAATACCAACACCGGTACAAACACTAGCAAAGAAGAGAAACGGAAAAGAAGACATACTGCAACAGTTTCCAACATGACTCCGGAAACTGCTGCTAGAAATAGATGTCCCATTTGTCAAAAACAGTTTAAACGGCCATCTTCTTTACAAACTCATATTTACAGTCATACTGGTGAAAAGTTATTTAAATGTCCTCGGAGTGATTGTGGAAAGCTATTCAGTGTTAAAAGTAATATGACGAGGCATTACAAATTGCACCAACGTGATTAATACCCTTTAGCCTTTTGTTACTAATTATGTATATTTCAAAAACAATTTTAGTCTTCTGTTATTAATTATGTACAATTTCAAAAACAATATACCCTTTTAATTTTGTAACTAAGTCTGTCTATTATCTATTATTTCTCATCTTCTTTGACGATTAAAAATAACAATAGATGGTCAACCAATTTTTAAGAGGTCAACAACAGAACCAATTTTTAAGAGGTCAACAACAGAACCAATTTTTAAGAGGTCAACAACAGAACCAATTTTTAGGAGGTCAATAACTGAGTTCGAAGAAATAACAACTCCAGCTGCAGTTTAAAAAATATATATTATAAAATAATAATCCATAAATCATCAACACGTGATATATGCTCAGAATTTTTAGTAGTTTTCTGCTTACTCTATTGGAAAATACTTGATACCAGACATGAGACCAAGTATTAGATTATTTAAGTTACCATTTGTACCATTAGTTACTGAAGGTTTTACTCAGTCAATCGGTAACACCCCATTAATCAAATTACCCAAAATCTCTTCCAAAATTGGCCGTAATATTTATGCTAAAGCAGAATTTATGAATCCTGGTGGATCGATTAAAGATCGTGCAGCTAAATATGTTATTGAAGATGCTGAAAAAAAGGGACTCATCCTGTCGGGTGGGACGGTTATTGAAGGTACTGCTGGGAATACTGGTATTGGTTTAGCTCATGTTTGTAGACTGAAAGGTTACAGTTGCATAATTTATATGCCAAATACCCAAGCACAATCAAAAATTGATACTTTAAGATTACTTGGTGCTGAGGTTTATCCTGTTCCAGCAGTACCATATGATAATGCCGACAATTATAATCATCAAGCCAAAAGACATGCTGAGCTGTTGGGTAATGCGGTTTGGACAAATCAATTTGACAATATTGCTAATCGTCAATCTCATATTGAAACTACGGGTCCTGAAATTTGGGCTCAATTAAACGGTGAAGTCGATGCTTTCACTTGTTCAACTGGTACTGGTGGTACATTTGCTGGTGTAACAAGATATTTAAAAACTATTTCGGATAATCGTGTTAAATGTATCTTGGCCGATCCTCCTGGAAGTATTGTTCATTCATATATTCAATCAGGGGGTAAAGATATTGTACGTGGTGGATCTTCGTTTACAGAAGGTATTGGACAAGGTAGAATCACTGATAATTTAAAACCTGATTTAGAATTAATCGATGATTCCATTAAAATATTAGATGAAGATAGTATTGTTATGGTTTATCAATTGTTAGATGAAGAAGGAATTTATGTTGGGGGTACTCTGGCTTTAAATGTTGTGGCAGCAATTAAAGTTGCTGAATCATTACCTGAGGGTGCTAATGTTGTTACTATATTAGCTGACTCTTGTCATAAATATAGTGATAGAATATTTTCTAAAAAATGGTTGCAGAGTAAAGGGTTATTAGAGGCTCTTCCCGAACATTTATTGAAGTATGCTCTGTTAGATTAGATTCTTCTGGGTATAGCAAGTAATACAACGGGATACAAGTGATAAAGTGATAAAGTAATTCAACGTGATATCAAGTAATACAAAGTAATACAAAGTGATACAAAGTGATACAAAGCGATAAAGTGACACACAAAGTCATTCAAAGTGATATCAAGTAATACGAAGTGATAAGAGCCATTTGAACTGCGAGATTAGTATAGTTTTTGTATCTCTGGTAATTAGACAACGAAAATAGAAACATTTGTCAATATATGATCAAAGTTACTCCTTAAACTTCTAAATAGACAACGAAAATAGAAACATTTATATATAAACATTTATATATAAACAAATTTAGAAATACTTTCCTAACCATTTGAGGAATGAAGATGTAATAAAATGTAATATACCATCAATCTGAAAGAGTATTGATCATTATTAGACTCTCTTTCAATGCGTTTGAAATGAAGAAAATCAAAGAAAGAATTAACTATGCATACACATACTTAGCATGAATCAGAACAAGGAAATGCAGTAAACGATAGACAGTAAACGATTGACATAGACCAAAAATAACAGACTGGAGATGGAGAAAGATAGTTGAGTACTCAAAATCTTCGTTTTTTGTCTGAAATTTCCCCTACTAGTATCTACGTCTCTTATAAACTAGAAAATACCCTTATAATAACAAGATACGACTCCAAGTGATATATCTCGAAGAGTTTTGGTGTTAGTTCAAAACATCACCAACATTAAAGATCATATCGTGTGCGACCATGAAAAAATTTTCATGTACAAACACTGATTTATGGAACAACAAATTAACCAAGCAGTTGAAATAGCATTAGGTAATTCGAATCAAGAATTAAAAAGTCAAGCTATTTCATTTATTAATCAAATCAAATCAACTAAAGATGGATATCATTCAGTATTGAATATATTACTAAGTAATAATCAGTTAAATGATGAATTTAAATTTTTTATATTTCAAGTTATAGATGAAAACTTAAATAATTTAGATGATAAGGAGTTGTTTGAATTAGATAATCTGTTAATGGGGCATTTAAATAACATGATATTGGTTCAAGAGACAAATTTCATTAAAAATAAATTTTGTAATATTATGGCAAAAGTATTTTGTAAGAATTATTTAAGTATAAATCCTATGATGATTAAGAACTGGTTAAAATTCTTAGATGACTACCAAGATGATATTAAAATAGACTATTATTTAAGGTTGATGATTTCCGTTCATGAAGAAATCGGTGATAAATTGATTAATCGTGATAATTTCACTAATGAACGTAATATTTTATTAAAAGATAAAATCAGACTTGAAGATATGCAAGAACTCGTTAAAAGTTGGCAAAAAATTTTAACCAAATATACCACTGTTGGTACCAATGATACCAATTTAAACAATATACTATTAGTTATTGGTAATTATGTTCAGTGGATGGAAATTTCATTATTCGTTTCAAATAATTTTATCAATATTATAATCGAATTAATTAATAATCAAAATTCAACAAGTTGTTTAACATTGATTGAAATTATAGGTAAAAAAATGAAGAGTGAAAATAAATTTGAATTAATTAATTTACTTAATTTATCCACCCTTTTTGAAAATTTTGCAAAATTTGATATTAATTTCTTAGAAATTTTATCCAAACTTATTAATGCAATTGGTTATGAATTATGTGTTATTATTGATAATTCACCCAATATGATAAATTTAATTATGAATCACTTGAATTATTTGTGGCCATTAATTTTTAAATTTTTAGTTAATGACTTTGATGAAATATCAATTCAAATTTTACCATTTATTCAATATTATTTAACTTTAAGTAAAAAAAATCAGCTATTGATTAATAATGAATTATTTAAAACCTTGTTGTTTAAAATTATTATTAAATCCAAATTTGATAATGAAATTGACGATGAAGATGAAACTGATGAATTTAATGAATTTAGATTAAAATTGAAATTCTTTCAAGATTTAATAGCTTCATTAATCCCTGATTTATATTTATCAGTGCTTCCTATGACAATTAATTACTTATTATTTAATGAAGGTGAAGGTGAAGTTTCTGAACTTGCACCAATTAAATCAAATTGGGACGGATTTGAATTAGGATTATACCAATTCAATTGTTTCAGTGATAGTATAAAAAATAATTTGATTAATTATCCTAAAAATGAATTAACCACTTCAAAACCTTATGAATTAGTTAATAATTTATTTATTAAATTGATCAATTTACCATTGGATAATTTTAAGCATGAATTAATTCAACTTAACTTATTTGATATTATTGTTAAAAATTATAATTTATTAAATAATGAAATTAAAAATAATATTCAATTAATTTCAACAATTTTTTCATTTTTTGAAAGTTCAATAGGGTTTAATAATTCGAGTAACAAGGTTAAAATAAGATGTTGTTACCAATTCTTAAAATTTATTAAACTAATTAAACCAGGTTTAATAAGTGATGAAAGTATTTTAGAAAATTTATTACAAAATTTAATTTCTAATAATTTATTAATAATTAAATCCGAATTACCAAAAAATGATGATGATCTGGATATCACAGATAATGCTTATAGTAGTGAATTTCAAAATCAATTATACTTATTTGAATCAATTGGAATGTTAATTTCAATTTGTAATATTTCAAATGAATTTAAATTAAAATTGATGGATTTAATATTATTACCAATTTTCCAAAATTTGGAAAATTTAGTTAAATTAAAACAATCAAGTTCATTATTTATTGATGACAATAATACTACCAATAATAATACCAGTAATGAAGAAATTCAATTAATTATATTGCAATGTCATCATAATTTATTAACCATTGGTACTTTTATTAAAGGTTTCAATTATGATCAATCAGTTATTAAAAATTTACCAGATTTGATCATTTCAAAAATTCATGAATGTTCAAGAATCATTATTATTGTCCTTGAAAATTTCCGCCAGTTTGACAGCATTAGAGAAAGTTCAAGATTTGCATTTGCTAGAATTATACCTATTTTAAAAAATTTAATTATTAATGAATTAAATAAATTAATTTCAATTATATTATCAGTTAATAATTTAAAACTTTTAGAATTAGCTGATTTTATTTCATTTATAAATCAAATAATCCATAATTATGATAAGAATGAAAATATTTATAATTTATTAAATAATTTATTAACCCCATTAATTAATAAAATCTTTGAAATTTTATTAATTAATTCTGACGATGATTTATTAAATGAAAATTTAACTAGAGATAAAAATTCATTAATTAAGATGTTTCTTAATTTAATTTCAACCATAATTTTAAATCATAAAACAAGTTTATTAATTACTGAAACTAACAAAAATTTATTACCAACTATTTTATCAAAAATTTTTGAAAATGTTTATAATTTTAATAACAATAATGATTACTCACTTAATAAGTTGGCAATTAGTCAATTAATTAACTTTGTAACAGTTTTCCAAAATGGTAAAATTATTGATAATTTAGATGCTTTCAATAATTCAACATCAGTCATTGATGGAATTGATGAATATCTAATTAATAATTCAATTATACTATCATTTGAATTACCATTTAAATTACCAACCTTTAATAAACTGATAATTACTGAAATTTCAGTACTTTTGAAAACCTTGGTAACTAAAAATGAAAATTTCCCAAATATTTTAGTTAATTACTTATCCAAAAAGGGGATGAATGAAAATTTGAAAATTGAATTCATCAATAATTTAATTAAATTAGATCAAAAAGATTTTAAAAAGTATTTTAGTGACTTTGTTATTCAAATGAAGAATTAAAATACCGTACAACCAACATGATGACCATAATTACCACCAAGACAAAAGTTAAAATAACATTAAAATAACGAATGAGATAGACAAGAAATAAAGATAGGTTTATATTTAACCCATCTACTCGATCACTAAGATCAATCAAACAATAGAAACTAAAGAGAGAATCCTTAGATACGATAGCATAGGCTCAAAAAAATTAATGAAACTGCATTTTACAATACTGTAAATATATTTATATTGTATTTTTTCTCGCAGCTCTTAGATGTTACACCAACAGACACCTATAACTAGCGTAGTACCAACTAGCATACCCAGTGTACCCAGTGTAGAGCCAACTAGAGATTTTATGTTTTAGAAGTACAAATAAATTTTTCGCATCTCATCCCATCTCAAACTTCTAAGTTAGTTCAAGTTCAACTATGACAACGATTCAAATACCACCAAAAGATGAAGAAGAATTAGAATTAGAAAGATTAGTGTTTGGTGATTCAGAAAACTTTGAATTCAATTTAAAACAAACTGAAAACTTTTTTGATTCAGAAAGTGAAGAAGTTAGTGATGAAAATGATAGTGAAGATAGCGAAGATCAAGATGATGATATGTTTTTCATAGATGATGATGCTGATGATATGGAAGTTGACAAGCATAGCGGAGATGAAGGTGTTGAAGAAGAAGAAGACAGCGAAGAAGACAACGAAGAAGAAAATGCATGGAACGATAGTGAAGATGAAAACATTAAGATCTCATTAACATTATCAAACAAATTAAAGAAACTAAGGAAAGCAGAAAATGACGATATGATTAACGGAAAAGCGTATATTAACCGATTAAGATCCCAATTTGAAAAGATTTACCCTAAACCCACCTGGGTTGAAAAAATTACAGAAGATACCAATGAAGAAATTGACAGTGAAGATGAAATATATGGCGAAGAAAATGAAGATGTAAGTACTGGTACAAATGATATATTAAAAGTGTTACAGTCTACTGATAAATTCATGATAACGAAACAATTAAAATTAATTTCACCTAATAAATTATCAATATCAAGATTAAAAGATGGTAATCAAGCAAAAAGATCAAAATCAGGTATTCAAGCATTAAGTTTCCATAATTCCAGTCCTTTGTTATTAACTGGTGGTTTTGATAAAACCGTCCGAGTATATCATATCGATGGTCAACAAAATAATTTAATCACAAGTTTATTTTTAAAAAATTGTCCGATTTATTCATGTTCATTTTCACCTTTGAAAACAAAAGATGACAAAAATTTAATATTTATAGGTGGTAGAAGAAAGTATATGAATAAATGGGATTTAAATAATGACGAAGTTGAAAAGATTTCAAGAATGTACGGATTTGAAAAATTTCAAAAATCCATGGAATATTTTAAAGTTTCATCAAATGGTAAATTTATTGGATTAATTGGTAGTAGTGGATATTGTAATATTTTAAATGGTTTAAATGGACAATTTTTATTTAATTTTAAAATTGAAGGTAACATAATAGACTTTGAATTTTCATTAGACGAACAAATAATTATAATCATAAATTCTCATGGAGAAATTTGGGAATTTGAATTAAATGCTAATCAATTATCTTCAAATACCAAACCGTTAAGAAGATGGAACGACGAAAGTGGTATAGGTATAACCAAAATTAAATTAGGTGGTAAAAATAGTAGATGGTTAGCTATTGGTACAAATAGCGGTGTGGTCAATTTATATGATAGAAACCTGTTCCCTTCAACCAATAATACCAATAAACCAAATGTTAAACCATTTAAGATTATTGAAAACTTGATTACCACTATTTCAACCTTACAATTTAGTCCCGATGGTCAATTATTAGTCATTGCATCAAGAGGGAAAAGAGATGCTTTAAGAGTTATACAATTACCAACAGGCTCAGTATATTCAAATTGGCCCACAAGTGGAACACCTTTAGGTAAAGTACTTTCAGTGGCATTTTCTCCAAACAATCAAATGTTGGCCATTGGTAATGAATCTGGTAAAGTTACATTATGGAGATTAAATCATTATTAATGCATTATTCTTTTGTGTCCACTCTTCTAACCACCCCGGGAGAATTAATTTAATTCTGTACGATATCTGAAAGATTCTTTAGCTCTCTAAGGGTCTGTGAAGATTAGCAAACTGTCTTTTGAAGATCTAGTGCCTGGACTTAAATCTCATCTTCAGATAATTCGCACAAAAAAATATCATCAAGATGCCAGTTGTTGGGATACCGTATGTTATATTCTACATTATTTGGTCGAAGCAGATCGATCAACACCTTCATATGCTTTGAAGGGTTATAATAATCTCTTTCATGGGATACTTCAAAAAAGAAGAAACACTAACGATATTCTAGAAAAAGTCATAATAAATATCGTAATCAAAAAACATTTGAAATAACTCCTGCTTTATACAGAGTTAGATCACAATATTTTAAAAGAAACACCTTAGCGTTCTTTGCAGTTACTGCGATTCCATTGGGTGTTTATTTATATACTTGGAGAATGTTAACTGTTGACGATTTAAGTGATATTCCAATTCCTCCAATTTCTGATGATGAATTAGCTAAATTAAGAAAAGAACACGAATTAAAAAAGTCGAAGGCTTAAGTTTAGAATGAAATAGTTTCTATGCTAATTGGAATTTAAAGAAAGAGTTAGGATCCGCCCGATTACTGTATATATAAATATAAAAAAATGAATATGCTAATTTGAAATATCCCTTAATGGATAGCCTCTATGATTTTCTTCGTCACTATCACTATCACTGTCATCAACAGGATATACCGTTGCTGGTTCAGTGTCGTGATCATCGGTAGGAGGAGCCCTTCTTGGTTTTCTGTTGTTTTGTTGCTCAACTGGATAAATCGATGCTTTATCAGTTGGATAAATCGTTGATTTATCAGTTTGTGATTTTTCAATTGGATAAATAATTGATTGATTGTCGTTTTGTTGTTCATCAACAGGATACAAAGTTGTATCTGTCGATTGTTGAATGCTTAAGTTTGATTTAGATTTGACTGGTTCGGTATTAACTCTATTAAATTTTCTCTTATCATAAAGCGAAATTCCTCTAATAGGATATGGTGCAGAACTTAATGATTGTGAAGTATTTGATTTTGGTAATACTAATGGCCGAGCGGCATTCATAGTTTCATCATTGTCGTGATCATCAAATGTTAATGATGATTTTGACATTGATTTTTCATTGGAGTATAGTTGATTTTTTGATCCATTATACAACTGGTTAGTTGATTGATTTGAATATGGATGGTTAATTGAGTCGTTTGAATATGGATGTTTATTTGATTGGTTTGAATATGGATGGTTACTTGATTGGTTTGAATATGGATGGTTAACTGATTCATTTGAATTATTCAAAGAACCTTGATTTGAACCGATATCGGAGCTTGGATTTGAAAAAGGATCTAATGAATCATTTCTTAATGGTGTTTTATAACTATTAAGATCTTTAAATTCATTTTCTGAACTTTCTGATCCTCTTTGTGAATTAATTAATGGTAAATGTGATTGAGTATCACTAAATGGATTTGTTGGCTGATTTGATTTATAAGTTTGGAAACTGGAAATGGAAGGTTTTTCAGTTAATGAAGATGCTGAACCAAATGGCTGTTGCCTTAAATTTGAATTAAAAGCTCTTGCCGGTGGTGGAATTATTTCATCCCTGCCACTATTGTTAGTAATATCCCTTTTAGGTAAACTATCAGACGACTCAAAAGGATTTCTTAAATCCTGTAAACTATACGATTGAGCATAACCATATAATTTAGTATTATCATTATATTTAAAATCGTTATTTCTATAACTATTATTATTGTTATTATAAGGATTAAATGTACTTTGGGTCGATACTGAATTGAATTTATTATATTCAAAATCATTATCCAATGTTGTTAAATCATCATTTAATAATGGATTTGCCTTTATTTCATTTAAATCTAATACACCATCTTCTAATAATTCATCCTTTGGTTTATGATTCTTTAAAACTAATAATCTTACTTTATCATTAACAATTTTACAGCAATATCTTTTCAAAGAATTGAACCCCTTTTTACGTAATTTATATACAATTGGTAAGTAAAAACACATCCCTAATAAAAATTTAAAGAAAAATACAGCATAGATCGCTACTGACAAACACATAAATGATAAAATGATTGATAATCTTAAATTTGTAGTAGCAATCTTTTTAATGTTTGCAATAATAGCATTTGACACGTCACCCCCAGTTGCATAATATCTGATTGTTAAAATATTAATAACTTGTCTTGGAGTATCTGCAACTAAAATCTGTAAAAAATTATCTAACTCGTAGTATGTTAAAAAACATGCCCAATCAAAGAAATTATCTTGTTCGATTTTGCTAAATAAACAATGGAAATTATATGATCTAATTGTATATAAAATATTGGCAATTTGATTAACATAGGCTAATGCAATGTTTCTAGTTCTATAAGTATGAATAGCCCAAAGCCAATGATAAAATAATAAAACAAATTGAAATATAATACACCCCGTGAAAATCCATTTGGCAATGGAATAAGCGTAAGGTTGATACTCCTTTGTTGACCATTTGTGAAACACCAAAATATTCAAACACGTATAAATATCCGCTCCTAAAAGTGTCCATGAAAGAAATATCATGATCCATACCCACACATATCCTAATACTGTTGAAAATTTGGTATTGTGAAACTTTGTAACATCAATCAAATCAAACGTAGAATGATCTAGCCTATACTTAGATATCTCTCTATTTGCGTTGAAATATTTCTCTTCTTCAACCTTTTTCCCCATATTTGCCTTCCTTATCTTTTACTTTTTTTTTTGGCTTAATGACCTAATATAGATTGACGTGGAAATGAATGAACAGGGAAGAATCAAGAATTAGGGGATGATAAAATTGTTGTTGTGGTGGTGAGATCAGTGCGCTGTTGTCTAATTATAAATAAAAATTTTCGTGTTTCAGATTTTTATAAGCGAAACTCTGAAACATTTCTAGACTTGCACTTATCCTGTAGTTTTATTAGTGAAATAGATGATCACTGTGGAAGTAAATGATTATATTAATTAGTCTATATACTTGGCTAATAATTTATTAGCTTCCTCTTTTGAATCTTCAGTTTCGGATAGTTCTTTTAAAACATTTATACAAGCATCCTTGACTGGTGGTCTATACATCAATAAAAATTGTAATGATAAAAATCCCAATTTACTTCTAACAGGGTCAACGCATAATGATTTTATACCAGACACTAATTGATCAGTTAAAATTGGTAAATCAGATAGTAATCTAATAAAAATTTTACGATCGTTTGATTCCAAAAAGGGTATAATTGACGTTAAAATCTTACTTGACCACTTGTTGTAAATTGGCGTTTCAATAGTTATCAGTTTAAATTCTTCATCAATTTTACTGTCTAAATCACTAATTTTACCGTCTTTATAATCTTGAGAAAATTTTGATTTTAACTCATTCTTTATTTTTAACTCGTTAAACACTGTTTCGCTATACCACTCTTCATTAAGCCATTCAATAATTAAATCTATTCTTGAATGAATATTCTCCAAAAAAAAATCAACTAATGCATTTCTAATTAAATCACTCAACTCGTTATTTTTTGATTGATCAATATTGTCGTCATCACTATCGATGGTTCTCATACCTCTGGTGGCTAATCTTGTTAATATTACCAACCATGATTTCTTTTGCCAACTTTGTATAGCTATCTTGGTTAATTCTTTATTTATACCATCCTCCTCAGTGGCAGTTTTCTCTTCTACTTCTTTGACGTTAGTTTCTGATAATTTAAAAAAATTTCTGATAATTAAATTAATTTGCTCTCTTTTGTCTTGATATGATAATTCTTTTGGTGGTGGTAGATTATACACACTTGTGTTGTCATAATCAAGATTTTCATCGTCGTCATCTTCGTCATCATCATTAAAATTTTCTCCATCTACATCGTAAAGCCTTTTGGTCTTTAGACGCTTATTCCTATTTATGTTTAATTTGTCCTGATTTTCTAATCCATAACTATATCTTTCAGCAATAATATCCAAAGCTTTAGTTAACCTTTTACTGTCAACTTTTCTTAAAGCATTCATGATCATAGTGACTAAAATTTGAGGCGGTAAAGTTGATAAATCAAAATTTAATTGATTTGAACTATCAGTTAACGAATATAAATTTTTATATTCTAATGAATCAATCTTTTTGGAGCTGTTTACAAATCCTGTAAATTTTCTTTTCTTAATATTTACATCGTCAGGGGAAGAAGCAATAATATGTCTACGCCTGATTTCATCACCTCTTTCAATAAGTAATGATAATTTGGAATTTAAGATACTTTGATAATCATTTGGAATTAATTTGAATTTTTGTAAATGTTGAATAAAAATTCTTAAAATTCTGTCGATATATTTTTGACTCAATTTAAATTCTTCTACACTTTGATAATTCGATTGTAATTTACCTCTTGTATCAAATTTTTCAACAACCGATAAAATTTTCGGAACAAACTGCTCTTTTCTTTTTAAAAGCAATGTTAAATGGATTAATAACGGATTGATAATTGAAGGTATTAATATATCTAAATTGAAAAATTCCAATAAATTATTTAACAACCCTGAAGCTTCCGTTTGAATGGCATTTTTCTTAATTAATGAATGATTTGATGATATCATTCTGCAATTGAAGCTTGTTACATTGGCATTTGATACAGTTTGATAATCAATTACTAAGATGATAAATTTTATGAGTTCAATTTTAGTCAAACTATTTCTAAATTTATCGAATTCTTCGTTATCACTGGGTTTTAAAGGAAAATTCGTATTAAATTTGGAGGTCAAACTAATTTTCAATTGATTTAAATTATTCCAAATTTCATCACATCCATCATTATCATTAACGTATTTAAAAATCAATTTAAAAACTACTATCGAGGTATCAATTACATTCTGAAAAATTTTTATATCTTCCACATTTGATAAAAAAAGCAATGATTCAATAGTATCTATACCTAAGTCGACCTTTTCACTATACTTCAATATTGAGTCATCCGTTTCAAACGTATCCTTTAAAAATGATGAACACCATTGTTTAATCTTCATGTCTTCATGGGTAACGAAGTTTAACACTTGTCTTACAACTTGAGGAAATAGTGATGCATCATTAAATGCAACATCCCTAGCTTGGTTGAGCCCGTGTAATATGTCGGTGGACGTGAACTGTTGTGGTTGTCCTGCTTGTGCTTGTGCTTCCATCTCCTGTTGAAATTCTTGTGAGGTCTCCTACTATTTTTCAAATTCTATCGACGCTCGTCTTCGCGAACGTTGGAAACAAACAGAGATCTGAATCAAATCATCAGACCAGTGTTTTCATATCAATTGATTTTCCTTAAAGGCTTTCAAAAGGATGCTGATACCTTCATTTGAAAATATTGACAATGGCTATGACTATGGAAAAAGTTCAGAATTTCCTCAATTAAGAGAAGTGAAATATGGAGATTCTATTAGGTCACGGCTGAACTACCAAACAATATCACATTTAAGTGCTTCTGGACCGCCAGATTTGATTCATGTTGGTAGATATATTGGTTCAACATCATCATCATATTTGGGAGATGATTTTATAGTGGGAGAAAACGATAAAGATGAAGAAGGCTACGTTGGTAATTATCATTTTGTGAACGGAATTTTGCATGATTCGTATTATTCCATTGAAAAATATATTTTGAACGTACTAGGAATTGTTAAAATTAATGGTGACTATCGTTGGCAACAGACTGGCGGTGCTAATGGTGGTGGCTTTGCTATTGGAGTTGCTAGTGGAGGAAGTAGTAGTGGTCAATTCTCCAATAAGAAGGAAATAGTGGTAACATATTGTCATTATAACATCTTTACTAAGAGTGATTTACGTATCAAATATGTAATATTACCAAAATCTGCATCAAAAAATTCGACATTACTGATTGACAGATCATTTCAAATACTTCCAAATTCAAATGGTAAAAAACAACAAGCATCAATTGCCAAATTGAATGATTTTAATTGGGATGATATTAACGTTTCATCGATAATTAGATTATTTCTTCATTTGGATGATCCAAGTAAACAATTGCCTGGATTAATAAGTTTACCACAATTAATAGAAACTAATGAAAGTATTCATAATTGTATTCAATTATTAGTGAAATATTTACCGAAAGGTTATTTGACTGAATATAATGAAGGTTATGGTTCAATTACGGGTTGTCAAAATCAAAATCATATAAATGGGAATCATATGATCAAAACTAATGTATATAGAAATAATTTGGTAGATATTTTAATTAGGTTATGTGATTTAGATTATAATGGTAGATTAACTGAGTATACAGTCGAACTTATAAATAACTTAGATAGTGAACAATGGCAATATGTGATATTGAGATTACTTAAAAACTCCAATGGTCCAAATATTTCAAAAATTTTTGTAAATAAAATTCATAAATATTTTGAAAACAGCAGTATTTATTCAACTCAATCATGTTTAATATTGCTTGAGCAGATTAAATTTTTAATAACTAAAAAAGATTACGAAACGGCAATTAAATTGAGTAAATTAACTGTGACTATTATGCCATTGGATTTTGAATGCTGGCTATATTTGTCACTTTGCTATTCATTGATCGGAGATTATGAAAATTGTTTACTTTCAATCAATTCAATTCCAATTACATTAAATCAAAATATTGAAGATTTTAATTTAGTTAATGGGATTAGTGATGGCTTTTCCAAAACATTTTTAGCCAAGTTAAATAATAATCAAGAACCAATAAGTGAAAAAACATTTAATAAATACTTCCCAATACCAAGTTCAGTTCCTGGTAAATCATTCAAGAGTGCTAATACAGAGACAAACGGTACTGGAGAAATTAAAAATATTTGGAAAGATACTTTTATATTTAATCCGATTGCTAGACATCCAATTACGGGTAATCAATTTTATCAAACTCCATTAATTTGTAAAACAGTTACTGAATTATCATCAGTGGATGGTAATCTTATAAAATTAACTGGGTATAATAGTTTAAAATTAAAATTATCAGGATATTCTTCCAACTCGATATCATCATCAATACTTGATTTCACTAAAAAATCTACTTGGGGGAAATGTTATAATTTATTATCATATTTAGTTGCTAAAATTGGCTGGGATGAAATGATGAAATATAAAACTAAAATTTTTACTAACTTTTATCATGATATTAATAGTACTGAATCTTTGGCATATGTTGTATCAAATAATGGGGAAAGTAGTAAATTAAAGAAAAAAATTCAGCCATGGTTAGACCAAATGTTTGTCCTCATTTATGAAGATTTGAAAACTTTAATGATTATTACATCACCTAATAGAACTCAAAATCATAGTACTTTAGACTGGGAAATGTTGGGATTATTAGGATGGAACGTTAAGTATAATTTAAAATTTACCATAAGTTCGTTAATTACTTCATTTTTAGGCAGTGTGAATAATATTCCAAACTATGACATAAACTATTTTAATTCAATGCAAATATTAATTATTTATGATGAATTCATTTTGAGTGATATAAATAGTTCACAAATTGATAATTTAGGTGATGATTATAGTAAAAACTTTTACAGTAATAAATTAATTTTAAAAAGTAATGATGTTTTATTTAATAATTTTTTAAATTCAATTACTAGAGATTATTTAACAATTGATTTGATATTATTAATTTTAATAAGGTTAATTAGTTATAATTTAAGATGGTATCAATTTTTACCAAATTATTTAATTCAAAAAATTTTAATCAAGTTGACAATATTGCATAGTTCAGAATTTTTAATGAGTAAAATAAAGATAATTTTTGAAACTAATAAACTGGTATCAAAAGAGACTGGTTACTTTTTCAAAAAAACTCTGAAAGATGAGAAGCAATTTAATAGTAATGATTCAATTATTGAATATTTTGAAAAACTATTCAACTGGATTGAAAAAAGATCATAATTTAATTATAAATTTACAACACCAACACAACTACAGCTACAACTGCAACTAAACTACAAATACGTACTTCTATATCTATTGATCTTTCTGTTCGTCTCTCTTTTCATTTAATTTCCCTAAAGCCTTCTTTCTTTGTCTTAATAAATGACTATATAAATGAACTAACGCAGGAATATAAACAATTAAATTAACAATTATAAAGTAATAAAGATAATCACCACCAACTAATTTAGATTCGTCCAACGATAAATACATTATTATCATTTCTGAACTAACCCCTAATGGATATAATACTAAGAAAGCAGAATATCTTAAGTAAACTAACCAATATGGAATTTCACCTTTTAAACTTGCAGTGTGAAATGAATATTTAATAATTTCACTTATTGACCATGCAATTGAAACAGTAATATAACTCCAATGACTGTTAGATGGAGAATCTGGTAATAATTGCCAAATTCCCCATACAACTAATAATCTTGAGTACACTTGCATAGTAGTAGTCACAAATGAGGCTCTAACGATACCAAATAAAGCATTGAAAACTTCAACGACGGCCAAAGTTTGAATATAAGTTGTAATTAAATTGGTCTTTTCAAATAAATATGGTTGACCAAGGGAAAGCCCAAGGAATGCAGTATTAAAAAGTACAATTGACCATAATGATGCTGAAATTGAGTTATAAGCAATTAACCACTTTTGAGGATGAGCCATGTTTGCGTTTTGTTTGCTCTTTAGTTGTTTTTTGACTATAGAGTTTTACTACAGATCTGCTGTGAAAAGTTTGGCAAAATGTTGGGTGTGAGATGATGGCTAGACTAAATTTAGTGAGGAGGTGGACGCATAAATAGTGAGGGTCGTAGGTCCATCTATCGCTAGAGGATATCTATCGCTGGAGGATGGGCAGTGAACAAAACTGATATTTATTCTACTTTTTTCTTACCATTCAATACTTTTTGTCTCTGTCTTAACATATGACTATATAAGAAATAAAATCCCGGTAAATATAATCCTAAACCAAATTTAAAAAAATAATAATGGAATGAATTATCAATTACTGGTAAACTCTTGAAAATTACCCATGGTTCGGTAAATAATCCTAATGGATATAATATTATAAATGCCAGGTATCTTAACCAATTTAATGTTGGCGGAATATCTCTATTGGCGAGTTTTAAAACATAGTACGGATATCTTATGATTTCAATTGTGCTCCAAGCAATCAAAAGTCCAGGGAAAGCTAACGAATAATTACCTGGGGATTGAGGAAGCAAATAACACACGCCGATAACGATAACATCTCTAGCAAAAAATTGTAATATGGTAATTGATACTGGCGATTTCGTGATACCGATTATCGAGTGTAAGACTTCCAATACAGTATTTAACGATTGAGTCCAAATTAATAACTTATGTGGAGGATAAATGAACTTTATATTGGAGTAAATTGTTTCATTGCCCAAGATAATGGAAACGATATCTTTAATATTGGCTATAAAGATTGCTAACCATAATAGACCTGATACAAAGTTATAGGTGATTAAGTATTGTTTAATCATGTTGAACTTTTATTTATGAGAAGAGAGATTCACCTGCTTGCTGAATATTAGATATGCAGGGTTCAAATTTAATTAGAGGGTAACAGGACGACAAATGATTATACAATTAGCAGTGGACTCTTCTCTTTCCATTTCGTCTAACGTTCCACTGTGCTGTACTTCGTCGTCAGATCTATTCCTCTGAAGAAAGGAGTACATACATTGAATGAAATCCTGCAAAACTCAACGAAAAATACCTCGGCAACTAGTATCTACTCATAAATGAGGACCCTAGATGAAAAGCAAAATAACCGTGATTGTGGTAGAGCCCAAAGAGTGCATCGAGAGACAGACAGTTATACAAGTATAAATAAACATCACTATTTTTTTGGGTTATCGTAATTTTCATAAGCTTTCTACAAGTTCTATGCATCCCCAGAATATCTAGATTCAAATGTAAATCTCTCATTCTGTCGTTCTCTATTAACTATCTATATTTCTTTAAGATCTCATCTAATCCAAATTCATCATTAGCAATCAAGTTTTGTTCCCAGTCAACGATTAAAGGAGATTTGAAAATTTCAGTACTGTCGAATTGTTTTGAATTCAATGCTTCTTCAAATGCTTGATAAATCAACAAATATTCTGCTTCGCTAAACATTTTTAAACCGTTAGAACTTAATCTACCAATCGCTGACGGAGCCTTAACCGTAACTCTGTCTTTGCCTTCAAGTTCGCTGCTTTTACCAGAAATAAACGGGAAGCAATTTCTTAAAGCATTTTTGCTGTAAGGATCTTTTAAACAGCTATGAGTAATGAGTGAATACTGATCATAAGTTGGTAACGTATTTTCCATTTTATCGAGGATAAACTTATTTTCATCCTTGTTAAACTTCCTGTCAGCTTGCTGTAAAACTTTCAATAAATTAACCAGTGGGGCAAGATTCTTATTATGGAAGATTGTAACCACTCCGCCAGTATTTTGTAAGGTTCTGAACATTTTCTAAATAGTCAAGTTGATCCTCTGTTTTAAAGCTATGCAACACTAGTTTTTGAATCAATTGACCTATTTCGAAGTCGGTATGCTAATAAATCGGTGAAGGAATTTTGTTCACTATCAGTTGAATGCTCACTTTATCCCACTGGGGCCATTTGTTAGCAAATGATCAGTTTTCTGTCATGTGTTAGTCATGTGATACGTTTTGAATGTTGTGTTCCCATGGATTAAACAGTCAACTACGATGTTGTCGAGTGGTAGAGGGAGTCCTATATAGTACAGATATGTGAAACGATGGTTCAATTTGCTAAAAATGGTGGTAAGACTTCGGGAAATATGGTATAAACCTAGACTAGTGTTGCTACGGGTTATTCACCGTTCAGTGGACAAGATTGAAGGCATTCTCTGGTCCGCCCTCTCAGACAAAATGGCACCAGCAACAGTGGTGTGGATAACTCGTTTGTTTCTAGCTCTGGTGGTTCATTCAGACTGTCCTACTGGACTGGTTGCAAAATACGTCATTTCGATGACTGAACATTACCCGGATGTCGGTGGATGGCGCGATATGTCGTGGAGACCTGCGTGACAGATGTCGCGATACGATTGTGGATCTACAGCGAGTCATATACAAAAAACTCATACGAGCCTTAGCATATAGGAATTCCCTAGATGTGTAGATTCATGATATTTAAAGGCAAAGAGCCTATGCTACTTGAAGACTTATTGACCAAGCCCGCCCATTCTATCATCAATCAAAGTTTTGATTCCAGGCTTCGTTTAGATATGAGAAATCCCGTTAATGGCGATGGATTTGGGGTTGGATATTACTCTTCATCAAATCAACCGTGTATTTTTAAAGCAATAACCCCAGCGTGGAATAACGTTAATTTAAATAATTTGTCGATGTGTACTGAATCTTCGTTAGTTTTCGGTCATGTTAGAGCGTCGACTCAAGGGGTGTTGGCAGAAACGAATTGTCACCCATTTTCATTTGGTAAAATTATGTTTATGCACAATGGTGGTATACTGTCGTTTGATAAGATTAAGAAGACCTTGATAAACCATATTGAAGATAAATTCTTTATAATAATTCAAGGTTCAACCGATTCTGAGTGTTGTTTTGCTTTATTTTTAGATACCTTATTTAAAATGGGTTATGACCCTGAAGATTCAAAAACTATGTTTAATCATCAAATTTTACGTGAAGCTTTGTTGAAAACGATTGAATTAGTTAAAAGCTGGCAAATTAAGGTAACATCTGAACCTTCACTTTTAAATTTCGCTGTTACTGATGGTGATTCTGTAGTGGTGAGCAGATATATAACGTCAAAAACTGAGGAAGCTGCATCATTACATTTTTCTTCAGGGTCCAGGTTTTTTGAATATAAACCTGGATTATTTAAAATGGAAAGACTCGATAGATCCCAGGATGTTATTATGATTGCCTCTGAACCTTTGACATTTGAAAGAAATGACTGGATGGTTGTACCCACTAATAGTTTAATAATGGTTTCAAAATCAGGTAGTGTCTTGATGTATCCAATAGAGGATGAATTTTACGGTGGTAATGAAAGATCAAGTGCTTTTGCATTAAGTAAAGGATTAATGGGCGGTGTTCCAAGACCAGCTTCATCATCAAACAGTGAAATTAATAATTTACAACAAGATTTCACTACCAAAATTCATGTAAATTGATCAGTGTATAATATATAATAAAGAGGTGGCTGAAAAAAAAAAAAAAATAAGAAAATAAGAAAAAAATAATAGAATGAATATGTATTAAGTGTCATAATATCGTACCGTATATACATAAAAATCAATTCATTAATAATACAATCTATAACATAACTCATCTCTGAAAATCGTCTCATGTATTCATTTCTTGTAGTTTCAGATAATAAGTATAGTTATTTAAAGAATTAGCTTTTGCTACTTGATCTAGTTAATTTTGTCTTTTCAATGTCCATTTCTTCTAAATCTTCGTCGTCTGAATCACTTAGACTTGAAACATCTTCAGCATCTTCATGTTTTTCACTGATTAAGGCTCCTGTATCGTCATATAATGGATTAAACTTTTTATAACTATTGCCATCATCATTAGGATCTATATATTCTCCCTTTTTATATTCTTCTTCAACTACAATATCATCATCATCACTGCTTATTTCTTCATCTGAACTTTTATCTGGTACTTCTGATCCGGTATTAACCAATTCTTGTGACATGTATTTAGAAAAATGATCATCTTCTTCTTCGTTTTTAGAAATTACTTCTTCGTCATCACCGTCTTCTTCCTTTTGTTCATCTTCGTCCTCATCTTCTATCCTTTCATCTTCATCACTTTCATGATGTTGATCATTAGATTGATTCTCGTCTTCACGTTCATTATCAAATAAAAATCCTGCTTTATAATCACTTTCTTCAATAACTTCGCCCGAACTTTCATCAAATGTATTCAGCACGTTATCATCGTCTTCATCACCATCATCTTCATCGCCTCCTCCTAATATAGCATTATATTTTTCTCTTGTATCATATAAAATACTGCTTACATATTCTTCCCAAATTTCTTCATTTACTTTTATATCGATAATTTCACTCAATGTATTAGTTGGATAACTTTGAATAAATTTAACCACTTCTTCAGCAATTAATGTTAAATGTCCCATATACCCTAATCTTAAACCATTATTATTAATTTCAAAGTCATTACATAATTTTTGACCTTCAATGATTTTATTGGTAATATTACCTCTATCAAATAAATCAATTGCTAAAAATTTATTAAATCCAATATCCATCGAACCATTTAAAACTTGTTGCACAATATCAAACACAACATTATGTAAAAAGTTATTCCATGGGAACTTAAAAAACATAATTAATATATTATTTATGATTTGAGTATCATATAATGAAATCTTCCATAAATCTCCAATAACAGGTTTTGATCTAATTTGGTCTTCACTTAAATTAGCATTCTCATGGGGTTCTTCTTCATATTGATTATGTAATATGGAATCTTCATTATCACTTTCATTCTTTGAATTAAATGAATCAATTGTGTCATTAAAATCATGATCAAATTCTTCATTTTTTGCATTATTTGTGGTTGAGGATGAATTTGTTGAACCTTCTGGTAGAATTATAACTTCATTATATTTAAAACTAATTGCATCATAAGTTTTCATCTTATTTCTTAATTCATTACGTTCTTTAACTACTTCAAACCCTTTATTATCATTTAATAATGCCATATTTGAACAATGTAATAATTCAGCAATTAATTCGCAAACTTTAAATCTTTCAAATCCTAAAGGTTCGATTTCTCCTAATGATGTTTTTAAATGTGATGGTGTTACCTTACTTTCTCGTTCACTACTTAATAAATCATTAAATTTGGAAATATTTTCACTGAACACTTGTAGTAAATATCCTAAATAAATTGGATCACGACCAGTTGGTGGATGGCTTTCTAATGTAATATATAATATTGGTAAAATATCATAATCACTATTATTTTTTCTAATAATTTCAATAATTATTCCAACCCCATTTGATAATGCATAACCACCTTTTAACATAATTTCACATAATTTATTCATCATTTCATAGGAAACTAATTCTCTAGTTAATTCATTGGGACCAATGGTTGAATTATCAGTGGTTGAATTGGCTGATATAGTAATTAAAGCTTTTAACAAATCTGCAGCAGATGATTGTTTAACTAATGTTAAATTGTCTTTATCATTTGGATCTAATGAATGAATCAATTTTGGGATTAATTGTTGGTTTTGGAAAAAATCGATTATACCAGTACTATTATCTGGCTTATCAGTACTTATCAATTTTAATAAAAAATCCATTAATGGAGGATTTGATAAATGATTTATAAATTTATTAACTAATTTTGGTTGATTTTCAATTAAATACAGAATCATTTCATCGCATTTCATATCAAGTAAATGTTCCATGATCTTCATAAAATACGTAGATAAAGTGATTGATAATGGCTCAGTGGTATCAAGAATATTCCAAAGTTTAGTAAGATTACTGGTAGATTCCATAACCGTATCGGTTAATGACCAAACATCTGCAGAAAGAATTTCCGTCGCTATCGTTGCTTGACGTGAATGTTTTTCTTCGTCAGTTTCATCATCACTTTCATCTTTTTCCCTTTCTTCATCTTCTTCGTCCTTGTCTTCATCTTCTTCATCTTTTTCTTCATCTTTTACTTCATCTTTTCCCTCCTCTTTTTCTTCATCTTTTTCCTTATCTTCAGCGTCATCTTCTTTCTCGTCCATCATTTCTTCTTCGTCATTATGTTTCTGTGTGTCCTTTTCATTCTTAATGTCCTCTGCTATATCCAATTTTGAAACATCATTAACGATTTCATCATTATCCAATACCCCTTCATTAATTACGAAATCGAACAAAATTGACAAGACATCATCGTCTCTTAAAAATTCTAATAATGCAGAATTATTCGATACTAATTCTTGCAATAAATCATCTTCATCTAATAATTTTAACAATACATTTGACTTCATTTCTTCGTCACCATTAACTTGATAATTCTCAATCAATGTGGATACATTAGAAACAGACGTAAATCCATTACTAAATTTCCAAAAGGACCCTGACATCCTTCCCTTCTATTCTACTATTAACTCAATCTAAATTAAATCCAATCAGTATCTAACTCTTAAAAATTTGTATGTTTAATTATAATTGCCCTGACGATCGATGATACTGTTGTGGAATTTCAAACCTGTTTAAAATCAACGAAAAAAACCAGCAAAAACGAATTAAAAGTTAGGATATATAATATGTGTATGTAAGTATCTAATGAATACGTTCCCCAGTAAACTTTTAATGATAATTACCGTCAAATAAATGGAAATTTACAATGATCGGTTAGTTAACTGGGTCAATTCAGTCGTTTTGAGATTTTTTGAGAAAATTTCTCTGAACTTGACACGAACGAAAAATTTTCAAAGTGTAGCACTAACAGTTGACTTTAATTGCACTGTAGAACAGTATATTCTTATTGAAATAAACGGAAGATGTTTAGCATAGGCAGTAGATTAATAAAGAATGTGTATAATTTTCAAGCTGTTAAAAATATAACCACCAATACGTTAAAAACCACGAATAATAGTCAATTAAACACCATTAAAGATAATATCAAATTACTTAAATATGATTCTAATGGGTCGCAAAGATTATATGCTGTATTAAGGCTTCATAATATAGCTTATCTTGTTACCAAAGGTGATAAAATAATCTTGCCAATAAAAATGAAAGGGGTTGAAGTTGGAGATCAATTAGATATATCTAAAGTAACCACTATTGGTAGTCCAAACTATACTTATAATGATAATAAAGGCATTTCAAAAGATTTATTTAAATTAACAGCTAATATTGTGGAGATTACTAGAGAACCTTATTATGAAGTTTATAGGAAAAAGCAAAGATGTAGAAGATTAAAAACTTTCCCGGTTGAAAATTTTCAAACGGTTTTAATGATTGATGAACTCACCTTAACTTAGATGTGAAGAATAGCAATAGAATATTATACTAGTGTAAATAGAATGTACATAATTATTTCAAGTTCGCTTCCCCAGCGTTGTTTCATTTCAACTCCTTTTTACTGTTACATTTAATCATTTGTTTCATTTCAACGTCTTTTTACCATTACATTTAATCTTTGTTTTATTTCAACTTCTTTTTACTATTATATTTAATCATTTGTGAAATTTTTGTGGTTGTAAAATCAAATGTTTCACTCTTTAAAAATTCATGGTTTAATAATTCTCTTGCAGTTGGTCTGTTTTCGGGATTTATTGTAAAACATTGGCGAATAAAATCTTTACCTTGTGGTGAGATTGAATGTCTAATATCCTCTGGAATCGGTGGTGCTAATTTTGTTTTACCAATTTTATAAATTGCACTAATAACTGCTTCATTTGACCATGGACGACGACCGGCAAACATTTCTAATACTACACAACCTAATGACCAAATGTCAATCTTGGCACTATAACCTTGCTTTTTATCTTCAACAATACTATCGATTACTTCTGGAGCCATCCAAAATACTGTCCCTTGCATTGACATTTCAGCGTTATTAACATAAATATCTTGCGATCGTTTAGATATACCAAAATCTGAAATTTTACAAGTACCATCGATATCTAATAATAAATTATCAGCTTTTAAGTCACGATGTAAAATTGCATTCGAATGTAAATATTGTAAACCTTCGAGTACTTGACGGATAATGAATCTAATTAACGGTTCTTCAAAAGCTCCATAACTTTTTAAACATGCTGATATTGATCCTCCTCCAACATATTCTAAAAACAAACTATAAGTGTTTTTATTATGTTCAAATCCTAAATATTGAACAATATTTATATGATCTAAATCTTTCATGGTTTCAACTTCTTTATGCAATGCATCTAATCCCTCAAATGTTTTAGATTTAGCTTGTTCAGAAAATGTTGATGGTACAACGACTTGTTTCACTGCAATCATTTCTCCTGTTGTAACATTCAACGCTATGTAAACCGATCCAAATGATCCTCTACCGATTAATTCACCCTTTATCCATGCAAATTCTTCAAATTTACCATTCTTTCTTAATTTACTAACAAATCCTTTTTCAATTTCTTTGGATGTAACTTCAACAACTTTTTGCCCCCACATCTTGGTATTTGATCTTCTTAAACTACCTAATTTTGGCGATTTACTATTGTCAATGACATCATTGTTTTTCTCCAAACGCTTACGACGAGCTTCATTGGCAACCACTCTAATGGTTTTCATTCTTCTTCTTAATTTAGACTCTGTTTCTCCATAGAATACATCGTCTGAATCAACTTTTGGATTCAGTGGTGAAATATTAGCATTAGAAAATGTTCTAGATATACTTGGTGCTCTTGGTGGTTGTACCGAGGACCCAATACTAGTGGTACTAACATTACTTGAACTTCTTACTTTGTTTGAGTAAACTAAATTACTTGGTGAAGTTGGTGGATCATCGATAATTGGTTTATCAAGATTGGTATTAGGGAAAAATTTTTCAAGATTATTATATAATTCTTCAACAGGAGGACGAACCACCATATTACCATCAATTGGTGATAAAGTGTGCTTTATTTCTTGTTTGGATTCTGATTTTGGTTCTTGTTTGATCGGTTTCATGAAAAAGTCATCACCATCGTCATCCTCATCGTCATTATTAACTTCATTACTTTTGCCCTTTTCAACTCCATTGTTGTTGTCTTTTATCAGTGATAGCGAAGTCTTCAAAGGTTTAACGAAAAAATCATCGTTAGATCCATTATCAAGTTCAACAGGAAATTTTTCAAACTGAATATCATTTTCTTTAAAAGCATCAGCATTTAAGCTCCTGATTTCAAACTTTTTACTACTCAGTCTTGAACTAATCGATGAACCTCTTTTGATAATTGATCCTGATCTGGTTAAACTCAGTTTTTTATTTAATGGCGGTGGTGGAGCAGCACGTTTAGCAATAAAACTATCAGATCTTTCAGCAGGGTTGTCTTTCAATGGATTTAAAGTTGTTGAACTGATTGGTGAATTTATAGAATCGGCAGCTGATGAAGAATAAATATTAGGAATTAATTTTGGAGCTTTACTTTCAAATGGTGATTTTCTACGTTGATCAAAATCAATTTCTCTTCCATGTTTTCTCAATACTCTGAATGAATTACTTGAATTACCACTTTCAATCACTGACAGTGGTGATGGTGTATTTTTATTTTCATCTGATAAAGTATTGGTATTAATTTGTAACGCTGGGACTTTAACCTTTTCAATTTGTTTTTGATTAGATGGTAATGATAATTTAAATGGGAATGCCTTTGTAGAATTTGAACTTTCAGGCGGCAAAAATGGGAATTTTGAAGATTCTCTAATTTTCCCTAAATTGTTGGAAGCGTTTTCCTTAAAATTTAAATAATCAACTTTATCATGGTTATGATTATTTTGTAATAAGTATTGAGGTGTGGCTGGATACATCCCTTCACCTCTGACTTCAAAGCTTTTAGAATCTGAGGAATTAGTTGAATAAGTACTTGTATCATTTGGTGATGATAATTCTTGTCGTACTAATATTTTACCATATGATAATTCTATTACTTTGATTAATAATGCATCAGGTAATGATTCCCCCTCTTGGTGATTTATATCAGTCAAATGGAAAGTAATTGACCCAATATTAACAATACCTAAATCTTTAATTATCATTAATTTTACTGTAGATACATCAAGAAGATGATCTTTGGTAAAACTTAAATTTGAAAATATTTTATTGTCCTTTGTTACTAGAATTCTGATTATTTCATTAGACTGGTTATCACTATTGGGTATTGGTAAATAAGACTCATCAAACTCAGGAACTATTATAGTTGAGTCGTGCTTTTCAGATTTCGAAAAAATCAGATTGGAATCATCAAATGGTGTTGAAGCTCTTGCTAATGGTAATGATTGATTCATATTAATATATTGAGGTTCAGCATTTGGATTACTATAATTATCAAAATTCTTTGAACTAAATGTTTCAGCATTAGGACTAACAGGTGATTCGATTTTACTACTTCTATTACTTTTAGCGGTTGAAGCTTGAACTTGTTTAACAATTCCAGCAGCCTTATCAGTCCCGTATTTTCTAAACGTACTAAAAATTCCACTTTTCCTATTTGGCGGTGCAATATCATCGGGACTTAAACTCATACCAGGATAATAAGATTTAACCCGTAATTCGGGTTTTGGTTTTAGCTGTTCTCTTAAAATCGTAGCACTATCTCCTGATCCATGTCTTAAATGTTTCCTGAAAAAATTACCTGAACCCAGTGTTTCTTTTGATATTGGTGGCTGTTTACCAGCAGTATTATTCTCAGAGTATGAAAATGGTCTCTGTTTAGAAGTATTTGATGATGAAGACGAACTGGTGGAAGTATTTGAATTTGTTGGTCTGTGTCTTACAAATGCAGGATTAGATTTCCTATTATCTAGTTTAAAATTAGTTGTATAAGTTGGCGAACTTAGTTCATCAATTCCGGATAATGTTGCTTCATCTTCTTGTGGAGAATTTTCCATTCTTAATAAGTATATGAATCTTTCAATAGTGTTAAGATCATTATCCAATATTAAAAATTTACTCAACTGTTTCCACGTAATGGATCCAATATCATAATTACATAATTCTAAAAATCTATTACCTGATATTTCATTTTTACGGAAAGTATCTCTCCAAGAATTATTGAATCTATGATTTTCTAACCATTTAGTAACATTAATCATATTCCATTTATTTGAAGTATTACCACTAACAGTTTTTGACTGAGTTGACATTGCATATCGTACAAATCTTTTATCTTTGCTGACTGCACTTGAAGGTGTTAACGTTGAAGAGGAAGAATTATTTGAAGTAGTTGAGGACTCTGACCCATTTCTTATATGATCCTTCTTGGGAGCTGCTAAATCTTCTTTTGCTTTATTGTGATTATTATGATTATTATGATTATTATGATTTGAATAACTTGTCTCCGGTAATGAATGATGTTTAACCCTACCTCCACCTATAGTACTATCCGAATATGCAGATTGTGTATCTTCAGGTATTGAAGGTGTTAAATACGTAGGTAAAACGTCGATCAGTGATTTTGATCTGGTTTGCATTAAAGGATTATCTTTATCTTTATTAATATTAAAATCATTTTGAGTATCATTTTCTTCTGAAAAACTAAAATAGGTAGGAATTTGACCAATATAACTAGTAGCTGGTATCACTGGGCTTGGATTATCTTCTTTGATATCACCCATTCCAAGGGGTTGTTCGAAAAAATCAAATGAAATATCTCTTAAGGATGGATCAAACCCTGTATCAAATACTGATTTTCTATTATTATTACGATTATTATTATACACTACTCCATCAGATACCACTCTATTATATTCCTTTGCACGTCTCACCTCATCCTGGGCCTTGTCTTGAACGTATATGTCACTTACCGACCTTTTACCATACCAATCTTCCTTTGACATGGAGAGATTAAGATGCTAAAAATATCGTGCGCATAAATTTAGGTATTTGAGCTACAGATCTTTAGAATATCAAAGGGGATTCACTATCGTTCATAGAACAGTTGGGTGAATTTGGTGTAAATTTCCCAATCTTATAATGATGTCTGAAGATGTGCTATCACAATTGGAATCTGTAGTTTGTAACCTAAAGAGTTTATTTGTTGATCAACATCAAGACGCGGACCTTATTCTGTTGATGTATGATTGTATGAACCAAGTGTCAGAAGTATTGAAATATAAGGATTTAACGTGTCATAAACTAGTGTTGAAAGGCGTTTATAACAAATACAAGAGTGACGTTTTAGAGTTGAGTTTATACCTGAATCAGTTTCGTGATGGAGTTATTTTCAATCAAGGTTCAATATTTGATATTATTAAAGATGCTTATATTAGTAAACATGATAATTACTTTAGGGTTGTATTAAACAATTTAGAAGTTATAAAAGAGAAATTTGTTAACGATAATGGTTACAGTGTAATTATAACGAACTTTATGAAATTAGTGGAACTTTTTGCTGATATTTTAGATGAATCACAAACGCATTTAATTAATTTTTTAAACAAAATTTTCAATAATGAATTACGACAGCTATCTAATCTTCGGCTTCAATTAGAAGAATCAGATTTATTTCTTAATGAAACTACCACTAAAGAAATTGTAACATACATTGAAAACACATTGATTCAACAATTACCTCATATACCAAAGGCCGATAAGAGGCAATCATTTCAAGGATTTCAAAATAAGCTGGGATTCGAAAGCAATGACGTTAATTTCAAGAATTTGTTTTATTTATTTTTACAAATTTCAGGATTTAAATTTGATCCAAGTCCTGTTAATTATGATTTTTCGGATACTATAAAGTTAATGTTGTCGATTTATAAACAAAAATGCAATATTGATTGGACTGAAATAGATGATTTTAGAGTACTAGAATCAAAGATTGAAATTTTAGACGATTTTTTTTTGAATCAAGGTTCGATTGATTCAGTAAAGCAAAATCACATAAAAGAGCTTTGTTCCAGTTTAGTAAGTAAATTTAGTTTTTTCCCCGAAAGTGTTGATAAAAAGGAACCTACTATTAAACCAGAATTTAAATTCGATGTTCCCGACTTTAAATCTGATTTTAAATCTGACGTCAATGCTAACTTGAAATATCATCAAGTTCGTTCACCATCACAAAAATCAGATAATCCAAGTTCAACCATTCTTTCAGAATCCGATACCATAGAATTAATCAAAAACATTCAAAGTATAGTACCCCAATTAAGTGGATTTACATTTGATTTTGACCCAATATTTCATAAAACTTTGAAATATTATATCCAAATGCTAAATGATGTTAATGATAATGATATCATTGTAGCCGACGATTTAAATTACTTAAATGATATCATATTATTGGTTAATCAATTGGTTGATTATGAAAATGATGAAAGTGGTGCTGATGGAGATGAAATTTACCAAACCGCTTTTAATTTATATCAACTTCATCAACTTTTAGCCATTGATTATATTGGTGAAAATAATAATGCTACAATCTTAATGAGATTTTGTGTTTGTAAATTTAAACATCAAATGCAAAAGACTAAAAATTTGATTAAAAAGTGGAATTTAGAAGTTTTAACTGTGAGTCAATTAAATTATAGTTTAGAAACTGTTTGGAAAAATTATTCATCGAATTTATTAGAAATTACTGTTTTTGAAATTTGGACGAATTCTTATAAAAGGATTGAAAAATTATCTAATGCAGCTGGTAATTATTATGCTAAAAAAATTCAAGCTAAATTTTTAATTTCAAAATGGTTGCCAAAAGTTCAGGTGGTGAATGAATTAAAATCAAGACAACAAAAATTTATATTGAAGAAACTGTTTAGTAAATGGTCATTAAAGTATAAGAAAATTAAAGAAGATAAGAGTAGAGCCGTTAAACTACATGACGAGTATGTCAAGTCATCCATGGTCAATGTTTTAAAATCAAGGAATGCCCATTTTAACCAACTTTCTTTACAAGCTGATGAGTTTAATGATGATCGTATTAAAAATATTGATGCTATCATTGTAAAATTTATTTTCAATGAATGGTATCAAACAATTCAAGAATTTGGACTTCCAAATAAATTGAAAAAACTCAGTATTGAAGAGGAAAAATATCAATTATCCAAATTTTTCAAAAATTTAAAATTAAAATATGTCTATTCTAGACGTTTCAATGAGGTTGTTAAAATTAATCAACGTAGTTTAGTATCTTATTTTTTTCAAAAATGGAGGCACTTAAACGAATTAAAATCATTAGCTGTATCATTTGAATTGCAAAGACATAAACAGATTAAAGAGAATTTATTTATTAATTGGCATCAGTCGACTGAACTAAATAACACAGCTAATGAATTTTATAGAACTAAGGTAATGTCTAGATGTTTTAAAATTTGGAAATTAAAATTACATTTAAAAAGAAAAGTATCGACTTTAGATTCCGTCGATAAAAATGTAATAATCAATAGTCAATTAAGTACATTTTTCAAAAAGTGGAAATTAAAAAATAGATCTAATAATTTAAATAAAAATTTTGATAATAAATTATTACTATTTATGCTAAGTAAATGGGTATCAAAATATGATAAAATTCAAGAATTAAAATTAATATCGATGGAATTATCTGATAAAAATTTAACGAAGAGCCAATTTGATTTATGGTATACAAATTTGCAATTTCAAAATCAACTTCCTGAAGTTTCAGATTCATTCTTCAACAAAAAGTTTTTCAATAAAATTACTGAAAAACTGATCAAATATAATGAAGGACTTAAAAATCTTGAAACTCAATATTTGATCGATCATCCGATAAGGTCTGATTACGCATTAAATGATCAAGTATCTATCCAGAGTATTATAAGATTATGGAAAGATAAAAGAGATCAAAAATTTCAAGACTCATCAGAATGGAAAATTATTCTATTTAATGAAAAGATAGTGAGACCAAATATTGAAAGGAAAGTCTTAATTGATTGGGTTGAAAAATATAATTCTGTGAAAAGTACTGAACATGATTTAAATGAAAGATGTGATGAATTTTTAATTAATTCTAACACTAAGAGATTCTTCCTTAATAAATGGATCAATAAACTATCAAAAGTAACCAATATGAACATTCAATCATTTGAATTTGAGTATAAATTATTACATAAAAAGTATATGGTTATTTGGTATGATAAATACTTAAACAAGTCGGAACATTTGAATGAAATTTGTCAAGTATTTCTTGATCAAATGGAATTAAGGAAACAAAGTGAAATATTAAGCAATTGGTCAATGAAATACATCAAAGTTATAACTAGACATCAACACAGTTGCGATTTATTTTTAAACCGTTGGGAATCATCAAGACTGAAATCTATATTTGACCTTTGGGTCTACAAATTAAGACAGAAAAAACAAGGAGAATCAGAATTACTTGAGATGGAAGTCTCCAATACTAAATCCAATATTTTCTTTGATACTTCCACTGAATCAATTTTTAATGAATCCCCATTAGCTACCAGGAAGAAATCAAAATTTGAAGAACCAGCTCAATCAGAACAACAACGTTCTCCAGGTGACTTTGATAGTTATTTAAATTCGCCAATTAAGCAACCAGCTAATAAATCAATTGTTCTACCTGATACTCCACAAATTAATCAATCTAATAGAAGTCCAACGAGAGTTCAAACCAGTATAAGACTAAAAAATGAAAAGTTAAAAGCATTAAGGGATCATTATGGTAGAGCAAAAGATCTGATAGTTAGAAAGCCACCCTTAAATAAACCTCCAGTTAGACCATATTCATTTATGAATGCAACAGGCACAATGTTAAATTCAAATTCTAACCCAAATACAAATTCGAATGCAAATGTAAATGTAGATCATAGACTAAATCCTCCGGAAAGACCCAATTTTTCATCTACACCAATCAAAGAACTACCAAGGTTAAAATCTAAAAGTCCAGTCCCAACTTCGACTAATACTACTATTGTAAACTCGAGAGAGAAACTAATTAACCGATCGACATCAATATCACCTTCACCGCCGCCTCCTCCACCGCTTCATAGATCAAGGAGCCATTTCACTCCAATTCAATTACCATTGCTGCCACAAACTACATTATCCCATACTGTATCAACTACTACTCAAAATGATATCGAGACTGCCAAAAGATTAAGAAGAATTACGCCTATAATTATACCTGATGCAGATGATAATGCTGAACCAAGGATGTCACCTGTATATACTATCAAGCAAAGAAACAGTTTAACGAATTAATGTATTATATATGTACTATAAATGATAATAATCAATTTTCATTTTCTAACTCGTCAATCTCTTGGTTAATTTCATGTTCAATTTCTTTGAAATTAGGTTCTTCAACTATTTCTTCAACTGATTCTTTATTTATACGGCTATTTTCATCAACATTCAAAAACTCTGTCTTATTTAATCGTTTATAAATGAAGATAAAATCTGATTTGATGATTGGTGACTCAATAAGTTTTTTAATTTCACTTAAATCTTTGGCTTTATATGCATCTAAGATTAATTCTTTTGTTAAATTTAAAAGTTTTTTGGGCGAATTATAAGTCTGAACAAGTTTTATTATTGGATATACACTGTATCCTTTGAAGGCTGATATGGAAGTTAATTGTTCCCAATCTTTAGTATCCTCATTACCATAATTTTCGATCTTGGTAGAAGTAACTAAAATATCAACTTCATTCCAACGAGTCGATAATTGTTGAGGATCTTCAGTTTTATCATAAGTAATCAAATCATTATGTAATTCTCCAAATCTTGTAGCTCCTGTCATACAAGTTGCAACATCCATGTGAATCATTAATTCTCCAGAGCTATTACTAGCATATTGATTCACATATCTAATAGCTTCACCGCCGGGGTAATTGAAGCTTGAAACGAATCCCAGAGCTAATGATATAATATTAGCAAATAAAGAAATAGCAATGATGAAAAAAACTAAAGCTTTAGCCAAGATGGACCGTTGTGGCCATCTTATAAAACTGGATAATGCATTTGCTGCCAGTAAAGAAATAATTGGGATACTATAAATAATAAATCTCAACTCTTTATGACCTTGAAAGGACATCACAAAAATATAACCCACAGCAGAAGCATATAAAATTCTTAAAGAATTTTTCGAAAGGCGACTAACCTTAGCATCATGCTCAACACCAGTAGTAGAAGGATCAGATCTACACCCAATCATTGATAAGTATAAAAAAATTGCCGGTTTAAAGATCTTTGGTAAATAGCTAGTGAAATAAGCATTGAAAGGTTCAACCCCCCAGTTTGAAGACTGGCCATCAAAAACATTAAATTTTAACGAAGCTAATTCAGGAATTAAATATTGGCCCCAAAAGTAAGAATCAACTGTGAAAGACAATGCTGCACCCGATAATGTACCAGCAGTTAGCATTAATAAATTGATGAAAATATCTGATTGACCGAACACTAAGCTTGAAACTATTGCGACAATACCACCGAAAACACCAACTTCAATACGGAATACGATACCAACAAACGATAACCAAGTTAACCCTGACATATCCCCTTTCAAAAGTTTACCAAATGCATAATTAACTAATGGCAATGCCATAAAATTTGGCAATGTACGAGAAGCATAATATAAAATATGGAATTGAGTTATCATTAAGAATAAGAAGCAATTACCAATTAAAGATGATCTTTTCAGCATCTTGGAAATAAAATCTATCTTATTAACATCAGATGATAATTTAATGATCATAAATCCATTTATCAACCCAATAATTAATCTAACCAAAAACTGTAAATTTAATTGATCACCATGAACCAAATTTATTCCAAAAAACTCCAATACCTTAACAATGGGAAACGCTATACCTGATACCAACAAACTACCAACAAACGTTCTAGGTACAACCCCAGGGAATTCTTTATGGTCAAAATGACCGAGTTGCTCGGGAAGAACCCCATAATTTAAAATATCATGAATCGCTTGAATATTAAACGATTCCTCCACCTTGGTATAAGGCGATATTATCAAGTGGAATATGATACTTCCAATAAGCACAAATTTTAACAATGTTCCAACTACCATTGAGAGAAATTTTGAAAGATATTGAAAACTGCTAACCAGTGAAAAATTGTTGATATCCAGAACCAGACTCAAAGGTGAAAAATTTCGCATCATTAAAAGTGGTTTAACAGATTAATTAACAGATTAAACAGTTTGTTTGCCACCAATGGCTGAAGATATACCAGATTTAGTGGAAGAGTTGGTGGAAGATGTTAATTTCAAAGTAAATAACATTAACTATGACGTTAGAGAATCAACATCAAGCTCTGTGCCTTTAAAAACTGATAGGAAAGTGCCAATTACTATCATTACAGGATATTTAGGATCAGGTAAATCAACATTATTACAAAAAATAGGTAAAACTTCAAATAAGCGATTAGCTATAATCTTAAATGAGTTTGGTGATACGTCACTGATTGAGAAATCTGTCACTATTCAAGATACTAAGGATAATGAAGCGGTTCAAGAATGGTTAGATTTGGGTAATGGGTGTTTATGTTGTACGGTTAAAGATAATGGAGTAGTTGCAATAGAACAATTAATTGAAAACTCCAAAGATAAGATTGATTACATCTTATTGGAAACTACAGGGGTTGCTGATCCTGCTCCTATCGCTAAAATGTTTTGGCTAGATGAAGGCTTATCATCAAATGTTTATATTGATGGAGTTATAACCGTGTTAGATTCACAAAATATTGTAACTTGCTTAAACGATACTGGAGGACATTGGCATGAAAGTCATGATCATTTAAAAGTTTCACAATTGAATAAAGATGATATTACTGAAGAAGAAATCAAACAAGAACAAGAACAATTAAAAAATGGCTTGACCACGGCTCATTTACAAATTGCTTTAGCTGATACTGTGTTGCTTAATAAAATTGATTTAATTGAAAATTTAGATGACTCATCACATAAATTGAAAGAAATTTTTGATAAAGTCAAATCAATTAATAATACATGCCCCGTTTATACCACATCATTTGGAGATATTGATTTGGATAAAATTCTAGATCTTCATGCATTTGAAGCAAATGGCACTAAGATTCAAAATTCTATAAGTCTGATAACTAATAGTTCCTTCCACGATGATAGAATTGCCACGGTTACTTTATCATTCCCATTTTTAACAGCATTACCACAATTTGATAAAATTGAATCATTTATACAGCATATATTATGGGAAAATGAAGCAAATGGTGTACCTTTAGAAGTTCATAGATTAAAGGGGCTCATGATTTATAAGTCTGAAAGTAACGTCGACGTTAGAGTTGTTCAAGGGGTTAGAGAAACCTATGAAATCATTTCTGATGGGGTATTATTAGATGATATTACCGAGAATAAATTGGTTTTCATTGGGAAAGATTTAATTTTTGAAAATCTTTCTAAGGAATTCAAAAAGTATATAGATTTATGAATATATGATCACACCACAAACATTCTGTCCATTTATAACTTTACTTCGACGTTTGATCAGTATCTTCAACATTCATGAGAGTCCCAGAGATGAGGTAAAATCTCAATGAAAAAATCTCAATTCCTTCAACATGTCAGACAATATTGATAGTAAGAAAACCGACAAACCAGTTGAAATAAAGCCAGTGGAGACAAAGCCAGTTAAGAAAGGATGGTCGAATCCAGCTTTGAGAATGATGGGTATACCAAAATTCTCGTTACCTTCAAGAAATTGGATGATATTTTGGACAGTTGTGGCAGGTATTGGAGGTGTTGCATATTATGATAGAAGAGAACAACAAAAAATTAGAGCGAAATATATGAAGGAGGTTGAACATTTAAGTCAAGAAGTATATGATTCGAAAACTTTACCTAGAAAATTAACAGTTTTTATTGCTCCACCACCAAATGATTTCTTAGAAACTTCAATGCTTTATTTTAGAAAATACGTTAAACCAATATTAAATTCTGCTGCGATAGATTTTGATATTTTAGTTGCTAATAAACAAGGTGATATTAGAACTTCAGTTAGTGAAAGGATAAGGCAATTAAGAAAAGATGAGATTTCAAAACAACAAGAATTAAAGGCGTTACAAGATACAGAAAATTATGATAAATCTTGGACAAAATTTATAACGGTCAGTATCCCAAATATAATTAAATCACCATTTGTTAAAGAAGAAGTCATTGATGAATATAAGAATTATCATGATTTATATAGCGCCAAGGATGTGCTTGGGTTTTATTATTACAATGATCCAATAACAACCGTTAGAGAAGACGCTACTGAACCTGAAAAGGCTGGAGGGGTGGTATGTATCGGTAGAGGTGCATATAAGGAATATATTCAAGGTGTACATGAAGGGTTATTAGGTCCGTTAGATCCTCCAAATAAATTAGAATTACAATTTGGTGCAAAGCTTGACAACGCTGAAACCAAACCTTCAACTGGAGCAAAAATAAATGAAGATGTGGGTTCAGAATTAAATAAATCTGAAGTTGTTGCCGATTCTGAAACGTTACAGCAGCAAGAAAAAGCTGAAGTTGCACAAATTGAAGAAAACAAGGTTGAAGAAAACAAGGTTGAAGTACCAGAAAAAGTTGAAGACAAAATTGAAGAAAAAGCTGATGTTAAAGGTGACGAAGATGAAGATGATAGTACTACTCCAACGATAAAGCCATATATATATCCAAAAGACTACTCGAACAGTGAGATTGCCCCCGAATTTAAGTCCAATGGATTTACGTTGGATGACAAAAATATCCCCATCTTTTTTGAACAACCAATTTACGTTTTCATGGTACCTAATATTTTAGGATTTACCAATTTCCCTCGTAAAATATATAATTGGTTTAATAGAAGGACTGTCGCACAGGATTTCAGCGAAAAGACCATGCATATTGTGGAAAATAAATCAAGACCATTTGAGCCAAGAGATGAATATTTAGCCAAAGAAGAAGAATTACTTTGGCCTAAAAAATGGGTTGAAAAAGGTAGAGGAAAAGATTCTGAATGGGTTCAAGAAGTTGTTGTTGACAATAGAGTAACTAAACATTTAAGAGTGTATGAATGAGGATGGTGTGCACTCAGTTGATACGATTGTAACCTTTGGTCATATCCTATGTAGCTTAATAATGATATCCTATATAGTTTAATAATACATGTAAATATTACTTTAGTAGAACTTCTCTTGAAAGGTTTTGAACGGGATGATGTTTGAAAGCCAAGATGGTTCATAGTGTACCTGAGCAGTGTGAGTGCATTCACTAGATTATATAAACTAGAGGCTTACTAGATAATATAAACTAGAGGCTTACTAGATAATATAAACTAGAGGCTCACTGGATAATATAAACTAGAGGCTCACTGGATAATATAAACTAGAGGCTCACTGGATAATATAAACTAGAGGCTCACTGGATAATATAAACCAGAGGCTCACTGGCTTACCAGAGGCTTACTGGATTATATAAACTAGGGGCTCTGATGACAGTGTCAGACTTGCCGACTCCTTAGATGCTGACACGGCATGGTACAATTGTTCAGGAAGGATGGTTGGAAACGGTGGCTTGCGCTAGGCAGCACCACTCCACGCTGATCCCGGAACCTCGACACTTTCTGAAAACAACTGCAACTACAGGCTAATTAAAAGAACTAATTTTACGATAGGTGGTGATACCAGGGCGCCAAACCTCAGGTGGCCATTGGTAAAATAAATTTCATACCATTGGTTAAGTACGTAGGGGAGGGAGTAGCACATACCCGAATATAATGTTAGTAGACACTTTGTACACATCAACGCTAGGGACATCAGCGTGATGCAACAGCACAGTGTGGGCGACCATTGTAGACGCTATAAACGAACTGGGAGAACATCAACATATCTGCCGTCAGTGATACATGAATACAACCGGCGAAAGCTACACCTAAACCACCAACAACTGCGAAGCCAGAACTACTTGCTATCAAGAGCCTACAGCACAGTGCCTGAATAAGATAGCACATGCTTGAATCAGACAGCACATTGCTTGAATCAGGCAGCACATTGCCTGAATAAGAAGCGTTAAAATCAACAGCCTATTTTTGATTATGGATAACGCTAGTATGGAAATTACTGATCCTATGCGATATCGGTGTTTTTTGCGCAAGCGCTACTTGGCGACGAGACGCTAGGTGTCCTACCATTTTGGCACCAAGTAGGGGCGAGGTCCGTCGCAGGTGCAGTCCATCGAGACAACAAAGGATTGTTTGATAATGAAACATTAAAGCGAATCTCGGAGTGGAATTTATGTCAGTGTTGCATAAGTGTACAGATAATCCATATCTACAACCAGTCATCGCTAGGTATGGAATAATAGGGGCATACATAGTGTTGCTTCTTAGTCCGGCGGTCTAACCATCATCAAATGTTCCGTTCGTCTCATGTTACGGTCGTCTGTTCCCTACCTCTAAGGATCACTGGATCTCTGCCATTTGATCTCTGCCATTTGATCTCTGCCATTTGATCTCTGCCATTTGATCTCTGCCATTTGATCTCTGCTTGCATGTCATCTCTTCATCTGAGAAGATGAGGTCACAGAAAAAAAGACCAATGAAGAGACATATGAAGAGACATATGAAGAGACATATGAAGAGAGGTGAAGAGAGGTGAAGAGAGATGAAGAGAGATGAAGAGAGATGAAGAGACAGATAAAGACACATGAGAGATGACATAAACATCAAACCCCCATCTAAGGGCCCGCCCACAAGCCGCAACACAGACTAACGGCAAACACCACATACACCGTAGCAGATTAGCCAATGCATCGGGGTGCCTAACGTACTCGGGGTACCTTTCCATCGACTGTCGTTACAATAATACTATTACGTCTTCAGTTGCAGCATTACATTAAACGAGAGTCAATTTCCAATTTGGCGTCCTCATAAGGCTGTCTAAGATCTACAGAAGGTGTACAAATGCAAAGGCAAATGATTTGCTAATGATAACTCCCCATCCCTTCTCCCCCACCCCTTCCACAATACTACTTCGACTGTTCGTACAGTCTAGTAATGCAATAAGGATTAACTTGTATTACATGAGTCATATGACTCGCAGACCTACAGCAAAGATTTTTTGCAACTGCTAATCGCTGCAAAATTGTTCGCACCGTTACAGGTATAAATTATTATTGGACAGACGGTTGATGAAACTGATAACAACTTTCATTGGAATTGGTTGATTCATGCAATCCCAGTTGATTCAGGAGTCAAATTTTAATTAGCCATGTCATTTCATCATCAGATCTGGTTTTGACCTCGTTAGCAAAATATTTTCAATATAAATAATTTTGCATTCCCAGGTTGCCAAAAAAAAAATATCTAAACTCTTATCAGTTATCTTTATTTTTTCTGTTTCAGTGGGAAAATATATTTTACAGATTTACAATAGTTCAACAAATATTATACAATTGTAGCCATGGTATTACCAAACGAACCAGAATTTCAACAAGCTTACGATGAATTAATCAACGCTTTACAAGATTCCACATTATTTAGTGAAGAACCAAAGTATAAAAAAGTCATCCCAGTAGTTTCCATCCCTGAAAGAATTATCCAGTTCAGAGTTTCTTGGGAAAATGATAAAGGAGAAATCGAAGTTAACAACGGTTTCAGAGTGCAATTCAATTCAGCTTTAGGCCCATATAAAGGTGGTTTAAGATTCCACCCATCAGTTAATTTGTCCATCTTAAAATTCTTAGGATTTGAACAAATTTTCAAAAATGCCTTAACTGGATTATCCATGGGTGGGGGTAAAGGTGGATGCGATTTCAATCCAAAAGGTAGATCCGATGGAGAAATCAGAAGATTCTGTGTTGCCTTCATGAGACAATTAGCCAGATATATCGGTCAAGATACTGATGTCCCAGCCGGTGATATTGGTGTTGGTGGAAGAGAAGTTGGGTTCCTTTTCGGTGCTTACAAGCAAATGCAAAACAACTGGTCAGGAGTCATCACCGGTAAAGGTTTAACCTGGGGTGGTTCATTGATCAGACCTGAAGCTACTGGTTACGGTGTTGTTTACTACGTTGAAAAAATGATTGAAAAAGCTACCAACGGTAAAGAATCCTTCAAAGGTAAAAATGTCGCCATTTCTGGTTCAGGTAACGTCGCCCAATACGCTGCATTAAAAGTGATTGAATTAGGTGGTAGGGTTGTTACATTATCCGATTCCACTGGTTCCATTGTCTCCACCTATGGTATTAATGCTGACCAAATTAAAGAAATTGCTGAAGCCAAAATTAACTTTAAATCATTAGACGAAATCGTTTCCAACACTGCTTCAACTGCTTTCACCGAAAACAAAGTTGAATACAAAGCTGGTGCTAGACCATGGACTTTAGTGGAAAAAATTGATATCGCCTTACCATCAGCCACTCAAAATGAAGTCAGTGCTGGTGAAGCCAAAGCTTTGATTAAAGCTGGTTGTAAATACATTGCTGAAGGTTCCAATATGGGTTCTACTGCCGAAGCTATCAATGTTTTTGAAGAACACAGATCTTCCAACGTGTGGTATGCCCCTGGTAAAGCTGCCAACTGTGGTGGTGTTGCTGTGTCCGGTTTAGAAATGGCACAAAACTCCCAAAGAGTTCAATGGACCGCTGAAGAAGTTGATTCAAAATTGAAAACTATTATGTACAACTGTTTTGACAACTGTTATGAAACCGCTAAGAAGTATACCAAAGAAGATCCCGCTTTACCATCATTATTAAAAGGTGCTAACATTGCCGGTTTCATCAAAGTTGCTGATGCCATGTTTGACCAAGGGGATGTTTTTTAAATGTTTAGGATGAGTTAGAATTTTTTGTTAGATTAGATCGTTATAGATTAATGTGAATGTATGATTGTGTTAACTTTGTCTCTTGGTTCTACCCTTGACATACTTCTACTCTACTCGATAATCTTTGGATATCTTTAATATGAAAAAATATCAGTCGCGTTAACCTCACTATAGTGAAACCACCTGAACACAACAGTGACAAACAGACAATCAGACAAAGGACATAACATGGAAGTACCTGAAGTTCCCCAAGACTTAGCCGTCCCCGACTATTTGCCACTAACTTTAGAAACCACCAAAAGTCTTGGTTTAATGGTTTCAAGCCGTGATGATTCCCTTACTAAACTTGAGCAAAGTTTAACCAGGATCAAATCTGACGTCGATGACTATATTGAATTTATATTAAACGAAAATTTATTCGAAGATATCGAAGTTACTAAAAACGTTATGGCTTCGAACTTAGCTTCGGTTTCCAATATGCTAAACCTGAAATACAAATTAGAACAATGGAAATTAATCACTACTCAAATCAAGAATCAATTTAATTCCAATATGATTCAGGAATCAGAAATTCATCTTACAAATTTAGAATTTTTCCAGAACTCCCATCAAATACCCTTCAACGCTTTAATACGACAACAATTTGAAAATCTAAAAAATTCCCCCACCAGAGAAAAGGATATTCAAAGCTATTTAAACGATAATGATCTATATCAATATATTAAAAACGTTGCATTTATAATTGAAAACCCAACTAATCCATTGCCTGACGACGCCGATGGAGATGTCGATGACGACGATTATATTGCTATGGAAGGGGGTCTGATAAGTATAAAAGATCCTATATCATTAGATTATTTTAAACAACCCTATAAATCGAGAAGGTGTAATCATGTTTATGAAAAACAACATATTCTAAAGCATTTAGGTGAAAGTACGAAAACCTGTCCTGTTAATGGTTGTGAATGTCGAATAAATAAATTGGACTTAAAATTTGATGAGTTAATGCTATTAAGAGTTAAGGTCGATGAAGCAAAGAAACTAGCTCATGACCAAGAAGCTGATCTTGGCGAAGAAATTAATATCGATGATCTTGACGATCTGGAATGAATCAAGCGTCCTTTCTAGCTTGTACCAACTATCGATAAACTGTAGGTATATAGTATGTACATTAATATTTCAAATCGCGATCCTCTAGCTACAAACTAATTAATGTCAGTAAATTATTCAACTCCTCATAGGGTTGATATACCCGTAACTGATTTAGATGACAGTGAAGATGATGTGTTATTCAATGAACAAATGGGCAGACACGTTGTTGGTCAACAGCACGATTTAGATGATTTGGATTTTGATCATCAACCGTCAAATTCATGGTGGGATAAAGTATCTCGAGTATTTAAAAGAAGCTCCTATAGCAGGGTTGAAAGTTACGAATTACGCAATGCTAATGATTTCATCAACAGAAGTGATTTCATCATCAGAAGTGACGATGAGGATGATGGCAATGCTGGTATTAATGATTTTATCAATGATGGTGCAAAGAAATGTAAATACTCCATCAATAATAAATATGTATTATACGTTATAATTGGTGTATTATCTATATTAACGGTATTAGGATTCACAATGAAGTCCAATATCAGTTTCACAGCTTACAATTTCAAACCGTTACTTTCAAATTCAACCCATAATTTTTATCCAACTACAATTGTGGTATCATTAGATGGGTTCCATCCTCATTATATCAGTCCTAAACTAACTCCTACTTTACACGACATGATGATGAATGGTTATGGGGCTCCATATATGACGCCTTCGTTCCCATCGTCCACTTTCCCAAACCATTGGACGTTAATTACTGGTCTTTATCCAACCGAACATGGAATCGTCGGCAATACGTTTTATGATCCACATTTGAAAAAACAATTTGTCAATACCAATCCCAAACAAGGAGGTCTTGATCCTGACTTTTGGCAAGGTGGTGAGCCAATTTGGAAAACTGCCCATTTACAACAGGTTCAATCAGCGGTTCATATGTGGCCCGGTAGTGAAGTCCCAGGTATTGGAATCAATGGTGGCCCCTTAGAGGTTGATAGATATAATGGTTCGGAATTATTGTCTTCTAAAGTTAAACGAGTTATGGGGTGGTTAGATATTATCGATATTGAGAAAAGACCCGAACTTATACTAACTTATGTACCAACGATTGATCTGTATGGGCATAAATATGGTATTTCAGGACCAGAATTAACTGGGGCGTTAACTTATGTTGATGATTTTATAAGCTTAATGAAAAAAGAACTAGACACTAGAAATTTAAACGATATTGTTAATTTGATTATTGTTAGTGATCACGGTATGGCGCCAACGTCCAATGAAAGACTATTATATTTAGATGATATTATTGATTTAAAGAAAATTGAACATATTGATGGTTGGCCGTTATTCGGTCTTAGACCTTATAAAGATTATTCTGTCGATGAAATTTTCAATGAATTGAAAAATAATTTACACAAGTTAGATAACCAAGTTGGGGAAAATTTTAAAATTTATAAACTTGAAGATATTCCCAAACAATGGCAATTTGGGGGTAAGACTTCCCAGCATAAATTCAATTATAGATTAGCCCCCATTTGGATAATTCCTAATGTTGGATATTCCATAACTACTCATGAACAAATGAAGGATAATAATAACGTTTATAGTCCCAAGGGGGTCCATGGCTATAACAATACTGAATTACTAATGAGAGCGTTATTTTTGGGTACGGGACCTTATTTTAAATCAATCATGCCAGAAAATAATAAACGAGTTAACCCATTTCCAAATACCGAAGTTTATAATATAATTTGCAACACGTTAAATATTGTACCTTCGCCTAATAATGGGACATTGAAAAATGGTTATAGATCACCCATTATTAATGCTGCTAACGCATTACCTGCAGATTGGACTGATTCGTTAACTTATCCTAATTTAGATTACCAAGTTGATCATATAGTTGATAATCCAACTTACGATCTACTTTGGAGACCTAGAAACCCTGAAGACGGATTGAAAACTGTTTATACTAGTTCTAACACCGATCCTGCCAAATCCATCAATTCTGAAGAGTCCACATTTAGTAAATTTGATCCTTCATTGCCAAAGCCATCAGATTTTGAAACTACCAGAGCAAAATCAACTGGAACAAAAGCCACTGAACATAGCGTCACCACTATTAAAGGTGGGTCCACTGACAAAGGTGGGTCCACTGACAAAGGTGGATTATTGAATAATTTATGGGATGATTTGGAACATCTTGGTAATGATATTGGTGAAGGAATTGGTGATATCGGTGATCATATAGATGATTCATTAAACGAAGTTGGTGAAGCGGTGCATGGTATTATAGACGATTTATTTGATAACGATAATGACAAAAGGTTTATAGAGTAATAAAGGAATTCTATTTTATTTTCGTACTTATCGTAAATGTTCTTAATTTTTTCTATTTTCTACTATGAATCGATTATGCATCAATTACGAATCAATCATTGATTGAATCATTCAAAATTCCCGATAAATGTTGTAGAGCCGGTAATTTTAAATCATCGGGTTCTCTATACTGATTATCTGATCTGATTGAATTGTGTAAAAATGGTGAATTACAATCCCTTACGGGAGAATTCAACGAAGATAACAGATCATCAGAATTTGATCTCAATGATCTTTTGGGTGTCGATGGTTCTTTTGCACTCGGGGTAATATCATATTCAGCTGAAGATTCTATAGTAACAAGCTGAACTAATTTAATCATGACTGACTTTGGCAACGTAGTAAAATACTCCGATTTTATAATATTTGACCAGTTTAATTTTATAATTCTGATTAATTTATTAATCAACAATCCTTCATTGGAAATCAAAATATTTATAAAAATTTTTAAAATTAAATTAATCTTGGAATCGTTTAAATTTATATCTTGGAAATAATTTAATTTTTCAAAAAAGTACGTCAAGGTTAAATTTCGTAAATTTGTCAATTCATAAAAATTCGACAAGATAAGTAATCCTGAATAGTCAATAATTGAAAAATCTTTGGTGTCAAAATCAATATTATCGGTGTATAAATAATGAATTAAACCTTTGACCCAAATTAATGGCTCAGGTATAAACATTTTATTCGAACTCGATTCATTCATACCACTTTCAATTAATCGTTTGAAGTGTGGCCATCTTGATAACAATACTATCTTATGAACTTTGATTGATTCGATCAAGTCATTATTTTCAGGGTCACAGGTATTGTTCATTGAATTGTTAACTAACTCGTTAAATATTTCAGGATGGTGTTGGTATTCGTTCTTTGAATCAGGTGAATGTAAACAATAAATTACAAAATCGGTAAACTCTTGGTTAGTATATAATTCCAAAAGGTCGTTGGAAACGTTATTGATCGTGTTCTTACGGGGTGAATTAGTAAATAATCCCAAATCATTCAACTTAATTTCCAATATGGCATTTAAATTCAATTCGACAGTTGAATCTTGAACAACACGTTTACCCAAGATATAAATCGAATCATTGACAATAATCGACTGCTTCCATTCATAGTATTCATTAATTCCAAATAACCCAAAATCCTTCAAAGTAAATAATTTTACAAATTTTAATTTTTTTAAATTATAATAATTAATTAAAAAATCGCTACCTTCAAGATTAATTGGAACATTTAACACTAATTCATTACTAATCCCACTGACATTTAAATGATAATAAACAAAATTTCGAAAATCAAACCCAAATTTATTACTATCATCATCATTATTATCATTGGGATAAATTGAAATATCTCCTACACTATAATCGTCCAAATCAAAGTACGATATTTTATTCATTACATGAATCATGTCCCTGTTTAATCCTCCAAAGCTTAATATCTTATTGTCATAAAATGTAATAAAATGATCGAACCTACTTACAAATTTAAATGGTCCTTGCCAACTACCATTAGTAAAATCATAAATAAACAACTTATCAATTACATTATCTTCAATTAATCCACCACTTATAAACAATTCAGATCCATCAGGTGATAAACAACATGCATGTCTCGAGCGATTAGTTGGGCAATTTTCTAACGTAAAATCTGGGGGACTTATCCAATTATTCTGGAAAATATTATAAATTAACATAACACTATCGACTTCAAATCCATATTTATTAGTGGAGGTTGAACTTATATGATGTGCTTCATCTTCACTCGTGATTCCTCCAAAAACCAACACATTGCCCTCGCCAATATAAACAGCCAGATGTCCTTCTCTATAAACTCCTTTAAATTTGTTATCAATCTCCCACATCATAGTTTTAGTATCCAAAATATAAACTGAACTATCTAAATTATCATGTTCATCAAATCCTCCATATAAAAACACTTTCCCGGTCCCTGGACATGATACCAATGTTGATTTGATATTATATACCGGTGACGTTTGAAATTCATGAATTTTGAAATCTACCATCTTATCGCAGCTGATAAGAATTTATCTGATCTTATTCCTCCGCAGATTTTTTTTTAATAACCAGTAACTAGTTTGCTCTAAGCTGTTCTAAAGTGTTATAGATCGGGGTCTGAGATGATGTATAAATATTCAAACCTTGTTTAATTTGAAATCTGATGGAATAATGTCCTAAGAGATTTGATGATCTGAAGAAAAAATCCTCATCCACACATGATTATCATGTGATACAATTATGAAAGAGACAAAAACATTAAAAATCATGATACATTGACTATTTATTGTTTATAAGGTTACCAAGTTTGGAATGGATCTTTATCGGTCTCACTAATCAACACTTCAGCATCATTTAACTCATCTTGTAATTGCTGTTTAAACACTTTTAAAAATGCTCTTTCAGTATTTGAATGATTACAAACAATAACTGACGAACCTGATTCCTTGAAGAATAAAGCTTCATGGTGAGACAATTCACCAGTATAATATAAATCTGCCTTGACTCCTTTGAACACACTGCCTCCTGATCCAGCACATATAGCAATTGATTTAATTTCATGATTTTCACTTTCACCATTACCAATGGCAACTTGAAGATGCTTTAAATTCAATGATTGCTTGACTTTTTCAACTAAAGTTGACAAGTCAATTGGATTTTTCAAAACAATTAACCTGCCCATTCCGCAACCTTCAGATTCATTGGCATTTGGTATTATTGAAGTTTTTGATTCTAATTCATTTTCCAAACAAATTCCATCCACTAAATAGTCATTAACACCGCCAATTGCACTATCGATTGCTGTATGAGGAGAATAGACACTGATCTCATGCTTGATGAGTTTTAATAATGATTGTTGTTGAGGATCATTGGTCGTAATTGATTTTAAACCTCTAAAAATAAATGGATGATAAGCCATGATAAGATTGGATTGTGACTGAATCGCTTCTTCAACAACTGATTGAGTTAAATCTATAGTTAACAATATTTTTAACTTCCTTTCATTATCGCTGAAAGATTCCACTAATAAACCGGTATTATCCCATGAAGAATCTGCTAATCTGGTAGGATAATATTTTTGAACTGGGCATGGTTAGTACGTTTAATCCTTTCAATTCATCAATTCTTTATCAAATCTTTCGATTCTTGTCTCCAATTAAAAGGTAAATTGATTACGTAGCGTGAACAAGGTTCACAACATGATAACTAATTACATACTAGCATTAACTGCTCTTTTAATTCCAACTCTACTCATTTAGTGCCAATTTCTCAAAGCTTTCTCAAATCTCAAGCTCTTCCAATAGTTTCAGTACCGCGATGAGTTGCGAAAAAAAAGTATAGAACAAATTGCACATTGAACTTCATTTTTAGTATAGAAAATGCTGATTGCTCAATGAGAAGTGAACGAAAAACAAAAAAAAAGAACATGCGCCGTCCAGGAATCGAACCAGGGGCTCAACGATGGCAACGTTGAATTTTACCACTAAACCAACGGCGCTTTTCTTGCAACTTTGAATTTGGAAAAGAAATCTACTTTATTGTAAAACTAAAACTTATTGTGCTCTTGATACTATACAATGACAGTCCTAACAAAAACAAAGTAGACGAGGGGTGGATAAACAGGTGGATAAAAAAGGTTGGCTGCATGCTTATTGGCAACTCAATTTAAAGAATAACAGTAATTCACATTCTAAACATAATCTAACCCCATATTCATTAGCTTTTCAGATCATATTTTCAAATTTTCAATTTCATAATCATCAATAAAGATTTAGGAGCACTCATATTACATTTCAATAAAAAAGCAGATGAGAAAACAAAACAAAAAAATTTATCAAAATACCCTGGATACCTCTGTTTCCCTTTCAGTTCTGTCCCTTTCATTTATTTTATAAATTCAAAATGGTTTAAAACCCTTTTAAGTATATAGCTTTCACAAATTTAGTAGATTACACCTTGGTGATATATTGACATATATAGGACTCTTCATAGTCCAATATATACATTGTACTTGAAAAGAAAAAAAAAAGCATTTTCAAACAATTCTTAATAAAAATCATTTAATTAAGGTTTAAACCCTTTCTTAGTATGTAACTTTCATAAATTAAGTTTACATTTTATTGCTAATCTTCATTTGCATATATAGGAGCACTTTATATTGGCCAACTTATACGCTGTAATGAAAAAAATAAAAATATACAAGATACAGCCAAATATTAGACGGACCCCAGTTAAGGCGGTAATGGAAGAGGTCAGCTAGGCATCAATTAACTAGATACTCGTTAGATTATACGAACTACAACAAAACTTGGAACATCTTAGGTGTGGTGCTGGAAATATGAAATGGCAGTTCATAACAAAATCCATCTAGAATCCAAATAGAAGTGTAGGAAAAGAAAAAACGAGGAAAAACAAAGAAGAACCTAAACCAACTAGAATTTCAAGTAGTAGCAAGTAAATAATATTGTACATCGATTAATAGACTAAGCCAAACTAGTCAGAAAATTCATCTTAATTAAAATTAAACGGTGTACGGAGTTGTTACTGCATTCTGGGGTACGGGATTAATTTTGGTTTCTGGTGTACGTAACTTTTTGTGGGCATTTGTGGTCTAATTGATTGTAAACATTATTTAAATCCACAAATGTGAAAAGTGAAAGTAATGGGGCATTCTCTAACGTTCAAGAGTATATAGACATTATGACCATATCTAGAAGACACCACGTTTATCTCAAATTGATCAATGACAGACTTTAAGAGATGTACACAGTAACATTTGTTTGAACTGAGTATAATTTGTTTGAACTGAGTATAATTATCAATGATTATTCGATTCTGCTAATTATTTCATTAAATACGACGGCTTAATAATATCAATGTTTCTTAATACCACCTATGAGCTACTAAACTCCATCTACTTTCGTAATCATTACTTTTGATTCACCAATTCATCAATATTCATCTAAAATATTGGTTTTGTAATCAATATTCCAAAGTCCGAACTTTTTAATGTGCGTACGATTTCTAATCCGATTTGATTACAATTAGGCTGCAAAAATAAGTATTAACAACTATCTAAAATCCTTGACGGGCAAAGTTATATAAATACCTTTATATTCTATTTTATTTTCTTCATTAATTCATTCATAATATCAATTGAATAAACAATAATAAAAAAAATCAATAAATGTCAGTTACTTACAATACTTCACAATTAGAAAATGGAGTTGAAATGTTCTATAGAGAAAGTGGATCTTCAAATGATGAAACCCTTTTATTGTTACATGGTTTTCCATCCTCTTCAAGGCAATTTAATGACTTAATTTTATTATTAAATAAAAAATTTCATATTATTGCTCCAGATTTACCAGCCTACGGGGAAACCAAAATTCCCCAAAATTTTGAAGTTAGTTTTAAAAATCTTGAAGAATCAGTTGCTTTATTATTAAAAAAATTAAATATTACTACTTTTAGTGTTTATGTCTTTGATTATGGTGCACCAACTGGGTTAAGATTATCATTAAGAACCTCCGAATTTAAAGTTAAATCAATAATTTCTCAAAATGGTAATGCTTATGAAGAAGGTCTTAAAGAATTTTGGGATCCATTAAGAGTTGTTTGGAAATTAGTTGATAAACAATCATTAACTAAAGAAGAATCCAAACAATTACAAGATATAAGAGAAGAATTATCGAAATTATTTTTGACTATTGATCCTTATAATATGCAATATTTTGATGGTGAACCAGATAAACTGATCATTAATCCAGAAAATGCTAAAATTGATTTTGAATTATTGAAAAATTATCCAAATACTACAGAAAACCAGTTAAATTTATTCACTGATTATAGAAAGAATGTTGAGTTGTATCCAGCATTCCAAAAATTTTTCAGAGATACAAATATTCCAATTTTGGCTATTTGGGGGGTAAATGATTTCATTTTCCCTAGAGAAGGTCAATTAGCCTATAAAAGAGATTCAAAAAATGTCACATTCGTTGAATTAGATGCTGGTCACTTTGCAGGAGTTAATCATCCTGTTGAAATTGCTGAAAATATCGTTAAATTCTTTGAAAAATATGATATTTAGTTGTTAGTACTTTGTTATTTTTTTACTTACTTGAATGCAATGTTTATTTTACTTTGTCTCCTATCCTGTTTCTATCTATCTGTCCCTCAATTATCTTACTTCGTCTGCTATCTTGTTTGTATCAATTTATCTGCATCTGTCCCAATAGATATTAGTCTTATTACCTGGTTTTTATTCTTTTTTTTTATTGTTTTTGGTGCATTTCGCATAATCTATAAATCAGTTCGATTCCTTGATTCAATCAGAAAAATGATGCCGAAAAAAAAAAAAACACCAAAACAATCTTGTAAACCCCATATAAACAATATACTATAACTATAGCTGACTTAGCTACTTACATAATCCCAAACGTTTAATTATTCATCATATTTTAAATAATTGCAGCCAAATCCTAGCAGGACCGCACAGGAATTTTGTGCGCGATGAGTTGCAAAAAAAAGTGTATAACAAATTGCACCTCAAAATTCATTTTTTATATACAAAATGTTAAGTGAACAAAAAAAAGAACATGCGCCGTCCAGGAATCGAACCAGGGGCTCAACGATGGCAACGTTGAATTTTACCACTAAACCAACGGCGCTTTTCTTGAAATTACGAATCTGGAAATCGAATACGTTGTGGTGTGAAACTATTTTCCAACTCAAATCGTTCCTTAACAAATATCATTTAATAAAAGGTTTAAAGTTCTCACAGATTATGATTATATTTCGTTGATAAAGTTTATTTTTATTGGTATATATTTAGATGTTAAGATGCCAATATATAATTTGTACTTAGAAAAAGAAGATTTCTTTAGTACCAGTGATCAGAAACTCGTTTATTGAGTTTGGAAAACTTCAATTGAAAAATTTGCAACCTTCACCAGTACAATAACATGTTATATTTCAATTGATAAGAACATCTTCGGAAACATTAAATGTACACTTTCAAATGTTTTATCAGTATCATTAGTGAAATATTTGAGATCGATTTTGTAGAGGTTTTTCAACGAGTCATGTATCAAAAATATAAAAAACATCAGCAATAAAATAAAATTATTCATTACTAGTACACCAACAATACAAAATACATATTTACCTCTAATTACTGTTAAAAATTAAATTAACGTTACACCATAAAGAAACATAAAAAAAACTATTCAAATATTTGAATATACAGAAGTTCATTAATATTTAGAAATTCTAGCCCAAGCACCAGTTTCAGGTCTACAATTTAAAATACCAAAACAGCAAGAAAATGGAATATCAAGATCTTTAGAATTGACCGTAGTGTAAATTGAATGAATTGATGTTGGTTTCCAAGATTCACGAGAATCGGCAATTCTATTTTTATCATAAGTAACATCTCTTTCAGCATCTTTTGGATGAACAAATAATTTACGACCAGCAGATTCAATTACTTCAAATTCTTCTCTAACGGTTTTGAGAACTGATTCACTATTTTTATAAGGATTATTAAAACTCTTTTTACATTTAATTCTAAATTTTCCAATTGTATCACTACTCATTATACCACAACTATCAAATGTATGAGAAATATGAGTCGCTGCTTTATACAATGATTGATAATCTGAAGCCTTTAACATTTTAGTAGTTTCAAAGAATGAATTTAACATTTCTGGATGAGTTTGGTTATCTTTTGGTTTTGGTTTACCATTAAAAAGTTTAGTCCCATTATTGTTTGGGCTATAATCACCCGTACATGAATAATCACTTGCATACGAATAATCAGAAATTGGGCTTGACTTATAAGTATAATTTTGAAACTCTCCTGATGAAAGGTAATTATTAACATCAAATTCTTTATTTTGTTGTTCATTACTGAGAGGATTTGCAGCTAAGGCTTTAAAACCATCTTCACTAAAATAGTTTGCTTCATAAGTTGGATCAAGAAGACCATATTCATCATCAAATCCAGTATAATTAGATCTTGATTTTTTTGGCAATGATGAGTTACTATATTCATCCTCAGGTGGATATGATCTTTTATTGCCTGTGATATAATTTGTCATTGTAAACATTTAATAATTAAATAATCTAATAATAGCAAAAATTAAAATAGTAAGAACCCTTATGAAATTTGCAATGATTATAAAATTTTGAATTGGTAATTTTAACTTGAGTTTGTGTGGGAGTAGTTTTTCAGTTTATGGGTACAAACATATTTTTTTTGCACCCAAAAAGGAAAGTTTAACATCATCACAATTAATTGTCCAGTTTTTTAAGACTAATTACAAAGTTGCATTATGACTTAAGAGTCCATATAATTGTATTTATGCCAGATTGCATACATTCTTCATATAAAAAATAATAGAATTACCTTATGTGTAAGTCTCCTGGGTAAAATAGTCTAGTTATTTTAGATTGTCTGATTTATCGTGTGTCGCTCTTCTTTTCATAACTGTGATATTAACTGTACTATTGGCAGTAACTTATGTTGTTACACATGATCTAGTTATAGAATAATAATACATAATAATACTTGTATTGGAATTAGAGGTATTGAAGTTGGAGTAATTTATGATGAGTCAGGTGATTGAAAAAATTGATTGAGATCTGAAAAATTCAAACTTATATGAGTCAAATAATGAAGTTGATAAATTCAACACCATATTTAAGACTATTGAAGTCTAAATCATATAATGCCCAATTGGGATTAAGAGTAGTAAATAGAAGTTTATCTGTCAAAGTTAAACAAGGACTTGAAAAATATCCTGAATTGCATGAATCTGATTTTGATGAAGCAGGTAATCCTGACTATGTTAAATTAATTTTAACTTCAAGAGTTTATGATGTTGTGAATGATGGTGGTTCACCTCTTACTCATGCTATTAATTTATCACAAAGATTAGGTACTAATGTTTATATGAAAAGGGAAGATCTATTACCAGTATTTTCATTTAAACTTCGTGGTGCTTATAATATGATTGCAAATTTACATTCAAATCCTGATTTTAAATTAGATGGAGTTGTTGCTTGTTCCGCTGGTAATCATGCTCAAGGGGTGGCATTTTCAGCTAATAAGTTAAACATTCCATCGACTATTGTTATGCCAACCGCAACACCATCAATCAAATATAAAAATGTTAGTAGATTAGGATCTCAAGTTGTTTTATATGGTGAAGATTTTGATTCTGCCAAAAAAGAATGTGATAGATTGAGTGTTTTAAATAATTTAACTAATATCCCACCTTTCAATCATCCTTATGTTATTGCTGGTCAAGGTACAATTGCATTAGAACTTACAAGACAAACAAGATTAGATAAATTAGATGCTGTTTTTGTGCCAGTTGGTGGTGGAGGATTAATTACTGGAATTGCATCATATCTTAAAAAGATTGCTCCTCATGTTAAAGTTATTGGTGTTGAAACTTTTGATGCTGACGCTTTGAAAAAATCTCAAACTGCAAACAAACTTGAAACTTTAGACACTGTTGGTGCATTCGCTGATGGTACAGCAGTTAAAATTTTAGGAGAAGAATGTTGGAGAATTGCTAAAGATTTAGTTGATGACGTTATTTTAGTTCTGACCGATGAATTATGTGCAGCAATTAAAGATATTTTTGAAGATACTAGACTGATTGTTGAACCATCAGGTGCTTTATCAGTTGCTGGTTTAAAAAAATACATTAAAAATAATGCTTCAATTGATCATACCAATAAAACCTATGTCCCAATTTTAAGTGGTGCAAATATGAATTTTGATAGATTAAGATTTGTTAGTGAAAGAGCTGTTTTAGGTGAAGGTAAAGAAGCTTCATTAGTTGTTAGTATTCCTGAAAGACCAGGAGAATTTTCAAAATTACAATCTATTATTGATCCAAGATCAATTACTGAATTTTGTTATAGATTTAACAATAGTGATCCTGCTAATATTTTTGTTAGTTTTAATGTTAATGATAAAGAAAATGACTTGACTAAAATTATTGAAACAATGAGAAGTAATGATTATGGTTACGAAGTGCATGATATTTCTGATAACGAGATTGCTAAAATCCATGGTCGTTATTTAGTTGGTGGTAATTTTATTCAACTGAAACCAAATAAAATCGTCAGAGAAAGAGTTTATGAATTTGAATTCCCTGAAAGACCTGGGGCATTAACCAAATTTTTAAATACTTTAAAAAGTGATTGGGATATTACGTTATTTAATTATAGAAATCATGGTAGTGATGTTGCTAAAATATTATGTGGTATTGTAACTCCAGATGAAACGAAAGAAGAAGATTTCCAAGCATTCTTAAAGACTTTAGGTTACAGATTCTCTGATGAGACTGATAACATTATTTACAAGAAATTTTTAAGTTAAGAACAAAATATAAAGCTAATATGTTCAATATACATTTTGGGTATTATTCATAGATAAAAATTAAAAATTATGTACAAATATATATTTACAAGGTTTCATTAATTGATTTTTAATCTGCTTTTCTTAAAAATTCTTGGAAAGTGTTATGATCTATATGTACCCTCCCAGTTGATTTCATTTGTTTTTTACCTTCCTTTTGCCTTTCTAATAATTTTTTACGTCTTGAAATATCGGCTGCATGTAATTTTTGCGTAACATCTTTTCTTTTCGCTTTTATTGTTTCTCTGGCAATAACTTTATTATTAACTCTAGCTTGAACTGCAACTTCAAACAATTGTGAACGAAGAAATTTTTTAAATCTGTCAACACTTTGCCTACCCTTTGTTTGAACTTGAGAACGATGCATAATTTGGGTTAATGCATCTTGTGGGTCACCATTAACACATAATTCCATTTTAACAACGTCTGATTTTCTATAACCTATATCCTCATAATCTAAAGTTGCATACCCTTTGGTACAGCCTTTTAATTTACCGAAAAAATCTTCAACTAATTGAGCTAATGGAATTTCATATTTTAATAATACTTGACCAGTCGTTAAATATTCTAACTCTTTTTGAACTCCACGATTATTTTCACAAATTGACATTACTGTACCAACGTATTCTTCAGGAATTGTCATTATTGCTTCGACATAGGGTTCCATTAGTTTATCAATATTTTGATTAAAAGTTGGGAATTGATCAGGATTAGTGATAATGGTTTCCGTGCCATCTCTATATAATACTTTATAAGGAACGGTTGGGGAGGTCAAAATAATTTTGGAACCATATTCTTTATCTAATCTTTCTTGGAAAACTGAAGCATGTAATGAACCTAAAAATCCCAACCTCCATCCTAACCCTAAAGCTCCAGAAGTTTCTTTCTCTAAAGTCACTGATCTATCATTTAAAACTAAATTTTCAATATCGTCATTCATAGTTTTGAACTCACTACCATCAGCAGGAAATGCACCCATGAAAACCATAGGTTTTAGTTCTTCAAAGCCAGGTAATGGTTCTAAATTTTCATGTTTGCCTAGCTGATAAAAAGTATCACCAATTTTAGCATCTCTAGGATTTCTCATACCTGGTACAACATAACCAACTTGACCTGCTCTTAACCCATCCATTGATAATTTATTAGGATACATTATACCAATATCTTTTATATCATACTTTTTACCAGTGTGAGCTGATAATAATTTCATGTTCTTTTTCATAACTCCATCAACAATATGTATTAACATAACTACACCAACATAAGGGTCATACCATGAATCAACTAATAATGCTCTTAAAGGTTTTGATATATCCCCAGTTGGTGAAGGGATATCACTAATTATTCTTGGTAGAATTTTTTCCACATTAAGTCCAGTTTTAGCACTTACTGGTATACATTCTTCACCAGGCAATTCAAAAGTAGTTTCTACTTGTTCAATGGCTTTAGGTATATCAGCTGCATCTAAATCAATTTTGTTAATTATCGGTACTAATTTTAATCCCATACTATAAGCTAAAAAGAAATTTGCAACAGTTTGCGCTTGGACACCTTGAGAAGCATCAACTAAAAGTAATGCACCACCACAAGAAGCATAAGATCTTGAAACTTCAGCTCTAAAATCAACATGTCCTGGAGTATCAACTAAATGTAATAAATAATCTTCTTTAGTAATTGGATCTTGATAAAACATTGAGCATGTTTGAGCTTTAATGGTAATACCTCTTTCTCTCTCTACATCTAATCTGTCTAATACTTGTTTATTAGTACCTGGTTGAATTACTCCTGTTAATTCAAGGAATCTATCCGAAAGTGTTGATTTACCATGATCAACATGTGCCACTACACTAAAATTTCTAAAATTTTCAATGGGTATTTTTGATATTCTTTCTTGAACTTTTTTAGTAAAATTTTCTTTATCAAGCGAATTGATCTTTTCTTGAGTTGATCCTGTTTTTATGTTATTCAATATTTTTGAACATGTTAATCTTCTTATATAGTTCTTATTGACGCTAATCCTAGGTCGAAGAAACATTTTTGGTTTAGATTTGATCTTGATTATTTAAAAATTTTCGTTACATTGAGGGTTGCAAAAAAAAAAATACTAAATTAAAAGAGAGAGAAATTACAAGATTATCGATAAAATATTAATTAAAAACTATAGATTGGAGGTAGTCGGTAATTTATGAATTATTTTTAGCAAATTCATTAATAAAATCTACCAATAATTGAGTGCTTTCTAAAGAAATAGCATTATAAATTGAAGCTCTCATACCACCAACTGATCTATGACCTTTTAAACCGAGTAAATTTTTAGCTTCAGCTTCTTTAATAAATTTAGGTTCTAAATCAGCATTGGAAATAGTGAAAACAACATTCATATGTGATCTAACTTTAGGACTAACCCCTAATTTATAAAATGATGGATATTTTTCTAAAGCTTGATATAAAATCTTAGCTTTTTGTTCGTTAAGTTCTTGAACTTTAGCAACCCCTCCCTCTTTGATAAGCTTATCAGTAACTAATTTTAAAATTTGACAAGTGAAAATTGGTATAGTATTATAAGTTGAATTATTTTTAACAACAGTCGGAAAATGGAAAGCAATTGGAGGTAATGGTACTCCCCAGGACTTTAATTCAGCATCTGAGGCTTGTTCAAGTAAGGTCTTTTTAATTATATATATAGTCAAACCAGCTAATCCAATATTCTTTTGGGCACCTGCCATAATAAGTCCATATTTTGAAACATCAATCTTTTTTGATAAAATATTTGATGACATATCAGAAACCAATTCGACACCTTCTGGTAAATAGCCTTCCGGTGGGACGTCTTTGAATTCATTACCATGAACGGTCTCATTGTCAGCAACGTACAAATACGCAGTATCTTTATCAATTGGTTTCCATTCAGAATATGGTGGGATATCAGTATATTTAATGTTTTTAGTATTAACTACAACATCGGTTTCAAAACCCAACCTTTCAGCTTCTTCATGTCCTTTTGATGACCAGCCCCCAGTAATACCATATGCAAGCTTACCATTTTTACCATTATTTCTAGTTGCGTAATTAGCCATTAAATTATAAGCAATTGATGAAAATCCTGTTGTACCACCCCCTTGTAAGAAAAAAACTTCATGAGTATCAGGAATATCTAATAACTTAACCAAGTTAGCTTTAGTATCGTCTATGACTTTGACTGCACGTTTATCACGGTGACTGATTTCACCAATACCTAAATTATCACCACTATAATTAACCAAATCTAAAGCAGCTTCTTTTAAAACTTCTGCAGGTAACAATGCTGGACCAGCACCAAAATAGTGTGGTTGCTCTCTATCAAGACTTCTTTCAGTACTCATAATTGTGGGTTTTGAAAAGTAATTTCAAAATGTGTTTAAAGCTTTGGAAAATTATTTTGCGACTGAGTCATTGAGCGATAAATTGGATGCAAAAAAGAGACTACAGAGATTGTATAATACGTTATTTTTCATTAATTCGTAACATGAAGGTAGTTAAAATGGGCACCACTTAATAAAATACAAATATATACAAAGGAGATAAATTTTGTTTGCTTAGTTTGCTGAACTCTCTTACACATCAAATTCATCTCTAACTTTTATCCCGTTTATGTAATATATAACTTCTACATCATCAGAATCTTCTAAAAGACAATGCAAAACACAAGCTTCATCCTGAGCCATTAACAATATAACAGTCTTACAACTAGCTACAATTCTTGAGGCCATTTTCCAATCGCTAATTTTGACGGTAATTTCTTTGTCTTCAGATTCATCATTATCATTAATGTCAGCCGTATCTGGAGCTCTAGTAAACGCAGTTTGTATTAGTGAATCAGTTTGAACATCGTCTGATGGTTTACGTATATCTAATGATTCGTTCCAACTAATTGTCACTTTAAATTTCCCTTCTTCTTGTAATACAAAACCTAAAAACCCTCCACGTCTTCTACTCGCTCTAATAGTAACTAAATCGTTATTTGAAGTTTTCCTAAATTTATCTAGTCTTTTATAAGTTGATACAAAAGCATTCGGTAAGTTCATATATAAGTCAACATTTTTTAACTCAGGCTCCTTTAATAGTATGGAATTATGATGACTCTTCAAAATTTTAACAGGAATTTTGAAAGTATGATTAATAGTATTAGAACTAACATTAACATGAGAATAAAATAATGCTAATGATGCATTTCTACCAGATTCCTGGTTATTTGCATCAGATCCCGTTAAATCTTTTCGTTGAAGTCTAATATTTAAACCATCACTATTTGCCTTTTCAAAATGTTTCAAAGTTTGAATTAATAGATCAGCATTAATTTCAATCAGTATAATATTATCATTATTACTTTGAATTTCAATTACGTCAAATATTGAATTCATTTTAATTTTACACCAAATTTGAGGCTCTTGATTAATTGACGATTCGTTGACCAGAATTACATATAAAATTGAAGGGGTGAATTTAAGTAATACATATTTCCTCAGTTGACTTATTAATGATAGACCATCTGTTAATGATTGAGTTGTATGAGTGAATAGCTTTAGTTTCATCAGATCTTTCAAATGCGCAAGACTGTCAACAGTGTCAAGAATCTCAGTTTCTGAAATCAAAATAGTTTCCAAAATATTTTTGCAATCTGGCCCATCTACTGTCATTCCTTTATACTACTAGAAGAGATTGTAATATATTAATAGAATGGTTACCCAGAACCTATCGCCAAACTTTGAAGATAGGTTTTCTAAGATTGAACTTCAGAATAGTCAATTAAATCGAAATATAAACCAAGGTAATGCAACGATACATAATGGAAGGAAAGTTCCCAGCAATAGTAAAGATCCAGGTTTAACCATACCCAAGAACCCAATATTATCTACATCCAAAAGAGCCGAAAATAGAGGTATGCCAAGATCAGGTTCTTCCAATAATTTATCAACAAATCTTCATATTTCCAAAACTCCTTCAAGAAATGCTAATGTTACCCCAAGATCTTTACTGACAGCTAAAAAAACCAATAAAAGGGCATTATCGTCAAATTTACAACAAGAGGCAAGATCAGTTGGTAGTACACCCTATAGTTCACGTCCTGAGATGTCATACATGAGAGATACTTCATCATCAATGAGAAAAATGAGTAATCCTTTTAATTCTAATGCTTCACCAATTACCAAAGTTTCAAATACTCAGCCGATTTCAAAACCACCAGTAAATAATAAATACCCTAATATGACACCATCAACTGGTCCAAGAAGAGTCGTTTCAAATGTTAATCAGCCAACTGATATTACTAATTTAAATTATGAAAAAAGTAGAAAAACTGAACAACCACAGTTATCACCTTCAAAACGTAATATTTCTCAACCGTTTACTAACTCAGCCAAGATGGATGTATATACTAGACTTTATAATGATTCTAAAGCCAAAATTCCATCAAGTAGTCAACCACAAACCCATAATCAACACCAACAGCATGCACAAGGACAACACCCTTATAATCAACTACAGTATGATAATTACCAACAACTACAACCACCACCACCGCCTACGCAGCAACATCACTCATCAAATATGAAAATAGACACTGCCGGTACTATAAGACGAAGTTCAGGAAGTCTAGAATTAGAGAAAACAATTATAAAAGTTGAAAATCTTGTTGAATTACTTCAAATAATTTATGAAGAAGATCCTAATTTGTTTGAAGATACAAATCAGTCTGAATTTTACTGTAATGATCCAAGATTACCTCAAGAATTCCAACAAGAAGATTCTCAAGATCAGAACCCTCTTGATATTTATGAAAGAGGTGAAATACTAAGGAGGAAAGATATTTATTTCGTACCTAATGAATCTGAACAAACCCAAAGACGAATAAATATAAGGAATTATAGTAATAATTACGGCTTTGATGATCAGACTGGTAATTATGTTGTCGTACCTAAGGACCATATAAATTATAGATATCAAATCTTATCAGTTTTAGGCAATGGTTCATTTGGAAATGTTGTCAAATGCATTGATAAAAAATTTACCAGCAAGACTAATAGTAATGCAAATAAGGTTGTAGCGATAAAAATTATCAAAAATGATTTAAATTGGTCGTTACAAGCAATTTATGAAATTAAAATGTTGAAGCATTTGAATGGAAATAGACCAATAATAAATTCAAACGACCCCTATATGAATGACTATGGAGATTATGATTGTCCGGTTTTAACATATTTTAATCATTTCCATTTTAGGGGCCATATGTGCATTGTCACTGAACCATTATCGATTAACTTATATTCATTATTAGAAATTATTAAATTCAAAGGATTATCATTATCCTTAATTCAAATGTTTTTTAAAAAAATATTATTAGGATTAGAATTCATCCATTCAAAAAATGTATTACATTGTGATATAAAACCAGAAAATATAATGATTAAAGTCCCATCAACTTTTGAACCAAATGAAATTACACATGATTCATTAATAATTAAAATAGTGGATTTTGGGACTTCATGTTTCGCTAATGAAATATCCTATTCTTACATTCAATCAAGATTTTATCGAGCCCCGGAAGTTATCATTGGTGCCAAATATGATAAAATGATTGATATTTGGTCTATAGGATGCATAATTGCTGAACTTTTTACTGGTGATCCATTATTACCTGGTAAAAACGAATTAGAACAAATTGGATTAATTCTAGAAATTTTTGGTGGTCCAAGTTCATCATTAATTTTAAATCAAAGAAATCAATTATTAAGATCAATTAAGGAAAGAAAATCAACCAATAAATTTAATGATAAATTAGCTGAAAATCCTAATATTTTACAAATTGGATTAGCTGATGAAAAATCAATTCGAAAAACATTATTATACACATTATTCGATATGGAAGGCAAAATTAATATGCAATTTTTAAATATGAGAATTAATGCAGCTTCTAATCTGTCAAATCATCCAAGTTTCAATCAAAGAAAGACTTACAAAGTTTCTTCAAAGAATTTAGAGGTCAGAATAAAATTAAGATCATGCAATGAGGATAGAAGAACTTCAATTTTATTTATGAAATTTTTGAATAAAATTTTTAAATGGGATCCTGAGGAAAGGGCTGATGCTACTCAACTACTTAATGATCCTTTTCTTAATATATAAATAGGTTTGCACAAAAAATCAAGTAGATCAATAGCTTACAAAATGATACAACTGAGCCCGAGGGCCGCTTGCAATCAATTATCTTCAGAATTTCACTACCTCTACAGTTTGTAACTCTGTTAAACACCACCTTTTACACCTTGAACCAATAATAATTATTTTCAATCCTTTAGCATTTCAACCCCTTTTAAATCGTGTTGCTAACGATTATCTCCTATCAAACTAGTTGCAGCTTCTCATTTTCAGATGTCAGTGAGACTCCACAAATTTTTTAGAAAGATCGCTGTGATCAGGAGAGATAGAAATCATGAGTGGAATTGATACATTAAATAGTTTAAGTTCTTCTAATCATAGAGAACGTACGGCAAAGATACTAGAGAAAGCATATGGATCAGCAAGTTCGATGGCTAGAGATTATCAGGGTAAAAACAGAGGATTAGCAGCTGGTACTGCAGCAGCATTTTTAAGTATGGGGATTGATAAATTATACAATAATGAAGGTGATAAAGTTGAATATACTGAAGCGGAATTAGATGCTCTTCAAGAAATGTCAGGATCAGCAGCCGAAGAAATCAGCCAGAAGTCTAACAGTCATTTTACGGATCGATTACTTGATAAAATGGTCAGTCATTTAATAACGGATAGTACGCCAGAATCGAAAGTATTAGAGAGCAGAGTTAACGATAAGGATAGAAAAAACAGTCCAAGTCTTTCAATAAGGATATTAATTTCAAATTTTAAAAAATTAAGTTCTAAAATGACAGGGTTCTTTGCTATGCAGTACGGTTTAATTCATTTAATAACTTGGAAAAGACCATCAAAAACTTTATGCTTTTTATTTTTTTATACATCGATATGTTTATGGCCCCATCTTGTGTTAGCTTATCCATTATTATTTTTAATATTTGGTGTTCTTATTCCTGGTTACGTTTATCGTCATCCCATGCAAACTCCAGAATTAATTAAAGTTAAAAAAAGGGGCCAATCAATATGGGAATTTTTAACTGATGATTCTGATACTAGTATATTGGATGATTTGATTAGTGATGATTTTTTAGAAAGAATGGAAGAAAGTAACAATTTTTTAAGACCAACAAGTTCAGGATCTTCAGATTCCACGTTAGTACCAGTGACATCTACCAATTCGTCAACGTCATCAAGTCCGTCTAATTCTGCAAATACCCCTGAAGAATTAGAGGCTCAACAAGAGAAAAAGGAACATTCAAAAAAAGTTAAACGTCAAATGAATCTTTTATTAAATATGAGAGACTTACAAAATTTAACTACCGAAGTATTAAAAGGTATGGATAAAGCAGAAATCTTTTGGTATGATACTGCTGGTTTTAAGGATGAAAAGTTATCAACTTTAGTATTTTATGGCTTATTGACCGCTACTTCCATAATTATATTTTTAGGTCAATTTATTCCATGGAGATTTATATTTATTCAAACTGGTTGGTCAATTGGATTACTTTGTCATCCAAATAGCAAAAAATATATCGTTTCTTTGAAATCCAAGAATAAAAAGACCCCACCAAAATTACCTCCCAGACCAAAGGAACCAAACCCAACCATTAAAAAGGATGCCTCAAATTTTGAAAGGCATGATATTATTGTTGATGATGAACCTGAGGTAAGAGCCGTCGAAATTTATGAATTGCAATATAAAACCCCAACTCATAGTAATTATGAATTATATAATTATTCACCAAAACCATTCAATGTTAGAGATCATTTAAGAATGAGTGGTAAAGCTCCTCCAGGTGTTGATCATCTTTCAAAAGTTTACCCACCAAAAGATTGGAAATTTGAAATGAGTTATATAAATACATGGACAATAGATAAACGCCCAAAGGATTTCTTAGTGGATAGATCGTTATTGTATTCAACTGTTTACACCATTAAAGATAATGAGACTGAGGGTTGGATTTATGATAATACCAAAGACATTCCCGACCTGGATTATATATTTAGAAGAAGAAGGCTTTTTAGACAATGTTATAGATATGGTAGAGAGCCAAGGAGACCTGAAGTTTAGGTATTCTAGTGTTCAATTAGAACTTTTGGGCAGGGTTTTCAAGATTTATTTAGGTTAGTAGATAAAATTCTGATACACAAGTGAAAAATTAATTCGCGATCTCGTTCAATTTGAAACTTCTGAAGAATGGATGCATTCACTAAAAAAGTTAGAACTTTTGATGCTTTCCCTAAAGTCGATTCACAACATACTGTAAGATCAGATAGAGGAGGATTCTCAACTATAGTAACAGGTTTTTTAACATTAGTAATAATATGGATTGAAATTGGTGGATTTCTTGGAGGTTATGTTGATCATCAGTTTATTGTAGATGATCAAATACGAACAAACCTATTGATAAATATGGATATGTTGGTTGCAATGCCATGTGAATTTATCCATACTAATGTGGTTGATATTACTGACGATAGGTTTTTAGCTGGAGAATTATTGAATTTTCAAGGGACAGGATTTTTTGTACCAGATATTTTTAAAATGAATAATCAGCATCAAGAATATGAAACCCCTGATTTAGACCATGTTATGCAAGAAAACTTAAGAGCTGAATTTAGTGTACAAGGCCAAAAGTTTAATGGAGGAGCCCCAGCTTGCCATATATTTGGATCTATTCCTGTCAATCAAGTTAGTGGAGAATTCCATATCACTGCTAAAGGTATGGGCTATAGAGACAGACTGTTTGTACCGCCAGAATCATTAAACTTTTCTCATGTTATATCAGAATTCTCCTTTGGCACGTTTTACCCATTGATCAATAATCCATTGGATTTTAGTGGTAAAATTACCGATGAACATTTTCAAGCTTATAAGTATTATGCAAAAGTCGTACCAACGACTTATGAAAAATTAGGTATAGTGATAGATACTAATCAATATTCATTAACTGAACAACATAAAGTTTATCAAGCGAAGGCTTCAGGACTTCCTCAACTGGCTCCAGGAATTTATTTTAAGTATGATTTCGAACCCATTAAATTGGTGATTGCTGATAGAAGACTTCCGTTTATTCAATTCGTTACAAGGTTAGGTACTATCTGTGGTGGGTTGCTAATTCTTGCAGGTTATTTGTTTAAATTATATGAGAAAATGTTGAGGCTATTATATGGTCGTAAATATACTGAGAGAGATACTGAAAAATTAAAAGGTGGGTTATTAGATAGTGAAAAACATACCTCTCCTGCAAGGAAGGATAGTTAGTTACACCATATAATTTAACATTGAATATATATAGCATTTCTGTAATATTTGGTTTTTTTGCAACCACTTCTAATCATCCCTTTACCGGCGCACACCCAGCTAATATGCGATAAAAAGAAAAAGTCTGTGACACTAAGAGTCAATTAAATGTATTAAAATGGCAGTTGATAGTAAGTCTGAAGCCAAGGGTACAATCAAAAGATCAAGAAAAGGGTGCCATAATTGTAAACGACTTAAAATCAAATGTGATGAAGAAAAACCAAAATGTTCATACTGTGTTAAAACTGGTAATGATTGTGACTACTCCATTAAACTAACTTGGGGTGGCAGACCTTATAAAGATGCTTCTAAAAGGAAAAACCCATTTCAAACGGTTATGAGTACAGATAATCCTCCACCGCCAATTAAGAAGAAGAAATCAATAAAATCAAACAATGCAAAATCAAATAACGTAAAATTTATGATGGATCAAAATTCAGATCTGACTTTTAGTACACCCAAATCAATTTATATGGGTGTTTCTGATAGTATTACAGCGTTGGAATTACTGGAACTGAATAGTTTGAATAGTTTGAACCACTCAAGTTTTAATACTAATAACAGTTTAGCTGAAACTTTGCAATCGACAAATTCATTATCATCGTCAGAACCATCAAATTTTATACCTAGAAGGTCTACAAAAGTATCAAATGGCAATGTTAGCCCATCTTTGAAGTTTGAACAGTTATCCAGTGCTGGGGCTATAATGTTAGATGAGTTACAAAATACTAATAGTAAAAATGGGGCATTAAGTCCAGTAGAAGACAATGATAAGATTAAAATTGAGAATAAAAATGCAAGTTTATTCATTAATTCACCTAAATTATCAGATTTTATACAGAAGAGTAATGATATTCATAGTGTACCACCAATGGAAGAGTTCAACACTGATAAATTACCTTCGGGGTTGGGTTCCGATTATAATTATTCACCTCAAAATATGATTCCTGATGATTTTGCCAAACCAAAACCGAATTATACCCCTTCACAAACTAGTAACAATGATCATATAAATTACAAACTAAATGATAGTAGAAAGAGTTCATTTAGTTCACTTATTAACACTTTTCCTTCTTTATCAAATGGAATTGAAAATTTAACTAATGCCCTCGAAAAAGTTGCTGACGGTGGAAATCAATTTAGCTTACAAAATTCTGAAATTTTTAATAGGTTTCTTAATTCAACCATCGAAGATAGGAAATCGCCAATGTATTTAGCAAATTCTCCAAATTTTTCAACAGGATTTTCACCTGATATCAGTAAATTTCAATCAAGTTCTAAATTAGATGATGAATTTATAAATAATTATTCACTAGATCTAGCTAAAAGTGAAGCTTATATGGCTTCTAATATAAAGGGGCAATTTAAGGCAGAGTCTCCGATGTCAGTATTGGGGTTTACATCGCTTTTAAAGAATTCAAATAAAATTAAAGAAATTTTTGATAATTATAAAAATATTGATGAAGAATTAAATGATAATGATTCTTTCCCATTAGATGACGAGAATAGTCCAGCTTCCTCAATAAGCTTAGGTTTCATCAATAATATAGAATCAATTCCTCCACTGTTGATCCCATTACCTGAATTATTAAATCAAGTTCCATATTATAGACAACTTATGCATTTTTGGATTACAACTGCCGCTGACAACTTAGTTCCTGCTCCAAAACATATTTATCTTGAAAATCCATTTAAAATATTATTGCCACAAATGGCGATGGAATATCCTGCAATATTAACTACAATTTTAGCATTTGCCGCAAAATCAATGGCCCTGATAACTAGAAATGAAGCACCAACGGAAATTGTCGATCAATTAATTACAAGATCTTGTAATATGTTATTGAAAATGTTAAAAGATAAAGATGAAGCAACTTCTGATGGTACTTTGGCAACGGTATTATTACTATCATGTTATGAGGTTTTAAGTACAAATAATTTTGAAAGACATAGAGCTCATACATTAGGTGCACGTCAAATTATTAAAGCAAGAAGATTAAAGAATCCAAGTAATAATCATAATAATAAAGATAAAGATGATTCACAATTTGATTCACCAGATTCTGGTTCGCTGTCTAAAGGTTCAATAATTGGAACTGAAGGTGATATTACATTTTTTTTAATGAGATGGTTTGTTTATGTTGATGTTATTGGAGCATTATCAGCAACGCATCAATCTGAATATTATTTATCACTGCAAGATGAAAATGGAACAGATGCTGCAGCTGCCGAATCAGTTAATAATTTAAATTCTTTAGATTCAGCTTTACAAAATATTGATCCAAAAAGAGATATTGATTATATTTTGGGGTTTGATGTCAAATTTTTACCATATTTAACTGAAATTGTAATGTTAATTAGAAAAGTGAATAGTTATTTCGAAGGCGAAAATTGTAATAATAAACTTTTACCTATTGAAATAATTATTAAGGGTATGGAAGTTAAAGAAAAGTTATTTAAAGCCTATGAAGAAGGTGAAGCGAGAAGACAGGAAAGAATTGATAAAATGAGTAATTTTAGAACAAATTTAGAAGCGTCGCCAAAAGAAATGTCCAGAAAGAATAAACGATTTAATCATTTAATTGAACAAGATTTTGTCTTAAGATGTACGAATAAATTTTTTTATAATATGGGACTTTTAAATTTATTAAGGAGAGTCCTTCAAATTCCAAGATCATCGTCAGTTATACAGGAATTAGCTTATGAAATCGGATCAATATTACAAGCAAATATTGAATCAGGTTCATCAGCAGAAATTTGCTCAATATTTTGTTTGTTTTGTGCTGGTTGTGAGACGTTAGATGAAGATATGCAATTGTTGTTTAGTGATAGATTTACAAAACTTTCAGAAATGGGTAATATCCTTGCTTCAAAGAGTTTTAAGATTATGACAAGATGCTGGGAAACTGGTGAAGATTGGATTGCAGCCTCAAAACAGTTGGATATTGATATAACCCTTCTTTAGATGGATTTTGTGTAATGAGATACGACTAATTTATTTGTTATTTATACAATCAAATGCTATATTTTGAATATAAATATTTATTGGGAGAAAATATCTGATGGATATTTTTTTGCTCTTTTAAACTTCTACTGCAAAATTTCTGAAACACATCTATAAATCTCACGCGATTGTGAATTTTTTTTTAGTTACACCGTGTGATATGGAGCCTTTGGAGCCTTTGAAACCAAAATCAGCAGAGAAACCTGGTGAGTTCGATGCTACGGTAAGTCTAATCGAAACATCGCATAGGAAGCATGATAGACCTGATACCCAAGCTGCGGCAGTTCAAGCATGTACGGAGTATCTTCGAAGTAGACCAAATCATCACTGGTTTTGTGATCCTTATATATTTCCAATGGCGTCTCATATTCTAGTCCTCTTTTCCATGCCACCGTCAGCTTCAACCAAGACACAATGGGCAAGGTCATACATTGCTTCATGTATAAGTCAATGCTCAGATTGTTCATCAAGTTTTAATAGAGGTAAATCAGATTTATACCATGCGTTTGCAGTTGAAAGAGGTATACCAGTTCATCAAGTTAAACAAGTTATGGATGCTATAGTTAAATGGGAAATTGAGTTAATTAAAACTAAATTGATTAATGCTTCAATAACTCCTGATGTTATAAGTAATGAAGTCAGATGTTTCATGTATTTATGTTTATTTGATCCAAATATTTTAAAATTAGATAATGAAATAAAGATGGCATTTAAAAAATTAATCCAAACTGACGCAATTGATTCCGAGTTTAATGATTTTGTTGCAACTTATGTTTATTTATTATTTGACGATGATATTGAATTAAGAGATTGGACAGTCGCTAAAGTTAGATTAGCTAACGGGGCCAATGAACCTCATTCAATTCGTGATGAATTTTCAATATATCTGTACAAAATTCAAAATCCTGAAACTTTCAGTGAAACCGCTGCTACTTTATTTTGGCAGAATTGTGCATTAATTGCTGGATGTCTTAAAAATCAATTTTTACAGGTTTTAAATACTCCAGGTGATTTAGAAGTTATATCAAGACGAGATAAAATTAGATATTTTACATTACTTTCTGTTTTCAGAAATCATATAAGAGCTAAAGTAAGTCGACCATTGCCTGTTGCATTAGACTTTTTTAAATTAATATTAATAAATTATGGTCATGATTTTTGGGAAAGACCTGATTTAGTTGGATTTAATCAAGATGCATTTTTAGTATTGATATTTGGTAATGACAGTTTTGGTAGATTTATACAGAATCCTGCATTTACTAATAATTTAGTTGATTGGATTTTGCCATTTTGGCAATCATTAACTGGCACTGATAGAATACGAGCTGCTGTACGTATTGCAAGATTTTTTCTTGCATTAGATAAAAAAGTTAACGATATTACTGTATTATATCCAGTCTTTTATATCTTAACCAAAACTTTTGATATGAAAGAATTGAAAAATTCTACAAATGAAAAATTAGACATAGAGATTGGTAAATTAAAAGATGTTAGACCAATAATTGATGATCATTCAGAGATTTTATTAAATGCTCTTCTAGAGTTTAATGATCCTTCACAAAAATCTACATTAATTGATATAATTTGTTCGTCATTTTCTTTTGATTTGCTGGTTTTATTTGCTAATAGCATACATTTAGAAAGACGTAGAGTACCTAAAATGTTTGATTCATATCCTTTATTATGGTCAAGGGTTTTAAATTTTAAGCCTACTACCTTCTTCCCCGTAGTCAAATTATTTTCAGCTTTTCAAGATGCTTGTACAGTTGTAAACTTTTTACCTAGGAAAGATATCAAAGAATTAACAGTCCGACTGGCTATAACATCTCATAATAAAAATGCTGTAAAGGTTACGGATTCGTTAAATGCATTATTAGATAAGGTAAGTATGTTTGATCCAGAATCATTAATTACAGTTTTTGAAGATTTACCTTCACTGATTGGGTTTTGGTCTTGTTTATTTTCACATTCAATTTCAACAAATGCATTATATATAGTTTATCAATCATATGATGTTCAAGGTAGACTTGAAGCAGTTGAAAAACTTTTAGGTAACCATTTTACAAATTCAATGACTTCTATCGTTAATGGTATTAAGAAATTAATTTTCATAGAAGCTTTTGAACCATGCCCCAAAACTGTGAGACTTCTTATGGATATCATTCAATGCCTTGCTGAACCAGCTGAAGGTTTGTTAAGTAGAAGTCCAGACATTGTAAGTAAAACTTCAGATCAAGAATTACTTGTTGAATTTTGGGAAATTTGTTGGAAATTTCTGGTAATGATTTATAGAAAAACTTTACAATGGGCTTCTGCGTATACTGCAGAACAATTAATAGAATTTACTAGAGATAACTTAGATTTAAGTCATTTACTATTAAGATCTTATGGAGTTTTCACAGTTCTTATTGATGAACATAATATTTCCAATAAATTTATAGATCGAGTGATCAATGTTTTCAGTAGTGCTATGGTTTGGTTCAAATTACAGGATTCCTCGTTATCCAAATCTTGTGTTGAACTTGTTTTCAAAGGTTTAGATTTAGCTAAGCAGAATTATTATGAAATTCCTACTGATTTAATTGTTAGTATGGTAAAATATGGTGTTGCTGCAAAGAAGTATAAAACAAAATTAACCGAACAACAAAGAGCTGATATTATTGCTAAAGCTAGAGAATTAAATGGTCAACTAGTAAATGATGTGTTGGAAGATTTGTCATCAGCGAAACCACAAAGAGTCGTTGAAGTAAGTAATACAGGTGGCTCAAGAGATAATACTCCAGAAGTTATTGAAATTAGCGATGAAGATCTGACACAACCTCGTATTACAAATTTTGGAAGTATTGCAAGAACTGCAAAAGCTCCTCCACCTTCCTCAACAACTCCAAATAACTCATCTAAACTTGATTTACTTAGAAATTCACTTAAATCAGGTAGAACAACTGTTTCTAGTACACCCAAGAAACCAATTCTACCACCAGCACCTGCTCGTCCGTCTGGATTTAATAGAAGAGAGGGCACAATTGTTCGACCTTCAGCCTTGCAGAAGAAAAAAGTTGTGGACGATTCTGATGATTCTGAAGCTGATGATGAAGTTGATAATTCTGATATTTTTGTTAAAGATCAGAAAAAACCAAAAATCGTTCAAATTGGAATTGATGGTAGACCGGTTACAACTGCAGCTAAGAGGGTTAAGACTGCTGCTGAAATTGAAAGAGAGGAACAAGAAAGAATGCAATTGCGTCTTAATGTTGATTTAAACGGTCTCTATCGTCAAATTTTAAAATGGAATTATTCAAACAGCGAATTCCCTGGTGTCAGTTCAGTACCTGCTAAGTTAAAGGAGTCATACAGGGATTTAGATGAATATTCCAAAGCAACTGAACCATTATTATTACTTGAATGTTGGGCTCAAATTCAATCTTCGAGGGAAAGAGGTCAAGAAATTCCTTTTGAAATTTATTTAGGTAGAAGATTTTCATCAGATGGATTTTTTGATTTATTTTGTACTGTTAGTAAAAAAATAATTAATGATGTTAAATTAACAGAAACTGATTTAGTAGTTTTAGCTTTTGGTGATTTGAATCCGGATAAGTCAAACGCTTCAACTTATATGAGACATCCAAATACTATGAGTTGTTTAGGTAAAGTCAGAGAGATTAAATCTGCCAATGCTGAAGCTTTTGATATCACTATTAGAATATCTCCAAGTGGACCTATGTTAAATAAATTGGGACCTGGTACTAATTTACTTGCAATGAAAGCAATGCCAATGATTACAATAGAGAGAGAATACTCATCATTAAAAGGTTTAAGATATTATGATCTTTGTAAAGATATTTTAACTTCAACACCAGCAAAACCAGTTCAAAACTCTCAAATAGACTTAGAAAGGGCGATGAAAACTTTTAATGTTAATACTTCGCAAGCTAATGCTATACTTGGTACACAAGATGCTACAGGATTTTCATTAATTCAAGGTCCTCCAGGTACCGGTAAAACTAAAACTATTCTTGGTATAGTTGGTTATAATTTAAAAGAAGATAAAACTGACTTAAGTGAAATAAATATTTCTAAGTCTAATGATACTAAAAAGGGCAATAAAATTCTTATTTGTGCACCAAGTAATGCTGCTGTTGATGAATTAGTTTTGAGAATAAAAGATGGTATCTTAAATTCATCTGGAAAGTTAGTTACCCCAAAGGTTGTTCGTCTTGGTCGAAGTGATGCAGTTAATGCTGCCGTTAAAGATTGTACATTAGAAGAATTGGTTGATAAACAATTATCAGTAGTTCCAGAGTCTAGCATGAATCCGGAATTGAAGAGAAAGCACGCTAAGTTATCAGAAGAACGTAATGCATTGTTTGACAAGAGGAAAGATCCAACACTTGAGGATAAAGTTAGGGATGAAATCAATGAAAAACTTACTTTATTAACAAGAGAGAGAAATTTAATTTCAACAGAGTTAGATCAACAAAGAGAAAATGTCACCGTTGCTTATCGTACAAGAGATATTGAAAGAAGACAAATTCAAGCAAAAATTTTAAATGATGCACAAATTATTTGCTCTACTTTATCAGGTTCAGCTCATGATTTTTTAGCAAGTTTGTACATGAAGTTCAATAAGGTGGTTATAGATGAAGCATGTCAATGTGTTGAATTATCATCAATCATCCCACTTAGATATGGTTGTCATCAATGTATTATGGTTGGAGATCCAAACCAACTTCCACCAACAGTTTTATCACAAAAAGCTGCTGATTTCCAATATGATCAAAGTTTATTCGTTAGAATTCAAAAGAAAAATCCTGATTCGGTATATTTATTGGATGTTCAATATCGTATGCATCCTGAAATTTCATTGTTCCCAAGTAGAGAATTTTATAAAGGTAAATTAAAAAATGGTGAAAATACAGAATCAAAGAATATTAGAACTTGGCATAATAAAGAATTTTTATCACCTTATAGATTTTTCAACACTTTTGGATCTCATGAGAAAAATAATCTGACCAAATCGCTTTTCAATACTGCAGAAGCTAATATTGCATTAGAATTGGTTGAACTGATAATCAATTTAATGCCTGATCGTGAGTTTAAAGGTAAAATTGGTATTATTTCTCCATATAAAGAGCAAATCAATGTACTAAGAAGGATATTTCGAGGTAGATTTGATCCTCATATTGATAGACAAATTGATTTTAATACGGTTGATGGTTTCCAAGGTCAAGAGAAGGATATTATTATTATGTCGTGTGTTCGAGCTAATGAAGCTGGAGGCGTTGGGTTTTTAAGTGACGTTCGTCGTATGAATGTTGCTTTGACTCGTGCTAAATCCACCCTTTGGGTTTTAGGTAATGCTAATTCATTACGTAGAAATAAAACCTGGAAAGATTTAATTGATGATGCTAGTGCTAGAGGTCTTGTATCCGATGCCACACGTGGATTTTTAAAACAAAAGGTAACTATAGGACCAACAAGTGGGGGGAATATTCCAGAGCGATCAAAATATGTTGATAACTTTAATGGACAGGGATCAAAAATTAGTGAAATCAATAGTAAGAGAGTATCTGAAGATGTTTATTCAACTAATAAAAAACAAAAAACACATCCCCCTAAAGTGCCAGCTAAATTTCCAGATAAACCTAAAGCACCAAATCTAAATGGAGATACTGTGCCCCGTCCGACTAAATCTGGAATATTCAGTCCTGCTGCCACTAGAACAGGAACATTGCCTAAAAAATCAACTCCTAAAATTTACGAATCTTCTACAAAAGATCAACTAGCAACTTCTGCATCAATCAATACATCTAGGACTACAAGTTCCTCAAATAATGTGAATGGTACGAACTCAACGAATAGTTATATTACAACGAATAGTGATATTACCCATACAAACGCAACAAACACTACAAATGGTGCAAATGGTGCAAATGTAACTTCAAATAATAATACACCCATCATCCCATCAAATTCAGGGCTGCTACCTCCAAGGCCAAAGAAAAAAAGTAGTATTTTCATACAAAGAAAGAGAAAACTGTAAACAGTATATCAGTACATAATATTTAAATGGCATGTATATTAATACTTGTAAAATGAATACATTATTAATATTAAAAAAAGAATATTTCTATTCCCCCTTAACTAATTTACCGTTGGATGGTTTATTAGTTATCTTATGTGTAGGCTCTTTATGATCATCTTTAAGCACTCTATGCTCAATAGCATTAGCACTCACATTATAAAGGAAATCTGAACCTGAATCATTGAAAACGTTTGTTGAAGTTGTTGAAGCAAGTAAATCTGATTGTAATTTAGACTGAGGACTATTAATACCTTTATCTTTAAGTTTTTGTTTATATTCAAGGTTTTTCTGATTATATGGTGATGGTAACATTGAAAGTGCACTTAATAAAGCATTAGATTCATTTTCAATTAATTTAAATAAAGGATTATCACCATGGTCATTATAAACGATAGTATCTAATATATTTAAAAGATCTTTTAATGAAGATACCAATATATCACCAATTGCCTTTTCAATATCTTCCTTTGTTAAAAGCATACTACCTTGAAGATCATTTTCCCTTGAGGTGATCAATCTAGAAGTGTCTTTCCAAATTGTGCTATATTTATGATAAACCGTTGACATTAAACCAGTTTTGTTTGAAAGTTCTATATACCCTTCAACTTTATGTTCAATAAATGATAAAATTGGTATTAAATCAACTTTGGAATTAATAGTATTTGCAATATCATCAACCTTTAATGCGGGTATAGATTTATAGTTTTCCTTTTGCTCCAATAATGGTTTTATGTAAGCCTCATAAATTTGATTTAATTGTTGTTTAAACCTTTCAGATGCTTCAAAGCCTTTATCAAAGCCTTTTTCATATGGATTATTACTTGAGCTTCCTGAAATTGATCTGGATCTTGATTTTGAATTTAAAGGATGGTGTGAATCTTGTGTGGTAGTTTGAAAATCAGTTGGCGGTTCATAAATTTGCATTCCAGTGTTAGCAATATTAGTACCTTTACTGCTATTAACAATCGTTGGAGGGACATAGGCCTTTATTCCCATAGTAGAAGTTGTTTTAGGATTCAGGAAACTTCCACTGCTTTGAGACAAAATAGGACTTACCGAAGTAGTGCTGTCTGATTTAATTGGAGGACTTAATTCTTTCCTTCTTTTATCCCAAAGTTTATCATTAGTAATAGAACTATTATTAATCTCTGTTTTACTTGATTTTTCCAGTTGTTTATTCATATAATGATCAACAAAAGTAACCTTAACAGGAGTTGAACGGATTAGTTCACGAGCTCTTTCATCATTAACTCCATTCATACGTAAGACTTCTAGAATAGCAATTTCACCATTCTTGTCCAATTCTTCAAAAGCTTTCACATATCTTGAAGTTTTACTTTCAAGGACTGAACTGGTATCTTTAATTTCTGAAACCAATATCTTCTTTTTGGCTCTTAAAGAAAGTAATTTTAATTCTAAATCATTAAGTTCATTATCTAAATTTGAAGATTCATCTAATAATTTCAGTAATTTTATACCAAATTCATTATCTTCGCTTTTGATTGATTGGATTTTCTTTAAAATTTTATTACGTTTATTATCCCATTTTTTAAATCTTTTACACATAATTGAATTATAGCTTGATTCTTTATCATATAATTCATGTAACGAATATTGATTCTCAGATAATTGATCTAGTATATTACCAATGTTTTGTCGTATCTTATTTAATTTATCACTGCCATTTTCCAAAGCTTGCTTGTGTAATCTTGTGTTATTTTGTAAATCTTTTGTAAGTTTATTATAATTTTCTTGAAGGTATCGTAATGGGGACTCATCACTATTATTGGATGAATATTTTGGATATGATGGCATTACCAAATTCAAACTATATAACATTGACTCATTGAATTCTTCATAATCAGTTAACGATTGTTGAATAGTTGCAGTCAGTAAAGATTCATTGCTTGACAATTTTGGCTCTAATGATTTTTCTTTAATAGGACTTAAATTTTTCTCCTGTTTAGCAACAGGTTTATCTTCAGCTTTTATTGAAGATTTATTTTGCTTGACTTTATAATTACCCTGAGCTAACAATTCAGGTGATTCAGGTGAAAGAAATTCTGTAGGATCTAATTCTTCATCTGTGCTGCTTCCTGGAATTGATTCTAAATCTGAATTTAAACGTGAACCACCTGATTTGGTACTTGGTACTTGGTAAGGATTTTGATTCCCTCCAAAGGTGGATGATAAGCTTATAGACTCGAACATTGAGTTCCCCTTAAGAGAATCTTTACTAAACATCTTATCCCTTATCAGTAGTCGCTTGTGCAATCACTGGAAAAAAAAAATGCGACTGATCTTTAACACCAGAAAAATTTGAACAGTGATTGAAAAGTTCTTTTGAAGGGATTGGATTAAATGAGTAACAAGCAAACTCAATCAAGTAGTATTTACCTAATAGATCGAACTAGTATGTCAATGATATTATATATGAATTCACAGTTTTTCAGTGGATGTCTCCTTTTTCCTAGAGATTTTACTAACCTTTTTTTAGAAAAATATGAACCAGTTCAGCCATCTCCATTGGACAATCTTCTAAAACAATATGGGTTAGAACAAACGGCTGAATCATTAGCTAGAACTAATAGAGACGGATCCAAAGGTGTGAAGTTAAGAAAATCCTATAAAAATCATATTAGTGATTTACCAGGGAAACATAACATTCCAGCTCCTAAACCAGTACCGAATGGATTACTTGATCCAATGTTACTTCAATCCCCACATATAATTAAGCCAGTAAACCAGGAAATACTACAAAAAGCATTGACCTTTGAGAAACTGGCCCATAGTGGAATTCCTGGAATTGATAAATCTGAAATTGCTATAAGTGGACCGGGTGATGGAACAATTAGAAGAGAAGACGGTCTAGATAATGATGGTGATGATGGTAGAAGAGGAAGTGGCAAGAGAAAGAAGAAAGCCCAAATAAATGGTGATACAAAGAGACAACATATTTAAAAAAGTACCTTAATCAATTTGATAAGTACTTTCTGTACGATTTTTTAATGAATTAATGAATATTCTAATAATAGTTTATATTAACTAAAATTACAAGTGTTTTATTTTTCTAAAAATATATATAAATATTTAATACATTTTTTCAAAACTGTTATAAGGTTTCGTTCTTGATGACAGAACCTTCTTGATTGGTATCAGCTTTTCTCAACTCACTAATCAGAGTGAAATTAGCGTACGTTTTCAAAGGCTTTAATGGTGTATCAAGAATCATTGGTCTCTTTGAGACTGTAAGTTTGTTCTTAAGTAATCCTCCAATATGACCAAAAATCGCCCTAGTAATTAATTTTTTCAATAGCATAGTTATTTCTAACACTGACATAATCCTCTTATGAATTCTTAACTCTGGTAACAAGAATTGAAAATCTGTTACATTTAATAACCTCTTATAACCACCTTTTAACTTTAATGAAACTGACAATGCAACGGAGTTAATTACAAAGTGATTAACACTAATATATTTTTTAGATCTTGAAACCATACTATTCAATTGTTCATCATAATCTACTTCTGATGTAGATGATTGAGTATTCAGTTTACTGCTACCAAACAAACGAGTACTTGGTTTTTTACTTATTTTTGAACCTTTATCACCTGTCTCAAATTTAACGTTTAATGCATCATCACCTTGATAATTATTTACTCTATAATTATCATATTCTTCATCATTAGTATGCTCGCTTTCAGTCCTATTTTTACCAACGCCTTGAATTTGTCTTCTCTCTTCAATCTCACCTTCATCTTGTTTCTGATTATCTAATAGTGGGCTCTCATTAATATTTGAAATATTTGTTTGGAATATATAATTCATAAGTTTAGTTCCAGTATTTTCATCAATTCTAAGGCTCAAAGGTTTCGAATTAACTTCAAAGTGATCAATTAATTTTATTCCTCCAACATCTTGATGAACTGACCAAACTACAGTAATTAAATTATCTTCCCGTAAAGGGTGTTTATTTTTTAATTCTTCTTGTAATGGTTCTAAGAAAGCAGGGAATCTAGCATTCGGCAAAAGATTAAAACCTTGAATCATCTTAACTTCTACCTTATTAAAGTTTGAATCATCAACATTAACTGATCTTTCAAATTTACCCTTCGCCATTGCAATATCAATAATTGGTGAACGATCATCTTCAAGCATGTGTAAGATTATTTCATCAGCATTAATTCTAAATTCTTCTTTAGTTGAATCTCCTTCAAGTTCATCAAACCCCGCATTACCAGACAACATCGAGTTCATTAATAAATTAATTTCCTCTTTAATTTGTTCTAGGATTAATTGGACTGATAAATAATCATTTAATTGTTCATTATTTAAATTATTTTGTCTAAAACTAAAATTTCTATTTAAAAATTTAATTAATCTAAAATAATCATGTAATCTTCTGATCCTTTCATAAACTGATGGTAAATCTTGAAGATCATTTGAAAATTTCAACTTTTCTAACTTTTCTAAGTATTCTTTATTACTTGGTTCAGTATAAATTAATAAATCAGTAGTAATTGAATATAATGTAAAATACTGTGATGCTGTCGATGTAATTATAACTTTGGGGATATCAACTCTTAAAGTTTTTGAAACTGAATTTCTATGGTTATCTTCAGAACTTGAGTCGAAGTATACAGTTTCGTTATCAGAGTCATTGTTATTATTCTCATTATCTCCTGATTCCCCAGCTCTTGCTAAATTTGTAGCAAAAGGTTTTTGTTCCACCATGGTTACCATTGCAGATATATTTTCAATTAACACATTACCTTCACCAGCTAATGAAGAATCTTTACAAATTTCATAACCTAACCACGGTGGCCAATTGGTCGTTGAACCGTAACAATATGCATCAAATACATCATAATCTAAATGTTCATCTTTTTTAAATACAAAAACGTTGGTATTCAGTAACAATACCCCAAATCTGGTTTGTAATTCTTCTAAACCTAGTGTTAATTTATCATTTGATTTTTCATAAACTGAAACTACTTTACCATCAATTTTTGGAGTTGTTAAAAGAACTACAGAATCTTTTGATTCTTCACTTTGTAATTGAATTTGTGGTGAAATAATTTCAAATAAATAGTCTTGAGTCAAATCTTCAGTATTTGAAATGTTTGATAAAATTTCATCAAAATTATCTAATCTATCTTGACTGCTTTGTAATTTCAAACCAATATCACCATTGTATGATGTCAGCGAATTAGAACGTTGCCGTATACCAGGCGGTGACAAACTGTGCAAACTTTTATCATGATTATCGGTATCACCTTCATCCCATTTATCTAATCTATCAATAATATCTTGAACTACACTAATTGATTCATAAGTCAAATAACGCCTTAATAGACCTAATAATTTAACATAATGAATGTACTTGTTTAGTAAATTACGATTACTGTTATTCCATTTTAATAACATATGAAGTAAAACAAATTTATTATGAAACTTGGCATTTACATTTGAAACCAGTAATCTTCTATCTTGATCCACATAATTTAATTCTTGATCATTTAAAACTTTAATTTCATCATCGAGAATTTTAATTCTTTTATTTAAATCATTTGATTCACCATGTCTATTGATTTGATTTTTCAATTGTTTAATTCTATTCTTGACTACATTTCTCCTAGTTTTAAATACTTTTTTCAGTTGTTCTAAAGGATCAACATTATTATTAAATAAATCATTATTTTTAAACCTTGCATCGGGTTCAGTATCTCTTAAATAACTAAATTTCTCAGAATATAAAAGGGGTAAAATATTTACAATTCTTCTACAATGACTCAAGCTTGGTAAAAATGCTTCTTCATAATCTTCAATGTCAAACCATTTTAAATCATTGTCAAAAACTTTATATTTTGAATCTTTTGAATTATCATGTTTAAACTCGATATTTGGGTTATTATTTGCTACTGTGTGATAAATATTATTATCAAATTTTGCTGAAACAACTCTTAAATCAATACCATTTAAATGAACATCAGCAATATGAAAATTCATCTTTTTAACTCTTGAATTTTTTGATAAATTTTCATTAATTCTTATTCTTTCTTCTTTCCTTTGATGTAAATCAACAATAAAATCATTCATTTTACCTCTTAACCCCCAGCATTGAATAAAATCCTCTTGATTATCTAGATTTTCTTCACGATAAACATGCGAGATAAACAACGATGTTAAATTAAATCTAAATCTATTACTTGTTAAATGTTGTGAAAATTTTGTTGATTTTTTAATTTCTCCAAATATTTTACCCTTTCTAATAGGTAACTGTGTATTGCTTGCAAATAACTTCCACCATGTAAAAAATTGTCTAAAAACTAGTGGACTTAAATGAATTGTATTATAACTTTTAGAAAAATTAGCATCTAATGAAATTGCCATATTAATATAGTCTGATCTAAAACCTTTATAGGAATCATGATCATTATCAGTAAATTTTGGATTAAATAATTTAATTTCATGATGATATTTACCTGATTCAATTGGTTCACCCTTTTCATTGTCTCGCTGTAAAACAAATCCAACTTTGAAATTAACTCCACCACTTAATGAAACTACCTTTTTCTCAATAACATCTTTATAATTAGTTTTTTTTGGATTATTATAACTTTCATCGTTTAAATAATATCCATATGCTGTAGTTATTAGATTTTCACAATTAGGAAAATATGTTACTTTATTTGAATCTTTACACCAACTCACTAATGTTGATGCTAAATAATTTGGTATGTACCAAATAATATTTTCACTTTTAACATTACAAAATTGTCTTGAATCATCATCCTCATTAATTGTCCAAACAACATTATCTTTAAATGAAAGAATAAAGCCAGTGCCTTCATTGAAAACTTCGTAAGGATCTCTTGAACCTTTAAATGCAACTTCTAATGGTCCATTATTACATTCAATTCTAAACCTCCCATGCATAATAAGTCGTAATTTATCCCAAAATCCTAATTTCATTGATGGATCAATTGGAGGTTTTGAAAATTGATCAAAATTCAACATTAATTGTTGAATACCAAATTGATAAGATTGACCCCAAACAAATCTTGAAGGAGAATTTGAACAAAACGAAACTTCTAAATTAGTAAACAATTTAACTGATGCTAAGGTCTTTAAAATTCTAACGTTGTAATTGGAATTAGCATTATTACCATTATGACCATTAGTGTCTTTAACTAATTCACAAAATAATTCACGAATATGCTCTTTACCCATAACTAATGATTCACCTATTACTAGATGCCCAGACATTTTAACTGATGGAGTATTAGAATTATTGGATGGAACAAATAATAGTGGCAAAGGATAATCTCTTAAATGCATTCTTAATTCATCCAACTTTAAGTCAATGTATGTTGGGATATTTAATGACCACCTAGTATCTAACGGTTGACATTGACCAATATCATACAAAAATTGAGGTAAATCACTTAAATCAAACCTTGGGGAAGAAATATTTAGATCGACATTATCCATAAAAATCGAAATTATTGGAGCATGAATTGATAAAGGCTGAACATTTTTTTGATATTTTGACTCTAGTTTTGATTCATTTCCAAATAAGAATTTTTTATTTTTTATAATTTCATTATTTAATTGATCTTTATAACTTTTAATTTTCCTAATCCATGATGATGAAAAGCTTTCATCCAATTTACTTAAACCTTGATTAAATTCATCGTTTGTAATTTTATGCTTTTTACCAGCTTGCTCATAAACAATCATATGATCGATTCTTTTCATTTGCTCAGTTTTACCTAATTGATAAATCATATTCAATTCGCTTTCAAATGGATCATCTTCCATTATAAAGCTTAATTTATTAGTTTTAAATTTAATATTCGGTAATTTTTTTGGTTTCGATTCTGATGGATAAATTGATTTTGAATCATTTAATGTAGGTTCTTTTAATAATTTAAATAGATGTTTGATAATTTTTAATGATATTGATAAATTATCAAATAATTTATAAGTAACGTGTTGATGAGGATGAATTATTCTAATAAATTCAGAAATAATTTAAATCTCTTTATTATTATCAATTGAAAAATTTAAATCATCAAGACATAACATTCTACTCCAATAATTTGGTAATGTTGGCGACTCAGTCAATATTCTACCAAATCTATTATAAATACTAAATTGATGGAGGAAATTTAATCTAGTTTGATATAAGTCAAGTTTTAATTTATAATCATCATGTAAATTTATTCCGATATCAGTTTTTTTTAGTTTTACTTCAATGTTTAATAAATCACTAAATTTCCTATTATTTCTTACATTTGAAGAATTGGTATTAGTACTATCTGAAGAACCAAATTTATATTTCATTGATTGTAAAGGCTTTAAAAATGACTTCATTAGCATTATTGAACCCACTGCAGTGAAAATTTTAAAATAATCTATTTCACCATTAATTTGATCAATTAATATATTAATATCTAATAATTGATGACAGATTAAATCAATTTTAATCAGTGGAGTTGACATCACAGTTTCATAGTTATCAAAATCAGTCATTACGATAAACTCTAAATCTTCAAATTCTGATGAATTTCCCCAGAATTTTTCAATTTGTGCATCCATTAAAGTATCTGAAGTTGAAGATTTTGCCGAAGCTATTAAATCAACTTCATTCTTAAAGGAAGTTTTAAACTTATTTAATGTAATATTGCAAAACCTTAAAGCATCAACATTTGATGATAAAATTGAAGCTGAACCAAATTTTAAGTTTAAACTTGATAAATTAAAATTAAATTCAATAAGCCAATCGGGTAGATAATTAAAAACTTTATCCGATAATGAAACTTTGCTTTTATTATTATCTAAAAATCTTGACACAACCCTACCATATTTTTCAATTTGTGAATCTAAATATTTAATTGTATGACCGGATTTTAAAGTCAGATCACAAGCATTAGTCAATGTGGATAATGACGATTGAATACCATTTATTGCTGTTAGATCACCTATATCTAATTTTAAGTTATTAACCGACATATCAATTTTAAATTTAAAATTTTTAAAAATACCAACTCTTATAACAATATTACTAATTTTAAAAATTTCAAAGTTTATAGCTTGTTCGATATAATTAATTGATGGATGTAGAATTTGACAATTTAAATCATATGAACGATCGTTATTAGTGAATATTTGAAGCATTAATGAATTATATTGGAAATTGATTAATTGAATTTTGGTTGTTGGAGATTTTAAAATTATTCTTGGTTGTTCAATTACAAATTTAACATCTAATCTTGGATACTTCTCTTGTAAATGATGCCATAATCTATAACTTAATGGATATTTTTCAATATAATTTTCTTCATTTGAATCATCGTCATCGTCATGAATAATTCGATGATTTATTAATTTCTTGTAAATGGTATAAATCTTTTTATATTTAAAATATTTTTGAATTATAGCAAAATTGTAAATTAATAAGGATAAAATATTTGAATCTAAATCAATAATCGGATTAGAAACAGTTAAAAACAATTCAATTTTGCAATCTTTAAACCCTTCACCTTTAGTTAATCTATCAAAAATATTACCTTTAGAATTAACCAGGAAATTTGGTAAATTCAAAACTTCTATGTTCGATTTAGAAACCAAATTGTCATTTTTAGTTATGGTCGAATAATTAATAATAAACGATTGAATTGAATTTGAAAAATTTATTGGTATATCAGATTTATCAAATATTGAATGGAACCCTGCTGAGTTATTTGATAATTTAACAAGGTTGAAATTAATTGACTTAATTATAAATTCTAATGAAGTATGAGGATAAGGTTGATTAAAAATCTTATCAATTGATTCGTTGGTTAGTATAGGGAATTCTAAAAATTGGGAATTTTCTATGAATAATGAAATTTCATCTATATTGGTGTATAATAAACGGAAATACCCAAGGATTCTTTTGATATTTTCTTCTTTTGATTGTTCAGATTCTTTGGACCCTCTGGTTCTTTTGGATGGTTCTTGCGATATTGGTTCTGATTCTTCGTTCAGTGTATCTTTTACCTCTGGCTCAAACCTACCCTTTATGTCGTCTAAAAATAATTTAACCAGTTTAAATATCAGAATTTTAAAATCATCTGTGAATAAATGACACCGTATGGAATTCAATAATCCATTATTTAACTCTACAATGAATTTAAAATCAAATTTAATAGAATTCATTGCAATTATAGGGAATTCAAATTCACTTGCATTAGTATTGGAAACTTTTAAAAAATTAAGAATCATCACACTTTTAAATTTTAAATTTTTTGAATCTTGCTTGGAATATCTTGAGTTGGAAGTTATTTTAAAGTACTTTAATTTTATGATTGTTTCATTCACTTTGACGGTGGTACGTTTAAATTGAACATCTAAATTTGGAATCCTACAAATTAAAAATTTGGCAATTACTTTACCAATTGAATTTTTTGGGAATATCCTTAAACTAAAGTCTTCCTCACGTTTCTTTTGCACCTTATTATTACTTCTCTCACTGTTGTTGATCTCAACATAGAGTTCATTTATGATTAATTTTCTAGTATTCCCCCATAATGTAAATTGTATTGAGTCAATATTAATTTTTGTATTATGATGAAACTTTAAATTATTAAACAGTATACCATTATTTATAGTTATGGAGCCTATTGAAATGCCAAAGAATTTATAACTGATTGACCAAAAAAGTATCCATAGTAATATTAAAATTGCTAGATAAGTCAAGATGATATTAATATTCATAGCAACACTTCACCTTTCCCTCAATCTTCTTGCTACTAATTACAATCTAGCTAAAAAACTATAGTATATGAATGTGGCTACCTAGGTACGTTTAAGCAATGTTAAGTTGAATATTAACCTTTGAAACTATCGTTTAATTGTAAGTTGATAATTTTTGGAAAAGTAAAATACCAGCTAAACGCTCAATGTTTATCTTTCGCAGCATCATGAAAATTATGGGATGAATTGGTATTAGCCTGTAGGCATCATCTCTTCATTAGGTGAGTTATACGGCGAGATTGTACGACAGCACAGCATTTAGGAACAATAGAACAGTAGCTAATGTCAAGGGTGTATTTTTTTCGTAATTCAAGAGCAATATTCAGCGGAGCTAAAGTAAATGGTGTTGTTTTTCGTATTTCAACAGCAATACTCAGAGTAATGGGTAACTTGCACAAGACTCTACAAACTAGAAATGATTAGTAGGAAATTGTTTAATTTCACTTAGTTTTCGCTCATTTAATGGTATGAATGTGCTTCCAGATAGTTACATAACTAGTGATCTAAATCTTTCGTTTCAAATTATCTAGTTTATTGATATGCAGAACAGCTAAAATTTTATCGTCACCTGATGAAAGGTAAATTTAGTGTCATAGTTTTCATAACCATCGTTCAAGGGTAGTGACTTGAACAGTATGTGAAAATTCTACAATGATTGTAATTTATCACTTCTCAGAAGTATTGGTGTCATCTTGAAGTTCAGAGACTCTTAATTCGGTTCCCATGTAAATCAACAATCTAAGGTTTTAAGATAAGGCTTAAACTTTCCTAGCCATCACCAAGTCTACTTCAGTGAGCCTTGATATCATAAACTATTGTCCCTGTTAAACTATAGTTTCTCATATCATATATCAAATAATCTTGTATAGTTCGACTATACTTTCACCGTACTTCCATTATACTGTTGAAAGTAAAATCTAAGGCTACCTCATAGTAAATAAAGCTCAAACTTTCCTAGCCATCACCAACTCTACTTCAGTGAACCTTCCGGATATCATAAAGTACTCTATTAAACTATAACTTCTCCATATGACGTATCTAATAATCTTGTATAGTTCGCTTATTCTCCCACCATACTGTAAATGTACTATTAATGTAGAATGCTGCAGTCAATCCCATCAGGTGACTTTGTGACTGTTTTTCCAAATTGTTCTTGAAAAATGTCTCTGTGGCAAATGTCTTCGCACCCCAGCTACAAAAACATTAATAAACCGTCTCATAAAATGTCGCCAGCAAATTCCCTTAACTGTGGTAGTGTACTGTGCAAAGCTTCTCATGGACTGGTAGTGAAAATATTCTGTTGAGGATTTTGTGAAAAATTTTAATATAGGATTAATTAATAAAAGTATGTACTATTGATTTTAATAAAGTATTGGGGATATCATTATGATGTTGAATGTAACAGTGTGGCTACTGTATAATAGCTTTGTTTGTGAAAACGATGTGTATGATGTATTTTATTTGAACAGGTTTGAACAGACCAGAAATCTAGAAGGCATCCCTTGAAAAATCTTTTCAGACGTATATGTTTTGTTGTTGATTCCAAATTATTAGTACCTGGAAGCACGTAAGGGATTATATTTTAACCAGATTCCGTTTTTCCTGTGTTTGGCAGTGTTTTCCTGTGTTTGCCTGTTGACTGATGTTATTTACCCTGGTAATGCTTTTTCAACGTCTATATCAGATCTGAAATCAGGTGATCAAGTCTCAACGTTACACTTACATTCATTCAAATAATCCCAAATATTACTCTCAATCAAAGCAATTACTAACGTTATTTTAGATGGCTGCTTCATTACCTCATCCAAAAATTGTTAAAAAACATACCAAAAAATTCAAAAGACATCATTCTGATAGATACCACAGAGTCACTGAAAACTGGAGAAAACAAAAAGGTATTGATTCCGTTGTCAGAAGAAGATTCAGAGGTAATATTTCTGAACCAACTATTGGTTACGGTTCAAACAAAAAAACTAAATTTTTAATGCCATCAGGCCATAAAGCTTATTTAGTTAAAAACTTAAAAGATTTAGATGTTTTATTAATGCATACTAAAACTTATGCTGCCGAAATTGCTCATAATGTTTCAGCTAAAAACAGAATTGAAATTTTAGAAAAAGCTAAAAAATTAGGTGTTAAAGTTACTAATCCAAAAGGAAGAGTTTCATTAGAAGCTTAAATTTGTTTCATAACTTAAATAAAAAATTTAATGTAACGCCATTTATTATCTTTGTTATCTCTTTATTTAGCTATATGCTGTTACTGTTCGATTTCTGCTGAGCCTCTGTGGAGCTTTTACGGAGCTTCTAAGCAGCTAAGCAGCCAATATTAAACAAGAGAATACCTAACTACCAGAGAAAACCCACTACAATTACGAGAAAAAATATATTAAACCGTCAAAACCACCTTAGTATTACTAGATAAGGGAAGTTAAACTAAGCAATGTATTATATCTATAAATATAAAAATCGAAACTAATTTTAATAGTATAATAAAGTTATTTTGATAATATTGCACAAAGCAATACAACAAACATGAAAAATTTACTATAATAATATGGTATAACATAATTTCATAGACTCTCTAAATATCTACCAATATTTAACTATACTATATTGGGCCCTAGATTGACAGTAGAATACAGCACTAGAAGTGCAAGAACTGGAAATAGAAGTGAAGACGAAGAGGGTGTAAAGAAAGGTGTAGAGCGTATATTACCTATGCCATTTACCACTTCCAGATATCGCCACGCCACTAATCTCTAAATGATGGTGTCTCTTAATTTTATAACCTAAATCACAAACTCCCAAACCATCCAAATTGATATCAGTTGGTTTAAAATCATCGTCTAAGTATAATGAACTGCTTGTTCTTGAATTTTTTAAATTACTATTACCGCTATTATTATTAGTACCTGTACTAATATTACTCTCAGCTGTACTACTATTATTATTTAATTTTAAAATACTGTTTTTTCTATCAAATGAATATTTAGATTTATGACAACCACAATCACATCCCGTTTTATCAGGCTTACTATTTTTACTACATTTACTCTCATTATCATGTTCTTTAACAATTGGTAAATCGCCTTGGAAATCCAACATTGACTTGAATGTTTTTTTACCCTCGTGGCATTCACAACAATTTAATTCAAGTGCAGTTAACGATGATGCCGACTTAATTGATTCTTGGTCAACTCCCTCTTCAACTTCAGGGGTTAAATGGTCATCATTTACTTTAAATTCTACATTATCTACTCCTTTATCTTCATCTTTAACTTGCTCTTTTTTATCTTTGGCTTCTTTATCTTTGGCTTCTTGTTCCTTTATCCCTTTTGGACTATCTAAATCCAACATACTTTTAAAAACATGATGAACTTCTTCTGCATGTCTAGTCTGTTTACTATTTGTTCTCAGAGGCGCTCTACTACCGGCATTTGAATTACTGTTTGAATGACCAATTGATCCACTGCCTCCAACATTATCCCCACCAGGGAAAATTACACCGCTAACTGCTTGATCTTGGTCTTCATATACACACATTTCTAAACTTTGAAACCATGGATCATTTAAAAGCAAATTCATATCATAACGGTATTTAACACTTGGATCACATAATTTCCAAGCAACCCTTGCTGCACCATGATTTTGAAATTGGGCCGCCCATTTAAATTCACTACCAGGTCCTTTATTATAGTCTACATTATTTTTAAAATTAGCATTATCGGAACAAAATCTATGATGAGTAAATTTATAATCTCTAAACCCATGATCATTGGTGCTTGCAGCATTAAATGGAAGCCCACCATAAACAATTACAAATAATAACATTCCTAACCCCCAATAATCCATTTTAAAAGGATCATAGGCCCAATTTTTTAATTCATTATGACTAACTTCTTTTAATTTCATAACTTCAGGGGGTGAATAAGGAGGTGAACCAACGAATGACGTACTAGTCTTAATTTCCAGAGTGAAATCACCTTCAATAGTGTGACCAAAATCACTTACTCCAAAATCACATAACTTAGCTAAACCATTTTGATCAATTAATATATTTTCAGGTTTTAAATCTCTGTGGACGATATCTTGATCATGTAAAAATTTTAACCCATAAGCAATCTGTTTAAAAACACAATATCTTTCGGATAAACTTGATCTTTTCCAGCCAGGTTTAATAATTAAATTAAATAAATCACCACCAGGGCAAAATTCCATTACAAACCCCCAACCACGATTCAAATCATTTAAACTTTGAATACGTACAATGGTTAGAGTATTGACAACATGACGACCAGCGGATGATTTTTTACTAATTATAAATTCTTTGGTGGCACGTTTATAAAATTCATCATCGGTTTCTTTATCTAATAATGTAAACCTTTTCAATGCAAACACTTTCTTTTTATTGCTATGTAAAGTGATTAATCTAACATCACTACTACCTCCATCACCTAACTTTTTGTCGTGAGTATCAATATCAAAATCATCAAATAAATTGATATGATCTTCTTTTAAATCTTCAGGTAAATAATCATTTGGATCATGAACAGGATTTGATAAAATTCTACCATCTCCATTGTTCGCCATATAAAAACTAGCTTCTTTAGGTTTATCATCGATTAAATCTCTATTCATTCCAAAAGGATTATAAACAATTTTTTCATGATTACCATTACCATTGCCATTCACACTACCATTATAACTAGCTGATGTACTCATGGTACTGCCTTGAATACTACTACTATCATCATTATTTTCAGGATGCGGAGTTCTTTCATAATTTTTCTTGTTCTTTTCCTTCATATGTTGTAAATGAGCCATAGTTTCGGCTTTTGAAAGTTTTTTTGGTGGGTCTCTTTTAAGTTGAGTTTGATGTCTTCTAAGTGATAAAATTGACGGCGAACGAGATATTTCACCAGAACTATTATGATGGAAGAATTTGGAGAGTCCGTGCTCTCCTTTCTCCTTTTCCTTTTCCTTGCCTTTGTCATTAGATTTATCGTGTTTATCTATTTTTTCGTGTTTCTCTAATTTGTCATGTTTAAATAGGTGTTTTAAACCCTTAGATTCTGTCATTATGCAATGCTCTAGGTTCACCAATGATTATTGGAAGACTTTCGCACAAATCAACGTGATGACGTCCGTATTACTGTGCTTAAGGATTATTTGAACTATAAATATCAGCGTTGTGTTAACCAGTGTTCCGTTCTAAACTTTCTAAAATCTGGTTATCAATTGAGTTTAAAGTGTTTCTAATTTCTAATTTGTTCAACGTTGTTTAATTGCCAAAATTTCAGATAATAAAATGTTGTGAGATTCTCAATTCTTGGCCCTAATTAAGGGGAATTTGACATATTTCAAGATCCGAGATGGTCTGCATTGAAAAATAACATTAATACCATGATGGAATATATCGTTACTAAACAACACAACAGAGACTAGCGAGGAGATTGCCATCATTTAGACTTTATAACAGGAACCGGTCAATACAAAAAGATAATGATCACCATGATCATCGGTTTTATCTTTAAAGGAGGGATTAATTTTTCGTAATTTATTGACATACTGTTAAACTACAATTTCTTTTATTGGGTATTCCCTTCACTACCTTACCTTGTTATATAACTCTTTTTATGATAGTTTTTTATGATTCCGTTACGTCCAGTCTATCTCTATCTAGTTATCATTTCATGTTATTTCATGTTATGTCATATTGTGAACGTGTGATTCGAGTTTACTCCACCGTTCGGATGCTTGCTTTAATCAGGTCCACGACAAGTGTAGATATTACTTACATTATTCTAGTACCGTAGTTTATTACTTAAGAGGGTAATTAGAGTCATCTTAATAGAACTTGGTCCAGATAATATTATGAGGCTGAATTAGAATAGGTCTTAAATCCATAATATCATGTTTTTATGAATTTTTTATATCAGCTGACAGTGTTTACTCCTATTAATATTATTATTTTCCCTGAATATGAATTTGTTGGTTGCGAAATCAAGTTGTTTTTAGTGATTTTCGAAGATTTGTAGTTTACTCAAACATCAAATAATTGTTGGTACATTTAGCGAAAATCACATGTGGCTTAATAGCTACATATGGATTGGTTGTAACTGGGATTAATGGCATATTTACTTTTAACTAGTATTTAGAGTACAATTTCAAAAGTTACTGGCATTGCAATGGTCTATATTTTCGTTGAATTCTCTTTCCTAGTATTACTGACAGAAATATAAGGGAAGCTGGATAAGACACTCCATACACTGTGTTTAAGATTACAATAAGTTGCAAGTTCATACAAGAGAATTCAATCACTAAGCCATGGAAAAACCATACTTAAGAAATAGTTATCACCGAGCCTGGTTATGATGCGATGGAAATTCAACATCATTTCAAATAACTATTACAGTAAACGACTCAATGGCTCGGAATTACCAAGTGACAGGGCCAATGGCCGAGTTAATATCAAAACAGAGATGAAAAAAGGGAAAACAGTAAAAATGTACATAAACGAAAGTACATCCATGAGTAAACAATTTTTAATTTAATATTTAAAATTAGGTATAATACAATTAAACACTTTCTTCGTCAGATACTTTGTTATTTCTTTTAATTTTAAAAAATCTAATACCGCCATTATTTTCTTCTTTTGGTTCATCGGTAACATTTCTTGTAAATGATGAAGCATCGTTATCGACTGGAGCAGTCGCATAATTTTCTTCGCCAGTAGTTTCATGAACTCTGGTGATATGTTTTCTGTAACTGTTGGCAATGTTAGCGAAACAAGTGTTAAAGAAAACTAATAACAAGGCAGCAACTGCAGCCCATAAAATACCAAAAGCTTTTTCTCCAACATGAGCTGATAACCCATCAGATTGGAAAGCATTTCTGGCCATAACTGCTGCAGCAGTTTGTAAAGCCGCAGTACCACCGACAAAAATTAAAGCCAAAGAAATGAATACCATTACAACCTTATCGATGATTTCAAAACATAAACCTAATAAATCAACTAATAAAGAAATACCAGTGAAACTTAACCCAACTAAAGTGAAAGCAAATGAAAATCTCGTCAAGTAGTAATAGGTATTTCTATTGCTAATAAAATCTTGAGGAACATTGTTTTTAGTTGAGAAATTATCAACTGGAGAAATTGGATAAGCTGGACCTAAAGTACACGATGAAAAATCGTTATACTCACAAACCCCCCAAAAAGTCCATGCCGATAAATTTGGGGCATTTCTGATACTGGAGGTATCTGCTCTTAACCAGTAGAATTCGTTAAATGGGAAATGGTTAGTTGAACCACCAGCAACTGTTAAAATTAATAAAACCGTGGTACCAGCTAACAAAATAATGTTTATAATAGTATTAATGACTTTCATGTTATCTCTTTACGGTATCTCTTCTTTTTTTTTGTTTCTTTCCTGTCAATTACTATACGGAACGGTGTATTAAGTGATTATGAATTGGCTACGAAGTAAAAAAATCCAATTATTTAGTTGTTACTAGCAATTGAGTGTGATAAGATGAGTCGAACAGTTTCAAAAAAAAAAATATCAACTGACAAACCCTTAAATTTATTTATTTTGAGAATTTCAGTGATGAGAATTTTATTTTTATTGTTTCCATTTTGGTTGATTACAATAATAAAGAGACATTTCCAAGTTAAATACTACAGTATTTAGGTAATAAACATGTTGGGAATAGTAAGTAATAGGCAGTAGACTAGGACAATATCATTATTACCTCCATTGGTAAATAGTGGGTCGGTGGTTACAGTTGAACATTTCATACCAGCTCTGGTGAGAAAGCAATTGTTCAGGCTAGTGAGAGTTCCTAGTCGAGTATAAATTGACGAGCACAGACCATAATATTACTGTGAAGTTGTATGTACTATCCCCATAGTATTTTACTAGTGACTAACACTGCATTATAGTGGAATTGTGGTCAATTACCTATTGCATTGTAGTGAACTACTACAAACAACCAATAAAATCAGTTGAATTTAAATCAGTTGAAATTGGGACATAATTATAATTGCTAATTTCGCAACCATTCTTGATGGAGTCGTTGTTTTATCACTACGAATATGATAACTATGTATCGAATTGACTTGAACACTTGGGAATTATCCGTGGGTTTCATTTCTTTTTGCAACAGAGATCTTAATTGTGGTTTTCTTTTTTAGTCAGGACGGTTGTTAAGGAATATTGCAAAACTCCACATGGAACCTCGTTTTAATGGCTAGTGTTGAGCAAATCTTTCCATTTTTCCTTGTAGATAGGTCTATTAGATACACTAGGACTAAATGGACTAAATAGACTAGCAAACTAGCAAACTAGATTCTATTATTGCAAATAATGTCGCGGAGTTAATGTTATTGATTGCTGAATTTAGAAATCGTCAAAGAACATAATTCCATATGCTGGCAGGTTAAAAGTGTACATTTTAATTAATTTCCTAATTTATAGCACATACATACTGTACAGCTGGATGAATACTCATCTGCGCTAAGCGAATGACGCATGTAAACCCCTTCTAATAACGGATTATCTTTATCGATAACTTAATTTTTTCAATGCAAAAGAGGATGCTGAACAAGAAATGATTCATTCCTGACGATAATCATATTAGATGCTACGAAACCCTGCTCATTAGAGTATATCCCATGCTACAAGCTATTACAACCTCAATTACATTGTGGGCGCTATAATCATATTAGATGCTACGAAACCCTGCTCATTAGAGTCTATCCCATACTACAAGCTATTGCAACCTTAATTAAAAAGTGACGTACACCCACTCTGTTGATTAAGTTTACTTCTTATTATGACTACTTAAGGCTGTTTTACATTAAATTTTATGAATATATCCAAATTCAACATACATAAATTTTAATAGTACTTTGAAATACCTTTTAGGCAAGTATGATGCGGCCACAAATGGACTTTTGATGTATATATGCTGCTGTGATTGTCGATCCACACAGCTTGAGCATAATGACTCAGTTTTGGCGTGTGACACTGTCCTACTGCAGTCAATCCGAAATAAATTGGTAGATGTTACCCATGTTCTACTCGCACGGTCATATAGCCTGCAATAGACAGACGACCTTTCCTCTAATAGATTAGCTGGACTGTTACTTGATACTCACCATAGTTTAAATCATTTGGTTCTTCCTCATAATCATAAACGTTATCAAAACAAAAATCAGCTCCCAATAAGTATTCTTTAGCACATAAGTTCAAAACTGAGACCGTCATATTTAATTGGAACCCATCAGTACGATACATTATAACCATATCTTCACTATCATAGACAGAATAACGGCATCTCCTAAACGGTCTTTAAATTCTTCCCAACCATTATCAATTAAACTTCCACTGATATCATTGTATCCAATATACCCGGAAAGAGGTGTAGCGCTATTGATAATATTGGAATTAACATGCAAAGCATTTTGGTATTAGATTGAAAATACTAAAAAAATTATAAATTTTCGTAGTTACAGAAGCTATGACATTTATAGGAACTTTTATCAGGTAAACCAAGAAGGTAAAAAAATATCGTTTGATATAAGTTCTATTATTTATAATATATACATTAATATGAAAATCAGTTAAATTAATAATATAATCATTTTCATACGATCCCAAACACTCATGTAACTGTACTAAATAATCATATAATTCAATCCCGAAGATATTGGGCAATAAGCATATTTGGATAAAAAGGATGTGAAACAATTTATTTAGGATCGTAGTCAATTTATTTTTTCTCACTGGAATCTAGCGCCAAATATTTACTACCGCTCGCTGGCGAACTATAGTCCCAAAACATAGACGAATTAGTGAAAGACGAATTAGTGAAAGAAGAATTAGTGAAAGAAGACATATTAATGAAAGAAAAACGTCAATAATACGATATACGATATTAAAAATTATATTGCTGCTGTATTCAAATGCTTTGGTTGACATTCATCATCTATGGATAACGATATTCTCCATAAGATACCCGTTATTAGAAGGGTTTTTGATGCGACATTCATTTATTCATCCTGGGAACACTTTATTTCTCAATATTATTGTTTATTTTGTTCCTTACATTATACTGTTTTAGTCCATTTTGGTCAATGATGATCATCGTCCTATTTCCGTAGTTAGCCTTACCTCTTAGATTACCCTGACTAGATACTCTGACTACTCTGACTACTCTGACTAGATACCCTGACTACTCTGACTACTCTGACTAGATACCCTGACTACTCTGACTAGATAAGATTTAGTGACTCTATTATGCATTTCATATTTAATACCTACTCCGTATCATCAGGATCATCTTCATATCCCCATTTGCTACACCATCCATACCATGTTCTTCTTAAGCATTTTTCTTTCTTTGGTGGATCACTTGGTTCTGATTCACCACTACTGGTTTCACTACTGCTTGAACTTGTACTACATGTATCACTGTCAGTAGCAGTAGAAGTAGTCAAATGATCAATTGAACTTTTAGGTTTATGTGGTTTTAGCGGATTTGGTAAAAATGGTTCATCGCCTTCATCATCATCATGAACAACGTACCTCCAATTAAAACAATCTCTACATGGAGGTTGTTCAGCACATTTAGCAGTATCATTGTAAACCATTATAATATCATCAATTACCGTGTGAATCCTATGATTTAAAATACTAACGCTCCAACCCTTATCAGTTACCACATCATATATACACAATTTACCAGTGTGGCACGCAGTTTCCATTGCATAACCAGCTGCATTACAAGTTGATGATACCCCATTACAAACTCCCATGAATATTGGATCAGCAGTATTACCAAAATGATATATATGTTCCATATATTTAGGATACCCTGGAGGCTGAGGCAAATGAAGCCTTTTAGTGGCTAGCATTTCACCGGGTGCTTCGTAGGCAACTACTGGTAAACCATAGGTACGACCCAATAATGATCCTAATGATCCACCTAGTGAATGACCAGTTATCCAAATATTATATTCATTGGGATTATAAATCCCTGTTACATTACGATAAATTTCCAAAGTTGATTGATAATATCTATCCTTTCTCATTAATTCACTCTCTAAACAATCTTGATTACAAGTATATGCTTTTTCATAACAATCACATACGGTTGTCCACATATAACTAACTCTTGCACAACAACATGAAAATAATAAATTATCATTTATACGATCATTATTGGTGGTTGCTTCATCGCCACCTCCAGGTATTGCAGCTCCTGAGGTACCTTTTATAGCAATAACTACAAGTTTGTCATCATCATTTACAAACACATGCCCACGTACACCATCTTCCCCCCAACCAAATTCTAGATCACTATTATTTTTATCAGGTACCCATGGCTCGCCAACATCATACCAATCGGATTTCTTCTTTTTCTTGGGGTCTTTATCGTTGTCATCATCATCAAATGGATATTTAACGTATGCATTCAGTGACATTAATGCTAAAGATACCAATGTCTGTTTATCAGTAATATCTGGTATAAGAATATCTTCATCGACCCACTCCAAAGATATACGATTAAGAATTTTAGGATTACCCTTTACCAGAATAGCGTAATCCAAATACGAATCGATAAAATCAGGAACATGACGATCTTTTAATCTTTTAATGCTGCCGGGTTTAGATTTCAACGGTAAATTAACGGTCCATGGATTCCCAGGCACTTTTGACGGCCAGTCGTTATAACTATTCATACTATCTAAATTGATGAAATCGGGATGATCCATTGATACATGATGAAACTTTGCAGTATCAATTGTTTCAAGACCAGTGGATTTTAAATATTTCGGGGTAATATCTAACCGTCTATGGACCTTATATTTATCCCCTGATCCATGATGGAATATATGTTTGATTTTAAACCCCCCCTTGTCATCATGCATATTCTCATCAACGTCATTTTCAATCGATTGGAGCAGTTCAAATGGCTTGAAACCTAGTGGGATATTAATTATCGTATCTGGTAATATGTGGGTCACAGACTCAGATAATATTGATCGATACCAATAAATTAAATTGACAATGATTAATAATATTAAATACTTCAACATGACCTTTATCGCGATATCTTCTGTAATCAGAATCATCAACAAATAGTAACTCAGTGCACCCATAGAAAATCAAGAAACCCATAAAAAGAGAATAAATATCTGTTGATGTCTATTAATGTCTAATATAATATATAACTATCTATATAATCTAATCTAAATTCAAATGCTTAACATCCAGAGTAAATGTTTCCAATAAAACAGCCCTCAGTTGAATAATCTTTAAATCTTTAACCATTTTAACGGGTGCTTCAGTCAACTTGAGGGTATTTTGTAAAATGTTAGACAACTTAACAACTGAATCTTTCAAACCAGTTTCAAAATCAAACTTCGTAAAACTATGGGCTATTAATGCCGTAAATAAATCACCACATCCAAAAAACTTGACAGGTATTTCTTCAATCGGTACTAATATTAAATATTGCAATTGATGAGAACTTCCTACGGCATACATTTTGGATTCGAAATTAATTGACGATATTACTAAATTTTTAACATCATATAAAGACCTGAACTTTAAAATAGCATGCTTTAAACTAGATTCATCCGTAATGATGGTGTCAGTCAAATATTCAAATTCAAACTGATTAGGGGTGATTAAGTCTACTATACCGCTGGACAAGATCCGCTTGTAAACAGGGACAACTAATTCCAGTAAGTAAAGTTTACCATTGTCACCTAATATTGGATCCATCACTATAATAGGTTTCTTATCATCAGATTTATCTAATTTTTGAAACATTTTTTCAACAGCAGTTATTATTTCTAAATTTGGTAAATATCCAGTTATTACCAAGTCATAATTATTTACCCCGTTTCCGATGTCTTCCAAACCTTCTAAAACTTTATAAATTAATTCAGAATCTTCAATTTTACCAGAAAATTTCCCATACCCTGGATGATTTGATAAATTGGTAGTATTTAAAGCGTCAACATTCCATCCCATATATTGCAACGGGAAGGTCATGGCCCTGTTACCAACATAGCCATGGACCACATGCGACAGTATAGTAAATATTTGGCCCGTCATGTTTGCCTACTGCCCCCAAATCTATTGTCGTTATCAAATACTACTCAGTTTATAGATTGTGACTAAGATGGGTGAGAAACAAAACCTCAAATTTCCAACGCTCTGATCTGATACGTGTAAACAAGATGTCAATAAAAGAATCAGCAACGATTGATATTGGTTACCCAGTTAATGCTACTAAATTCATAAACAATAAGACATTGTTAGTATTAGGCGGTGGTGGTGAAGGTAATAATGGAATCCCCAACAAAATCACTGCCATTAAGGTCAGTTTTAAAATGGACAAACAACGTCGCTTACAAAAATTTAGAGAAATCACATTACCTTCAAATGAAGATTCACCTATTTGCATTGATGCTGTTAAGAAAGAAGGCAATGATTTTACTGGTAAAGAATATCTGGTGTTCATCGGATGTAATCAATCAACTCAATTGATGAAATCAATGAATATAAATAATAATTTAAGAAAATATAATTTCACATCTGATGAACATTTAAAATTCATCGATGCTGTTCAATTAGATGATAGCATTTCATCTGAGAATGTTGGCGAATACCCCAAATGTATTAATTTATCAAGTGATTTAAAATTTGGTTGTTTTATGACATCTAAAATTCCAAGTATAATTTATTTTTTTGAACCTGAAGATTTACAATTAGTTTCAAAGTTTGAAAGTATTGAAGAAATTAGAGACTTTGATTTATCTCCTGATAATAAATCTTTAGCTATAGTTAATGATCATAAAATTGAAATTGTTTCAACTGATGTTATCAGTGTCATACATTCATCAACAAAATTTGAAATTGATAAAATCTTGAAGAATTATGTTTTAACTAAAGTCAAATATATTAATAATAACGAATTACTTATTACTGCCAACATTCCAAAAAATGGTGTAGCGGTTCTCAAGTATTCCATTAGCACTGGCAAAATTTTGCAACTTAATAAATTTTCTAAAAATATAAGAGGTCTTGTAGGTTTAGATTTTAATATTAATAATGATTTAATTGCTGTAACTGGTAATGATTTTTCGCTTAGTTTATTAAAATTATCAGACTTGAAGTTTTTGAAAACTTTTTATAAACTTCATCCTTTTGCAATTACTTCAGTTAATTTTTCACCAAATGGTAGTAAATTAGTCACTGGATCGGCCGCTAATAAAGTTCATGTTTTCAAAATTCCTGAAAATATTTCCAAAGGTGGTAGCTCTTTAATTACTACTTTGATTAACTCAATTTTTTATTCAATATTATTAATTATTTTTGCCATTTTCTTACAATCAAGTTATGAATCAGGTAATTTAATCAATTATTATGATAACTTAATTAATCATAGTGGAAAATATTTCAATCAAGTGGTTGAAATTTCAATTTCAAGTTACGAATTATTAAAAGAGAAGATTTCAAATGAGAAGTTAGATGGTGATGAACAAACAAATCAATATTTTACCATGAGTGAATGGGATACTACTACTACTGGTGTAGGTGACTTTACTAGAGAAATTACTACAGAATCAACATGGCCAGAAGTTGATGAATTGACGGATTTTTCAAAAAGTGAATTGGTTTCAAATATTGACATTGCTACTGATATTGAATCAACCGCTGAATCATCAATTAAGGATGAGCCAATTGAAATAATTAACAATTCCACAGAGTCATCAGTTGATGCTTCATTCATTAGTGCTGAAACTGAAGTTGAAAGTGAGTCTGAAAATACTTCAGTTAATGAGGATAGTGCGAGGCAACGTAAGGTCGAAAAAGACCAAGAAAGTCAAGAAGAAAGTAAAGAAGGTGAAGAAGTAGACGAGGACGAAGAAGATGTAGAAGGAGAAGTCGAGGAAGAAGAAGTCGAGGAAGAAGAAGTCGAGGAAGAAGAAGTCGAGGAAGAAGAAGTCGAGGAAGAAGAAGTCGAGGAAGAAGAAGTCGAGGAAGTAGAAGATGAAATAGAAGATGAAATAGAAGATGAAATAGAAGATGAAATAGAAGATGAAATAGAAGATGAAGAAATTCCTGAAGAAGAAGTTGAAGAAGAACTTGAAGAACTTGAAGAAGACGAGCCAGAAGTAAAAGTTACAGAAAAAAGTTCAGAAGAAGAAATCCCCAATGAAGAGCAAGATGTTGAAGATGAAGTAATTTCTGAAGAAGAAGTCGAAGAAGAAGTCGAAGAAGAAGTCGAAGAAGAAGTCGAAGAAGAAGTCGAAGAAGAAGTCGAAGAAGAAGTCGAAGAAGAAGTCGAAGAAGACGAACCAGAAGTAAAAGTTACAGAGAAAAGTTCAGAAGAAGAAATCCCCAATGAAGAGCAAGAAGTTGAAGATGAAGTAATTTCTGAAGAAGAAGAAGTCGAAGAAGAAGAAGAAGAAGTAGAGGAAGAAAAAGTCGAGGAAGAAGAAGTCGAAGAAGTAGAAGAAGAAAAAGTCGAGGAAGAAGAAGTCGAAGAAGTAGAAGATGAAATAGAAGATGAAGAAATTCCTGAAGAAGAACTTGAAGAAGAACTTGAAGAAGAACTTGAAGAAGAACTTGAAGAACTTGGAGAAGAAGTTGAAGAAGAACTTGAAGAAGACGAGCCAGAAGTAAAAGTTACAGAAAAAAGTTCAGAAGAAGAAATCCCCAATGAAGAGGAGCAAGAAGTTGAAGATGAAGTAATTCCTGAAGAAGTAGAAGAAGAAGTTGAAGAAGTTGAAGATGAAGAAATTCCTGAAGAAGAAGATGAACAAGAAGAAGTCGAAGAGGTAGAAGAAGAAGTTGAAGAAGAAGTCAAAGAAGTTAAAGAAGAACCAGTTTATACTGAAGAACAAATTGACGAACCAGAATTAGAAGCTGTTGAAAAAGAGCCAAAAAAAGAGAGTACAACCAAAGTTGAAAGTAGTGAAACAGAAAAAGTTGAAGAGCCTATAGTTGAAGAAGCTATTCCTGAACCTGAACCAATAGTTGAAGAAGCTATTCCTGAACCTGAACCAATAGCTGAAGAAGCTATTCCTGAACCTGAACCAATAGTTGAAGAAATTGAACCTGAGCCTGTTGAACAACCAGCTATTGAGCCAGTAGGTGAACCTGAAGAAGAAACTGAAACAATTGAAATCACTAAAACTGTGCAAACAACATCATCAGTTGAATCGTTAACTAGATCAATAGAGTCAACTACCTCAAAACCAAAAAGTAAAAGGAAAGTTACTAAAACTAGAACAAGAACTAGAACTAAACCAGTTACTACTTTAAAATCTCACGACGCTATTAAAAGTAAATCACCAGAAGTTCCAAAAAAACTAAATAAAAAGATTGTTCACGATGAGCTTTAATTGTATAGAAATATAAATTCAAAATTTTAATATATAAATCTTTGAATCGCATCACCAAAAAAATTGAACTAGATAAAGCTAACGCGATAGAATATTTAATATAAAGATCAGATCAAGATAATGACGAATTCAATATCAACAGATTTGAACAACGTGACTGATCCATCTGATTGGATATCCACGTGTCTTCCATCATTATCCCAACTTGATTCACTTCAAAGATGTTATATTTGTAAAGAATTTTTAAGGGCTCCAGTGATAACCTCATGTAATCATGTTTTTTGTTCCATTTGTATACGACAACATTTATTAAATAATAATTCATGTCCTTTATGTAAATCTGAACAGTTCGAAAGTAGTCTTCGAAGAGTTGTTGTATTAGAAGAAATCATAAACTGCTTTAGCAATTTAAGACCAATACTATTGAATTATTTATCAGGAAAGGAAGAAGTCCCGAGACCTAGTGAAAGTAACCAAAAAATCAATGAAAAAAGTGATGAAATAGATGAAGAGAGTTCCGTTCAAATAATATCAGACGATTCGGCAGTGACTTTGGTTCTGAGTGTCCCATCATCACCTAAAAGGAAATTAGATGAAGTTGTAAAAGATGTTAAAAAAGTTAAAGCTGAATGTCCAATTTGTCAAAAGTCAATGGATGCCACATTTTTACAAACTACCCATATTGATAGCTGTTTAGTAGGTAAAAGTATATTGCCCCCTGCCACCACCAGTTCCAGTACTTTCCCCAGCTCTATCCCACTTAAAAAGAAAAGTAAACCAACAATTTCATCGTTTTTTAAAACTAAAAAACCAGAACAAATTAATCATCAAGATTTTTATTTTAATCAACCTGATAAACATATTCAACTGACTAACAGATTACCAAAATTGGATTTTAATTCATTAACAACCCCAAAATTAAAAGAAAAACTATCATCAATTCATTTATCAACAGTTGGTAATAGAAATCAATTAGAATTAAGGTATAATCAATACTATATATTATTTAATTCTAATTTAGATAGTAATCGTCCAGTAGACATTAAACTTTTAAAACTGAAATTATCACAGTGGGAGTCATCACATCTGGCATTTAATTCAAAATCGGTGACTAGTTTATTTAGTAAAAATACCAATAGATCAATTACTGATAAAAATTTTCTGGTGACTGAATGGAAAAGAATGTATTATATGGAATTTAATGAATTAATAAAGCAAGCAAGGAAAAACATAAAAAAATCTGAAAAAGATCATGTAAAGAACACAGAGGAAATCAGTAAAATTGAAAATTCTCAATCCTCTGATTCTTTACTTGATTTTAAAACTAATGACTTATTTGTCGGTGATGAATAATTATATATTAATTTTACATAAAATATAAATAACTCCATTGATTAGCAAACCATTTCTCTGATTTTATTTTGAATAAAAGTTTATCCAATTAACTTTGCAAAAGTCACACAAAATCAATGAAAAATAAAAGTTCAAATTTTCTTCTTATCTGCCAATTAGTTTATTTTTATATATTCCACAATATCAATTATTCCACAATATCAATTATATATGTCAACACATTAAGAAAGATATAGTAAATGGAATAAACAGCATAGAAATGTAATTTTTTTTTGCAGCCGTTAGAATGGGTGTACCGATGTCAACTGGGGGTTCGCAAATTTTGGTCAATAAGGGTAACATTTCGCTACGCTAGCCAACCTTTCAAACTTCAACGGTGTTAAGAAATTTGTTTTAAAAGTGGTAAAATCTACTAACAGGACAATTAGAATACATTGTACCATAATATCACATATATTTAGATATTTTGTACCCAGTCACAAGGTTAAACATTTGGTATAAATAGGCGGAAAAGTATCCGGCTGAATTGGCTCATCTTAACTTTTGATCTGAAAGGTTATCAATTTTTTTGTTAAACCTACTCCTCGATTGCTCCTCCAAACGATAAAGGAACAAGGGCAAATATCAAGGTCTAAAGTATAAAGAATGGCAGATGAATCGTTATACCTTTCCACATATGAAGCAGCGTTAGCCTTGGTTGCAACTTCCATGAAAAAGGCAAGATTAAGATTGGATACGCTTATTGTAAATTCAATTATGGGAGGTATACTATTTACTACCGGCGGAATGTTTCATGTTATGTTACAATCTCATTTAAGTGAAACTTTTCAACAAAATCGTGGTTATGTTGAACTTTTAGAAGGTCTTTGTTACCCTGTTGGATTATTTTATGTAGTTATACTAGGTTGTGAATTATTTAATTCCAATATTTTATTTTTTACTGTTGGCTTTGTAAGAGGTGCTGTTTCAATATTTGATGTTATAATAAGTTTGCTTATTAGTTGGTTGTTTAATTTAATAGCCAATATATTTGTTTGTTATATAATTTGTTATTATTCACATGTTTTTCAATCTGAATTGATGATTAATGGCTCAATTTATTTATTGAAATATAAATGTTCTTTTAGGTTTCATGAAACTTTAATCAAAGGAATAGCAGGTAATTTTTTTGTTTGTTTAGCAATTTATTTACAAATTATGGCAAAGCCAATTCATGTTAAATTTTTATTAATGGTGCTACCAATTTTTACATTTGTTTCACTTGGCTTTTCTCACTCGGTGGCTGATATGTTTGTACTAATTATGGGGTTAATAAATGAACATTATCATGGTGATACTAATGATAAAATTTCTGTTGGCTTAGCTATTTGGAAAGTTTTATTGCCTGGCACGCTAGGTAATATGATTGGTGGTTCATTTTTTGGTATAGTTATACCATGGTATTCTCATATTTATACTGTTGAACAAGATCAGAAATTATTAAGATTACCAAGATATGACTTAAGAGATGAACAACCCGAAATTAATACTGATTCAAGAGTTATTAGAACCAAAACAAGAGATCATGACGATGAACAGGAAGATGCACAACTAGATAGAGAAAAAAATGAATATTTAAATGCTAAAGGAAAAAAAGAATTATCAACTGATTCTTCAGATAATAGCATACAACAAAACAATAGTCCACCAAGAGCTATATATAGCGGAAGTAGAGAAAGTATCGCATCACGAACTACAGGATTATCATTATTAAGTAAAGTTCATTCATCACACCCAACAAAATCTAGAAGCTCGGAAATTAGATCACCTAAAAATGTTTTCCCCGTTTATGGTATGGGTCAACCTTTAGAAAGAGAACAATCAATTGCTTCAGGTTATGCATTCCTTCCTGAAGATGATAATATTGATGATAATAATGATTTAGAATTACGTCGTGGAAGTTCAGCAGAGTTCATGGGATCAAGAGTACGAAAATACTTTTCTAGAAGATTTTCCACCAAATCACTGAATGTAGATCCAGAACAAAATATTGGTAACGAAAGTACCACTAGTTTATCACCTACTTCAATTCGCCAATATTCTTTAAGTTCTTATAAATCAATTAGAGGTGATAGGAATCAAATATCCAATAGAATGACTCAAGCTGGTATTAGTAATAATGTAATGGATAATAGTAATAACGTTGCAGGTGCAAGTTCACCAAGATTAAAAAATCCCACATTTAACCCCCAGGAGAGTGGATGATGGTATATTAGCAGGCCAGTCAACCACTAAACAATCATTTGCACACTTGTATTATATAATTTAATGAACATTAATCTAGAGATTTTCTCTCTCTTTTTAGATGGATGACGGTGATTAAAATCGTCTATTTTGATCCTAATCATAAAGATACTGTAAAGGGCTATCGTTTCTGCTTCTATTTTGTTTACTAATTATAAGTTGAGTATTTAAAGATTACATAAATAAGAACATAATCACTAAACCACGAATATGTATAAAATATTACTATTCAAATTGGCTGCGAAAAAAAAGAATCTAATAAACTGAAGTTTACTAGAAGTGAAATGTGGAGAAGACCGGAATCGAACCGATGGCCTTTTCCTTGCAAGGGAAATGTCATACCACTAGACCACATCCCCATTTCTTGAAAATAACTCTTTGATTGTGAATCATACACATGATAAGATATGCAAGAATTATCAAATGACTTTCGTATTCATTTTGTCAATGAAATACAATGATAAATAGTTATAATATCGATTAACATTTATATGTTATCCTATAAAAAAATTAAGTGAAAAATGAATGAAAATTAGATCAATTTCAATAAAAAGTGAGGATGAGATGAGACCTCAATTTTTTTAGTAAAAATATATTTAAGATGAGTTCAAGTTCAGCATCTATTGCATATTTAGATGATAATACTAGTTGGAAATCATTTAAATTAGACACCAGATTAAACCAAGCTATTGAGCATTTAGGCTTTAAAAACCCAACTTTAGTTCAATCCCATACTATTCCATTAGCATTAGATGAAAAAAGAGATATAATCGCCAAAGCATCAACAGGTTCAGGTAAAACTGCATCATATTGTATACCAATTATTCAAAATATTTTAGCTAATGAATTGTACGAAGAGAATGAGGTTCAAAGTATTATTTTAGTTCCCACTAGGGAATTATCAAATCAAGTTTATGAATTTTTAAATAAGTTATTAATTTATTGTTATAATAAAATAAATTTAATTAACTTATCAAATAATGTAAGTGATCAAGTTTTAAATAGTTTATTAACTAATAAACCTGAAATTATTATATCTACTCCATCAAAATTAATTCAAATATTAGAAAAAAATTCTAAAAACAATTTAAATTTGCTGAACGTTAAGAATTTAACTATTGATGAAATTGATTTAATGTTAAGTTATGGTTATAAAGAAGATATTATAAAATTGACTAATTATTTACCAATTAAAAAGAATTTACAAATTTTTTTAATGTCAGCTACGTTAAATGAAGAATTAAACGAAATCAAAGAAAAATTTTGCTCAAAACCTGCAATTTTAAAATTAAATGATGATTTATCAACAAATTTAAATTTAATTCAATATTATTGTAAAACCACGGAATTTGATAAATTTTTATTAAGTTATGTTATATTTAAATTAAACTTAATTAAGGGTAAGAGTTTAATATTTGTTAATAATATCGATAGAGGTTATAGATTAAAATTATTTTTAGAGCAATTTGGAATCAGATGTTGTATTTTAAATAGTGAATTACCAGTTAATTCTAGATTACATATTGTTGAAGAATTTAATAAAAATGTTTATAATTTATTAATTGCAACTGATGAAACTAATGAACAACAGGAAGTAGAGGAAGATGAAGAGATTGAACAATTAAAGGAAGATTCAAAGGAACAAGATAAAGCTGACACAAAAGATAATAGAAAAGACGATAAAAAGAAAAAGAAAGATAAAATAAAGAAAGATAAAGAATACGGTGTATCTAGAGGGGTCGATTTTAAAAATGTTGCATGTGTATTAAATTTTGATCTACCAACAACTGCCAAAAGTTATATTCATAGAATTGGTAGAACCGCAAGAGCTGGTAAATCTGGTATGTCATTATCATTTGTTGTCCCTAGGCAAGAAGTTGGTAAGCATAAAGTTGCAAGTTTATCAACTTGTAAAAAAGATGAAAAAATTTTAAGTAGAATAATTAAACAACAATCTAAAAGTGGGTTTGAATTAAAACCTTATCAATTCAATATTAAACAAGTTGAAGGATTTAGATATAGATCAGAAGATGCATTTAGAGCTGTTACACAAATTGCTATTAGAGAAGCAAGAATTAAAGAATTAAAACAAGAATTAATTAATTCTGAAAAATTAAAAAGCTTTTTTGAAGAAAATCCTCAAGATTTATTAAGTTTAAGACACGATAGAGAATTACATCCATCAAGAGTTCAATCTCAATTAAAGAGAATTCCTGAATATTTATTACCTGAAAGTGCAAGAAGTGATCCTAAAAAAATTGGATTTATCCCATTTCATAAGAATAATAGAGTTAAAAAGGGGAAAAAGAGATCAACAAAAAAGAATGACCCTTTAAAATCTTTAAAGAGATGAAGTAAATAGGCTATACATTTAATATGTAGACAACATAGTTAATAAAAAAAAAATAAATGTAAATTAAAATCTATAATACAACAATTTCAAGCTAATTTTGTAAGGATTAAATTCCAAAATAAATTAGCTAAACAATTTGATGGAAATAATAATGATGAAGGTATAAAAATAAACGAAATTACTGAAAAAAATGGCCAAAAACAACATGAATATTTTAAAGATTTTAAATAAACATTCTTTGTATTCGAATGAATTTCTCCATGATCCCATAAAGTATTTAAAATATTGAAAACTAACTGAAAGATGGGTGCTCCAATCAATTGATCAATTAATATTCTATATAATAAACTCTCAAATTTTAAAAATATTAAATCTAACCATAATACTGTAAAATATCCATTAATTGATCCCCATACGCAAAATTTTAAGATTTTATTATAATTTAACTTCTGTTTAACGTATTGATTAATTGACTGTGCCAACATTCCAGTTGACGCTCCTAATAGCGTTGGGCCCAATAATTTATGAATCATAAGCATTTTATCATAATAATAATAAATTGTCATCGATACTATCGTTTCCAATAGTAAATTTATCATTAGCTTCCGCTTAATATTCTTAGGAACAGGATATAAATTAGCATCAAGTCCTCGATGTAACTCATCGTTGTCTTTGTAATCTTCCAATGGTATTGGTTTATTCATTACCGAAACCCTTGTAAGCTATGGTACCTTTTCGCTGGGATGTGTTTAGTTCTGATCAAACTGTCGTGTGAGAAATTTTGATGCGTTGTACTGCACGTGTAACCTGCGTTATTTTTAGCACCAACAGCCCTTCTACCTGCCCTAGTACCAGCTTCTCAGTGCGGATGGTATCATTTTTCAACCAGGGGCCTTACCGCGCAGTAGAGACCAGTATTATTCCTTTTCCTGCGGGACTGCCAAGCCCACCAGCTTGACAGGACCAGTGGTACTGATACCACAGCAGCACCACTGGCCCTGTCAAGCTGTTTCGCCCTAGAACAAAGGGTAACACAGTGTGACAGCTACGAAAGATAATTTATCAATGAGTTAGAACCACTCCTTCTAATGACTTCAGAGCTTCCCATTGGACACCAACCTGGTTAATTTTACCGTGCGTAAACTCATACGAGCATCCGTTTTAACGGGAGTTTACAACGTCAGTAATACGATCCATAAATCAAACGATAGTATTTTCGGAATTTAACCGTTGGTCGGTAAATATGTATGAAAATCATATTTAATTAAACTAAATATTATTGTTTAGAAACATCAGACCAAGGGAGTCGTGGGGCTCACTAATTATGAATAACAAACTCTGTGATAACTTATAACTTCTAACTTACCTAAGTTAAAGTGGACAGAATTCTTGATTTTAATCACAGTGTATTCACTTAGATATCTAACACCGATAATCATCTACTAAATAGCTTCATCTCTAATCTTTAAAAAATGTAGCCTCTCCAACTGATAAGAATATTTTCGCATTAAAGCTTTTCTTTTTACTTATTAGTTATCTTAATTTTTGGTATAAAGATGAACTGAAAGATCAAAATATTTCAGAATTCCAAAATCACTAAAAGTAAAAATGCTAGCTGAAGATTTTGTCAAACCTGAAAATTTAGAAACTCTTACTGCATTAGATTTTGAAGAAAAATATGAAGTCAAATTTGATGGACTAGATGATAAGGAAGATGCTAGATTATTGTCCAACGCTCATAAATGGTTCATAGTATTAGTAATATCTATTGGTTCAGCCTGTGTCACTTGTTTATCATCAATTTGGTCATTAGCTAGTGATAATATTAGATCTCATTTTAATGTGGGCCAGGAGGTTAGTGTGTTGGGGATTTCTTTATTTATTTGGGCTCTAGGTACTGGTGGGATTTTTTTGGCTCCGATATCTGAATATTACGGTAGAAAAATTACTTATACTGTGGGTTTATTATTAACTTTAATTTTTAATCTATTACCCGAGTTTAGTGAAAATATTGGTGGTGTGCTATTTGGTAGATTTATGTCAGGGTTTTTCGCTGCATCGTTTATGGCAGTTGCCTCAGGTACATTCGCTGATATTTTCAACAAAAAACAATTAGGTTATGCATTGTCTTTGTATACTGGTTCACCATTTTTAGGTCCTGGTATTGGCCCTTTAATAGCCGGTTTTATTAACGAAAATCCAAAAAATTTCCGCTGGACGTTTCATATTATGACAATTTGGCTAGCAGTTGTTTTAATATTGGTTATTTTTTTAGTACCAGAAACTTATCCACCGGTGCTATTAAAATATAAAGCAAAAAGGTTAAGAAAGGAAACTGGCGATAATAACTATTATGCACCTTTAGAGGTAAAAAGACAATCGTTAATTGAATCAATACTATTAAGTTCTTCTAGACCCTTTGGATTATTATTTAAAGATAAAATGACAATTGTATTATGTTTTTATACAGGTTTTACATTAGCAATAGTTTATCTTTTTTTTGTTGCATTCCCTTATATTTTTCAAACTGTTTATCATTTTAAACTACATCAAGTTGGATTAGCATACCTTGGATTGATTATTGGATTGATTATCGGTTCGGTGATTGCCCCATATATAAATAATAAAAGAATGGAACTTTTAGCATCAAAAAATAATGGTGAATATTTACCAGAATTCAGATTTTTCAGTAACAAAATCGGTGTCTTCATTGTCCCCATTGGATTATTTATACTTGGTTGGACATCTTATTCTAATGTTCATTGGATTGGGCCAATTATCGGATCAGGGATTTATGGTGTTGGTACTATTTTTGTGTTTAACTCAATCTATAGTTATACCGTTGATACTTACAGATTGTACGCAGCATCAGCTATGGGGATGAATTCATTTATCAGATCAATTATGTCAGGAATTTTTCCATTATTTGGTTTACAAATGTATGAAAAATTGGGGATTCAGTGGGCTACAACATTGTTAGCATTGTTTTCCATAATATTAATACCAACTGCATTCTTATTTGAAAAATATGGTAAAGTTTTACGTGAACAAAGTCCTTATGCTTGGGCTTAAATCAGTTAGATCGTCAAAGTACTATCATTATTTGAATTATTTAATTTAATATCTGGGAAATACTTTAAAAAACTTGAGTTAAATAATCACCGACTGATTGCAAAATGATGCAATCATTACTTCAATTCTGATACCTTCTTACTGAAGTTGTACTACTGTCATTGTGAAGTTATAAGGACATAAGAATAAAAGAATAATAAAATAATAGAAGATTAGAATATAGAAAATTAGACTTAATCTCTGAAGAACGAATAGGTGTTTTAAACGTATTAGATTAAACCTATGCGCTGTGAAAAATAGAAAATATCCTTTCTTTGGGACAATATTCTCAAAGGTGACTATAACATCGTACTCTATAAGTACCTGCTTTGATTTACGACTCAGACGTGGTAGTCATATAAATCCAGCTTAATTACCAACTTGGTGCTTTAGCTAATATGGAAAGCCATAGCAAATTGTGGTAAATTAGCTGTAAATTTATGGTAATTTGCAAGATAGGATGATTACTAGTTCAAGATAAGTAACTGATAAAATAGTTCAATAGACACCTTGTTATACTTCCTGACACATTAGCTGGGTCTTAAAAAAATGCAACCAGTAAAAATTTCCGAAACGCACGTCGGCAGTCTGAAGGAGCGTCGCCATTGTTCTTGATGATCCGGAAAAGTTACTTTTCCGAATTTCTTGGTAGAGACCGATCATTAAAAAAGGAATTGAACTGACAAACATATGCTGTTGATGCTACTCCTACAACCATGCTTTAACATAGTATTTATACCTCTAAACTAATTCATAGAAAATGACTTAAAACCAACCCTCTACAAATAAATAAGCGATGCAGTTAATTATTTTTGAAATTATAATTTTGAATGCCTGTCAAAGCTTCAACTTTTAACCGAAATCATCAACCTCGTAATCGATGCCTAAAAGTGGTTCTCCATTAGATAAACAGTTTCAGAAGAATAAAAGCTATATACTTTCTTTAAAGGGATTTAGGATAGAAATTCAGGTTTCAGTATTTTTTATCAGGTAATGAGGAGGAATATATAATGTATTCCACAACAATTTCCTATTGAGAAGGGTAATAAATTCTTGTACACCGTTTATAACCTCTTAAGCGCAAGATCTTTTAATTGTATAACTAAAAATTGCTTTTGTTGACAAACCAGTATTTATCCGACCCTGCGTTATGATATCATTGCAGTATTTAGCCACTGTCGTATCCAATGCAAAAAAAAAATTATTAATTGAAAAATTTTTCTGTTCCTTTTTCTACAGTGCCATCGGTTTAATTGATACGTTTATAATTCAATATTCTGATAATTAGTCTATGAGTAGGTAATGGACTCATGAAGATACAGTCTAATATTGGTTATTTATCAATATTTCTTTTAGTTTCAAAATTAATATTCTGCCAATCACTTATCGTTTATTCAATTGAGATTGAATTATTGCAAGATGGAAAAGTTCTGTCATGGCCAATAATTTTACAGCAGAATGATCCAGGAAGTTTAAAAGCAGGAAATTTATCAGATTTTGGCAAATTAAGATCTTATTATTCAGTTATATTAACCCCTTATGGTCAATTAAAATCAGGAACAACTGGTAGTAATCTCACCGGGTTTAATGAGCAAGGTAATTTAGGTTTAAGGCCAATTAATGATAGTTTAGGATTTGGAAAAGTTGATAATAAGTTATATTATAATAATTCCACAAACTGGACAGCTTGTCCTATAACTGCAAATAATAAAGTACTTTATGAAATTCAATTTAATAGTCGTTGTTTAAATGGATATCAAACCAACATATTAATAGTTGGTGAAGAAACAATATCAAGTTTTACAACTGATGCACACCTGGCAACCTTTGTAACATCTGGTTACCCTCCAACTGCCACATTATTAGAAAATTCTTATAAATCTTATACATTTTCAGTAAATTCATTAGCATATAGTCATCATTCAAGCATTTTAGCTGTGTTACTCAGTTTAGCATTTTATTTTATTTAATAGCATTCCCCAATTACTCCCTGTTCTTTCTTCTGTTTATCTATTGGCATCGTTTGCAAAATTGAAGAGTATCTAGAGGTTCTTAAGCTTTATTAACGTGTTTCAGATTTATGAGGTTTAGAACACTAAACAGAAACTGCTAGAAATTTTTTACGATTTGAGACTGAGAATTTTTACAAATTAGTCCATCCAAATGGTTGTCCATAATCCTAATAACTGGTATGTTTCATTTTTGAATAGGGTATATGCATTCTAAAGGTTGTAACCATATTTTTTGGTGTATACTAGCCACCCTATTTGATCTTTTTTCGAAGAAAAAATCCTAACGAGTAGGCACTGGGTTGATAAAAATTGTCTTCCATGGTCAAAAAATTATTTTGAAACTGAAATTATAGATACTTCAATTAATGAAGATGCTTTTAAAGTTAACATCGACAAATTGGACTCAATAGATGGTGACTGTGATGTTACTCAAAGAAAGGGTATTGTTAAATGTATTTTCGACATGAATTTAGTATTTTTAGTCTCTGGTAGTATTGAAGAAGATGAATTTAATGGTAAAGTTTTAATTAACGAATTTATGCATGATTTAGATGACGATGAATATCAATTTATCATTGAATCATCAAATAAGTTAGAAATTAAAAAGTTTTTAATCCCAGTTTTAAAACAAAAATTAATGAAGTTCCAGTCTGATTTAATTAAGGCCCATGAAAAGGATATTCAAAATACTACTTTATAAGGTTTTGCCATTAGAGTATCATCATTTGATGAAAATGAATAGCATAAAAGCATAGGAGTTTAAATAAACATAGATTATCAAACAACAAAAAGAATATTACATTATTATATATTACAATCATGATTAACGTTAATCATTAATCAAACCCTTCAGGCACCCCCTTTGCATGTCTTAAACTACCATCTCTAGATCCTATGTATAATTCAGTAGCCCCTGTATCATTATATTCGCTGTCAAACACATTCCAAGGAATATTACCATTTTCAATAGATTTTAAAAATTTAAAAGTATCAACGTCACTATATGGAACACCAATACTTGGATCGAAATATTTAACTTCGGTACCGGTTACAAGACATAATTTTTTATTACCATTTGGCAAATAAAGTCCCAATGGAGCTTCCGTCTTTATATGAATATTAGAATCATTATCATCATTAGTAACAACTTCTTCGATAATTTCTTGACGTATACCTAATTGTGGTAATCTATTTAATTCTTCAAACATTGCGTTATCCTCTTTTAAGTCAGTTGCTGGAGTGAATAATTCATCTTTTGATTCCTTTATTTTTGCATAAGGATTCCCAACATTACCAATTTTTAAAATTGTTTTTAAATCTTTAAATCTTCTTGATCCTGATAATGCTGCTTGTTCACCAAATACAAATCGTTTAATATTGGTTTCATTCAATGGTTTATCATTCGTAAATTCAATCAAATTAACAAAATTCCTACTAATTTTTTGTGCTGGACCTTCAAATATCTCTTGTTCTTCTAGTGTTTCAACTTCATTAATATCACTGACTTCACTTGGTGCTTCACTAAGTTCTTTAATTGGTAAACTAGGCTCTTTCACTCCTTCAGCAAATGTTACTGTTCTCCTTTCTTCTGTTGAGTCTGTCGACCCTATAGTTTGGTTACCATTGTCGTGAATGTTTTCTTTAGATTCTTCTGTGGATACTACATCTTCTTTAGTCACTTCATTTTCTTTAACTTCACTATTTTCTTTAACTTCAACATTTTCTTTAACTTCACTATTTTCTTTAACTTCAACATTTTCTTTAATGTCACCATTTTCTTTAATGTCACTATTTACTTCAAGTTCATCATTTTCTTTAGTTTCATTATTTTTTTCTGTTTCATTATTTTCATTAGTTTCATTATTTATGTCTTCATTTTCAATTTTTTCAACATTGACTTCCGTTCCTCTAGTCTCATCCGCATCAAGCATAGTAACATCACCATTTGTTTCTACTTCATCTTTTGATCCATCAAATTTTTGTTCTTGATTTACCGATTTACCATTTATCTCTTGTTCTTTATCTACTTGATCAGCAGCTGGACTAGCAGCTAGACCAGCAGCTAGATCAACAGCAGGATCAACCACTAGATCAGCCACTGGGTCAACAACCGGATCAACTACTGGATCAACCACTGGTTCAACAACTGGATCAACCACTGGATCAACCACAGCATCAACTTCCATATTCTCTCCCTCTTTACTTCCTTCTTCAAGTAATCCCTTTCGTCTCATTTCTTCTTTATAATACGGTAAATCTTGATCAATTTCACCAGGATATTTTGACAAATCGATATCAAAGTCTTTTTGAATTTTTTTAAAGTTTCTCCTTTTTGACTTACTATTTAATGAATTGTATAAATTTCTCGATAATTTAATTTCTTGAGTTGGTGTAATAAATTCTTGAATACTTAAAAATCTAACAATATCAATTAATTTTTTACGCCTCAGATGTAAAAATTGTTTTTGTCTTTCCTTTTTAACAACTTCTTGTTGTTGAAATAATTCTAAAGATATAATATTTTGCCTTTCAGTTTCAACAGCTTCAGCCAACTTTTCTTCTTGGGTCAATTCTCGTTGCTTGATTCTTATAATCGGAGTTGAGGTTTCTCTTCTCTTTTCATCCTTTTTCAATTTTTGAACTAATGCTTCTTTACTTTCAATGGCAGATGATCTGGATGATTTTCTAATACTGTTCATTATTGATTCACTTGTAACTCTCTTCTTTGGTTTTGGTATAATAGTGTTATCATTTGGTTTGAATTTTTTTATTTTAGGGACAATATTGTTTAACCCTTTCCGTTTTTTCTTTCTCTGTGATTTTTCTAATTCCCTTTCACCTTCCTCGTCATCAGTATCTGATAGTGATATTTCAGAATCTGATAAATCATTATCTGAATCAACTGGTGCTTCGTCAGATTCCAATTCTTTTGCTATGTTTTCATCATCATCTTCACCTTCTATTTCACCGTTGTCTTCCTTCATACCATTTTCTTCCTCTCCTTCTTCCTCTTGTCCCTCTTCTCTCTCCTCTTCATCCTCTTCATCCTCTTCCTCTTCATCTTCAAACTCTCCATCATCTTCATCTTCTTGAAATAATAAATCAACATTTTCATCATCTTCCGTAACAAACTTTGAAACCAGAGGTTTAGTATCAGTCTCAAGATCAAGCAATTGCCTTAATCTTGAACCAGCATTTACTCTTCTCTTCCTTGTAGTAGTTAAAAATTCATCGTCTGACATACTGTAAAGATTTCTAAATATTGAAAATTTCGAGTCGCGGAAAACTTAGCTTTAAAGAAGAACCAGTGGAAACGATGATAAAGATTAGAGATGCTAGCAAGCCTAGTTTTAAACAGTTTAGGTTCATTAGGAATTTAAACACATCTAAAGTGGTTTACAGTCACACAGCTAGCACGAGTACAGGTACATCAGCTGAAGAATTATCACATTTCAATCAATTAGCAGAATCATGGTGGGATGTAAATGGACCACAAAGAATTTTACATAAAATGAATTTATTAAGAATGGATTTTATTAGAGATAATATTAAACAACATTTACAATTGAATGCACCTGACGTTTTGCCAGAAGATGAAATTTATATACCACCTTATAATATTGATTTGTTACCCGAACCTATTAAACAAAACATTATAATTGATCAAGAATTTAGAAGGAATGAAATATTAAATAATAATAAATTAAAAGTGCTTGACGTTGGATGCGGGGGTGGTATTTTAAGTGAGTCAATGGCAAGATTAAGTTTTGTTGAAAGTGTTAAAGGAATAGATTTATCGCTGGACGTCATAAAAGCTGCTAAATCTCATAAATTAAAGGATCCAATGTTGAAAGATAAATTAGCTTATGAATTACAATCTTTAGAAAGCTTGCCTTCAAATGAAGCTTATGATATTATTACGTTATTTGAAATTTTAGAACATGTCGATTATCCATCAAAAGTTTTAATCGAAGCTTTAAATAGAGTTAATGTTGGGGGTTGGTTATTTTTATCAACTATAAATAGAGATTTTATAAGTTGGTTTACAACCATTTTTATGGGTGAGCATATTTTAAACATTGTACCTGTGGGAACTCATACATTAGATAAATATATTAATCATGATGAAATTAAAGATTGGATAAATGAAAATACCGATAAATTCAAGTTGATTGATTCAAAAGGTTGTGTTTATTTACCAAGTTATGGTTGGAAATTTACATCAAATGAAAAAGTTGGCAATTATTTCATGGCTATAAAGAGAATTAGCTAGAAAGAATTAACTAGAGTTGAAAAAAACTTCATTAAATCGTTTATTAAAGCACTATAGCATCATTGTAAATAGAATACTATAAATATTAAGAAAAATCTATAAATTAATTGGCCACTTTTGCAGGTTCTTCGCTTTCATCAATAAATGTTGGAACTTCAGATGAGGGTTGTTCTTCATTCAAATAACTTGGCATGCTTATACCATCGTTAAACTCATTTTCAAATTCCATCTCTTCACCCAATGCATCTAATTCAGCATCTAATTCACTTTCACTTATATCGTCAGGTATATCGTTTGTCATTGATAAGGATTCTTGTAATTCATTTGACTTATCAATCAAATCTAACATTTCATCTTGTAAACTTTCAATTTTGTCAATATCAATTTTACCATACGTTTTCTTTAACTGTTTATTGGCTTGCTTCATCGCATCAACCGTAATCATGGTATTTTGTAAGTTATCAGTTGTCATTGCAGCTTGAGTCATATTCCAACTCTGATTTTCCAATTGATCTTTTTGTCCCTCAATTTGTTTACGTTGTCTTAATAACTTCAATGCCTTTTGCTTCAATGCCTGTTTACCTGGTCCATCTCTCATTCTTGCTATTTTTTGTTGATACGTTGATAATTCACTATTAATTTTTGATAGTTTAACATCAAACGTTCCCACTCTTTCATCTATATTTTTAACTGCATCATTTAACGATGGTTTGGGCACATTGCTTTTGGCCCCAAATAACCTGTTCATTTTTATCTATCCTGTTCTCCTATCGCAAGCCCTTAACGTCTAAGTTCTCCTATAACAAGCTCTTAACGTCTAAGTCTCCTATTCAAATGATCAGATATCTGCTACTGGTTTTCAGTGTTCTCAAAATGACCCTTGGTAAATGTCTCCAGAGAGATGTCGCATCGACCAGAAACCACGACACGTAATCACATGACAGTTGCGAATCATTCAAATTGTTACTCATTATAAAAGATTTTCAAATACTACGGTGACAGGTATAGAAGACTACAGAGACGATAAAGGACATCATGGCACCAAAGAAGAACTTCAATATAGAGACCGAGCTTGTGTTCAGCAAGAGCGACGATCAACATATGGCATCCGTGCCACCGTTATATCAATCGGCCACATTTAAACAACCTTCGTTACACAATATGGGAGATTATGATTACACGAGATCTGGTAATCCAACTAGAACCTATTTACAAAATCAAATGACCAGGATTATGAAAGCTAATCACAGTTTTGCCGTGACCAGTGGTATGGGATGTTTAGATGTTATTACAAGATTATTAAGTCCTGGGGATGAAGTAATTGCTGGGGATGATTTATATGGTGGTACTCATAGATTATTGACTTATTTAAATAAAAAAGGTGATATCAAATTATGTCATTATGATACAACTAATACGGAGTTAATTAAATCAAAAATTTCAAATACAACAAAAATGATTTTCTTAGAAAGTCCAACCAATCCATTAATGAAAGTTTGTGATGTTAAATCAATTACAGCTTATGCTCACGAAGTGAATCCAGATATTGTTGTGGTGTTTGATAATACTATGATGTCACCAATATTAATGACTCCATTAGATTACGGTGTCGACATTCAATATGAGTCAGGAACTAAATATCTTAACGGTCATCATGATGTTATGGCAGGTATAATTGCAACAAGAGATGCAAAATTAGCGGAAAAAATTTATTTTGTAATCAATTCTACCGGTTGTGGATTATCACCATTTGATTCTTGGTTATTATGTAGAGGTTTGAAGACATTATCCGTTAGAGTCGAAAAACAACAACAAAATTGTTACAGAATTGCAGAATTTTTAAATAACATTGGCTTTAAAGTCAGGTTTACTGGTTTGAAAAATCATCCTCAATATGATTTACATAATTCAATGTGTAAAGGTGCTGGTGCCGTTTTAAGTTTTGAAACTGGAAATATTAAAATGCTGGAAAAAATTGTCGAACTGACAGAAATTTTTGGTATTGCCGTTTCATTTGGTTGCGTCAACTCATTAATATCAATGCCTTGTTTAATGTCCCATGCTTCCATCGACGCTAAAACCAGAGAAGAAAGAGAATTTCCCGAAGATTTAATTAGATTGTGTATTGGTATTGAAAATTGTGATGACTTAATTGATGATTTGACTAAAGCATTATTGAAAAGTGGCGCTGTAAAGATTAATTCAAAAGACGAATTATTCAACGCTGTTTCGGTTCAATCAAAACTTTAGATAAGTAATGATAAATAGATTTTAGTTCATGTTTTTATAGTGGTTCTTTCCGCCTCTTTTTCGTCGTTGTTTATCAATATTTTTCTTATACCTTCTAAGTACTTCTATACCAACACATGAATATCTGAACTGCACCTTCACTATTAGTAAGACAGCCTCCACGGAAATGCCTAGTTATATCTGGACCACCAGAATATCAATCAGATCACAACGCGCTTTCGCGTTAATTTTGAAAATATTATACAATAATTTTGTAATATAGCTTTGTGACTAGTTTTGTGGTGAAATAATAAAATGACTTCAGAATCAATCATTGATAAAGGGGCATTAATGAAAATGTACTCTGTTACTGACAGAAAGAAATATTTAGAGACTCCATTTGTTGTTCAAATTATTAATTTAAAATATTACGATGACGCACTTCATAGGGTTAGAGTTATTATGTATGATGGAACTTATAACTCTCATGGAGTTATTAGTCAATCAGTTGCTAGTAAATTAGAAAATCAAGGATTTAAAAAAGGTTCAGTTATTAGAATTTTAAAACATCATGCAAAAGATAGTCAAAAATTTTTTAGTTATTTAGATGATGTTGAGGTTGTTGAAGGAGATTATCCTCCTAATGTTGGTGAAACTATTAAAGTTAGTGATTATTTCGCTGCAAATCCCGAATTAAATTATTATCAACACCATCCTAATGAGCGTACTGATCATGATGGTACCGCTGGTACAAATAGTGGTAATGATCAAAAATTCCAAAGTCCAGGTCCAAATGCTGCTCCAGCTAATACTGCACCAGTTCAATCAAAACCAAAATCAAGTAGTTATGGGAATATTGTACCAATCGAACTGTTATCACCTTACCAAAATTCTTGGACTATTAAAGCTAGAGTTTCTTACAAAGGAGATTTAAGAACTTGGCAAAATGCAAGAGGTTCAGGAAAATTATTTAATGTTAATTTATTAGATGAATCTGATGAAATTAGAGCAACAGCATTTAATGAAATTGCTGAAAAATTACATTCAATGTTAGAAGAAGGTAAAGTGTTTTATGTTAGTAAAGCAAGAATTCAGGCTGCAAAACCTCAATTTTCAAGATTAAGTCATCCTTATGAATTATCATTAGATAAAGATAGTATTATTGAAGAATGTTTCGATAATGTTGAAGAGATTCCAAAATTACAATTTAATTTCACAAAATTAGATCAAATTCAAAAAGCTGAAGCTAATTCAATTGTGGATGTTATTGGAGTTTTAAGAGAAGTTAAACCTGTTTTCCAAATTACTTCAAAAGCTACCGGTAAACCATTTGATAGAAGAGATGTTGCGATTGTTGATGATTCAAATTTTTCGATTACTATTGGTTTATGGAATAATACAGCAATTAATTTTAGTATTAGTGAAGGATCGGTTGTTGCATTAAAAGGCTGCAAAATTCAAGACTTTGGCGGTAGGAGTTTAACATTAACGCAAACAGGTTCAATTTTACAAAATCCTGACACTCCTGAAGCTTATAAATTAAAAGGTTGGTACGATAATCAAGGATTGAACGAAACTTTCCAAACATTAAAAAATGAAGGTAATAGTAATAATTATATTAATTCGAGAAAGACAATTTTGTCAGCAATTGAAGATAATATTGGTAGTAATTCTGATAAACCTGAATTTTTCAATGTTAAAGCAACCATCAATTTTTTTAAAACCGATACATTTTGTTATCCAGCTTGTGTTAATCAACCAAGTGGTGGATCACAATCAATCAACGGTCAAATTAATACTTGTAATAGAAAAATCATTGATCAAGGTAATGGAACTTGGAGATGTGAAAAATGTGATATCAATTATGATGAACCAAATTATAGGTATATTTTAAATTGTTCCATTATGGATGCCACTGGTCAATTATGGACAACCTTATTTGATAATGAAGCCGCTAAAATTTTAGGTCATCCAGCAAACGAATTACAAAGATTAAGTGAAGAAAATAATGATGAATTCAAAGCAATTATTGAAACGGCCACTATGAAAGAATTTGCATTTAGAATTAAAGCAAGAATGGAACATTATAATGATACTGATAGAATTAGATATCAAACTAGCGGTGTATATGATATTGATTTTGTTGCTGAAAGTGATTTCTTAGCTAAAGAATTAGATCAACTTTTGTAATCCTGTAGAGACTTCCTTGGATTAATTGTGATGAAAATCTTTTGTTGTATACGTATTGTTTTTATATTAATGAAATAAAATTGCTCTATCTATCTTATATACACTTTTACAACTTTATATGCTAAAAGGATAACGTTTAAAAATTTCTCGAGTTAAATTCAATTAATCCATTTGAATCTAACCAAAATTGTTTTAAAATATCATTTGCAGCTCTTTGGCCTCTTGTAATCATTAATTTATTAATAAATAATTGTCTTGCCTTTTCCTCTAATTTAATATTAATCGACATAACAACATCAATTAACCAATTTTTAAAATATGGTGAATATTTACCTATCAATTGTCTAAAAATTGGATAATAATAATCTAACAATGATCTTGGACAATTAACAAATGTTATAATTAAATTTTTAGTTAGTATTGAACCTAAATGTTCAGTAATTAATAAATTTTTGACTAATTCCTGGTCCATTTTTGAGCCTTTTTTAATTATTAATATTGAATTCCAAAATTTCAGAATTGATTTAATAATCAATGATTCACTTGCACCTAAGCCATTTATCGCAAACTGTAAAATATCTTTAAAAATGGATAAATTAATTAATATACCAGGTTTCTTATCAATGATCGATGAGAATAAATCAATTGATGCAGTTATTAAGTCAGGATCTGAATTTATAGTATCTAATTTGTTTAAAAAAATTTCTTGGATTAATTGATTTATTATATTTTCATTTAAAATATTACTATTAGTGATTACAATAGTTTCAATTAATTTATATAAATAAATAATCGATACGGAATCACAATTTGATGATTTTTCAATAATGTAATTAAAAATTATTGAAATTTCAAATTTAAAAGGTCCGCTAATTGGCTCATTTAGTCCACTTTTAAAAATTTGGACAACAATTTCCGTGATATTTGAATTATTACTGAACGGTTTAAAAATTAATGAAAATTCATTAACAATGGTTAGGATTTTCGATTTAATTTTTAGTTCATCAATTTCCCAATATTTATTAATTAAATTAATTTCTTCATCAGTGAAAAGTTCTTCAGCTTCATCTGATAATACACTCGCTTTACCACACTCTTCCATACAACCCAATAATGAAATCAAATAATCTTCAATAATTTTAACATCTTCAGGTTGTAAATTTCCATTATTCATTAATTGCATAATTTCTATAGATTTGTTTTCAATATTTGTTAAAATTTCAAATAAATTCAATCCAAATTGTGAAGGCGATTCATTTTGCGTTATTGAAATAAATGAATTAACCATTCTTTTCCTAATTAAATTATCATATTTTGAATTATTGACCATTTCAATTACTAAAGGTTTTAAATTTGGAACAAAATTTTTTAAATTGTTTTTACACTCTTGACAAATATGAACAATAGTTTTTGATGCATTTAATGATAAATTTAAATTTGATTTTGTATTGGAATTAAGAATTATATTAAATAAAATATCAAAAATTACCCCTAAAAATTTCCCACCCTTATCAGTCCTTAAGTAAAATTGAACGGAAGAAATAAAATTCATGAATGTTGATAAAATATAAGGGTTTTCAATTAATATTTTAGAATTATTATCTAAACTAAATATGGATAATAAATTATTTTCAAATATTTGATTTATAAATGGGATCAATAAATTACTTTGAGATTCATAAAATGTACAATCTTCATTTATTTTAAATAATATGAATAAGGTTGATTCTAATTCAATTAATAAATTATTTGAAATTTGATTAATTGCTGCTTGAGTTAATTTTTCATAAAATGGTAGCTTTAACAACAGATAAACATTCGAAAAAAAATCACCAACATTTGATCTAAAATATAAAAATTCTGATTTGTTTAGTTCAAATTTTTTAACATCAAGTACGAAATTTATTTTATGCCAATAGATATTACACACCGAGTTACATAATTGATTTCTTTTGTTATAAAAGATTTCCCTTTCCAACGAATCTAATGAATGTTCATAAATTTCTTCATTATCAATGAAAACATTGAAAAATTCGTCCCAAAAACTTAAAAATTGATTACTTATTTTTTCTTCAATAATTGCTAACCCCGGGAAATCAGTTAATTTAATTAAGAAATTAAAAATATATTCATTAATTGGTAATGTTATGTTTTTAGTTATATTTAATGAATCTAATTGAATAAAAATTATAATCAAATTAATAAAATTTGAAATTTCTTGTTCAAATTCTTCATTTAATATGAACTTTGAAATGAACAGTTGACCCCAATTATTTTCCTCAAACAATAATTGTTTTAAATACGATTTCATATTACGGTTCAACATCGAAGGATTTATTTCTAAAATATCAGTTAGACAATTGATTGATTTATTTACAATTTCAATTTTATCTAAATCTAGATCATTTTCTAATATTTCCAATTGTGATATATCAAAATGTTTGAACAAGAAACTTATTAATAATTCATTATCTTCATATCGTATTTTCGATTGAGTTTCTGCCATGGAAATGTAAGTTATCCAAGAATTTAAACAATCTAAAATTTGTAAATTTACATTAGTTGAAATGCTACCAGTTGAATTAAAATATTCAAATATCAACCTCAAATTATTGAAAATTTGATTAAATATCACCTCATGAATATGAATTAATTTTTCCTTTTTAATCAACTCTTCAACTAACGTCGAACAAAACATTAAAATCACTGAAATTACCGATTCCTTATTATGATTATTTAAAACCTGTATCATATTTTCATTATTGGTTAATTTTAAAAGTAATTTCTCTATTGGATGTTGATACTCTTCGTAATTATAAATGAAAAGTAATGATACATTACTTAATAATTTTTTTAAAACTATCCCATCCGAGTTTATAATAAAACCTTGTAATTCGTCAATTAGTCTATCTAAGGTTTCCTTGTCAAATGTTTGAATCTTATTAATTAATACAGTATAAGTCAAAGCACCAAAAAATTGGTATGTCTTTGTAGACTGTTGCATTAAACTAAAAGCTAATGAACCATTATCTAATTTTTGAATAGTGGTTAAATCATTTTGAATTGATTGAATTTCTTGAGGGTTTTTGGAGGAATATAGTTTATCAATACTAGATAGTACCGCCGATAAGTCATACGACATCCTGGATTGAAATATAGCCTATAATAGTTGAAAATGAACAACTTCCAATGTTCTTGTTTCACAGATTTGATTCTCAATCTCAAAATTTTCAAATTGTTCAGATCTTTTAGATAAACTCTGGAGGTCTAGGTCTGAAGAAATTTTCAAGGACATAATTGTTACTAGAGTTTGCTATTTGGGTAAAGTGGTGGGACAAAGTGAGGATTATGGGAAGTTTAAAAGTTCTAGGGTGAAATTGAAGCAGTAGAGATGATTTTATAGACATTAAGGAATATCACACTTTTACTACCCCATTTAATTATGTATCGCTAACGTAAAAACACATCTAAACACTTTCCGAGGGTGCTAGACACCTGTACTTTTTACAATGATTTTAAGGAACGTTGTATAGAAAATTTCGGAATAGCATAAATGTGTCAAAATGATGGAGATGACCCTGTACGTGATGCTACATAAAACCCTTTAAAATGATCAAATTTTTCGTTTTTTAACAAATAACCCTCTTGAAACCTTTACTTAGACTTTACTCCAATAAACGCAGCCCGTTATCACTAAAATATATTTAAAGATTCAGGATATTTTAAAAACGATTTTTGTGTAACTTTTTTATGTGGTAGAGTCGTGTCACAACGAATAACATGATAAAAAACGAGCAAATGGAATGTTTTTTTGTGAGAAGGTCTTAAGTTTTAAAGAACTATCAAGTTTACATCAAAAGACAGATCGAAAAAGGATAAATAGAGCAAGAAGAGATGCGTAGAGCTCAGTGTAATAATTGTACGTGTTCCCCGGGATTATTAGCGAGAAATAACAGAAGAAGTTCGTTAATCGCTAGACAAATCCATTTAAAAAGAACTGGTAGTTCAAGTGGTTCTCGACCAGGATCGAGGAAAGGTTCAATTTTCAGTATAGACCCTTCACTGCTATGTGAGCCTGAAGCTAAAGAAGTTAACACTTCCAAAAGATTGGAAAAAGTTAGAAATTTGATGGAAGAATACAATTTAGGAGTTTATATTGTGCCTAGTGAAGATGCTCATCAATCAGAATATACCTCAGCTGCTGATCAAAAAAGAAGTTTTATATCTGGTTTCCAAGGTAGTGCTGGTGTTGCGGTTATAACTAGAGATGTTACTTGTATGAATTCAGTACCTGAAGGTTTGGCAACGTTATCAACTGATGGCAGATACTTTATGCAAGCACTTAATGAATTAGATTTCAATTGGACTTTATTAAGACAAGGTACAGTCAATGAACCAGCTTGGGAGGAATGGGCAATAGATCAAGCTATTAGGTTATCATTAGATTCTGGTACGAAAATTAGTATTGGAGTTGATCCAAAATTAATTACTTATCAACAACATTTAAAATTTAATGAATTAATTGCTAAAAAATTACTAAAAAATAATAAACCCGAAATTGAATTGGTTGCAATCAAAGATAATTTAATTAATAAAATTTGGGACAATTTTGAACCATTACCAAAAAATATATCAGAGGAAGTTAAAATTTTAGATTTACAATATTGTGGTGAATCATTTGAATTAAAGTTGAAGAAAATTGTTGAATCAATTCAAAAAAATAGTGGTGCAGCATTGGTAATTTCGGCGTTGGATGAAATCGCATGGTTATTAAATTTAAGAGGTAATGATATACCTTATAACCCATTATTTTTCAGCTATTTAATTATTACATCATCAAATGAAGTTATACTTTTCGTTGATAGTACAAAAATAAATCAAACCGTTGAAACTTATTTAAAAGAAAATAATATTAAAATTAAAAACTATGAAGAATTTTGGGATTATTTATTTAATTTATCAAAGGATTATAATTTAAACAATAGAAAATTATTAATTAATCAGTCAGCATCATGGGAAATTGTTCGAAATTTAAAGTGTTCATTTATTCAATTATCAAGATCACCAATTGAGGATTTAAAGCTGATCAAAAATGATACTGAAATTCAAGGAGCAGTCAATGCAAATTTAAAAGATGGTAGAGCATTATGTAAATTTTTTGCATGGTTAGAGAATGAAATAATTGCTAAAGGTGAACTTTTAGATGAAATCCAAGCTGATTTAAAATTAACCGAGTTTAGACAACAAGAAAAAGATTTTGTTGGATTATCATTTAGTACAATTTCTTCATCAGGGTCAAATTCTGCAATTATTCATTATAGTCCATCTTCAAATAATTATTCAATGATTAATCCTGATAAAATTTATTTAAATGATTCAGGTTCACACTTTTTAGATGGTACAACTGATACAACAAGAACTATTCATTTAACAACTCCAACGGTTTTACAAAAGAGAAATTATACATTAGTTTTAAAAGGAGTTATAAGTTTAGCAAGTTTAGAATTTCCTGAAAATACTTTAGGCTCCTATTTGGATTCAATTGCTAGACAACATTTATGGAAATATAATTTAGATTATGCTCATGGTACGTCACATGGTATCGGATCATACTTGAATGTTCATGAAGGACCAATGAGTATTGGATTAAGACCGAGTGCATCTACTACATCAATTAAACCAGGTAATATAATATCTAATGAACCAGGGTATTATGAAGATGGCGAATATGGTATTAGACTTGAAAATGATATGGTTGTTAAAGATACTGGTAAGATTTATAATGGTAAAAAGTTCTATAAATTTGAAACTTTAACTAGAGTACCATTCTGTAAGAAATTAATCGACACCAATTATTTAACAAAAGATGAAAAAAATTGGATTAATAAGTATCATGAAATTATTTGGAATGACTTGTCTGGTTCCTTTGTTAAGAATTCAGTTGAATATAATTGGTTATTAAGGGAGACTAGTCCTTTTTAAGTATATTTCTTTATTTATATTAAATATATAGATATATGCAGTATGTTGGTTGCTTCTCTTACATACAGACCCATTATACTATGCACTTACTCTATCGAATCTCTTGACTGATTTATAAATCATTTTCAGTATCACGGTAAAATTTAGATGTATTAAAAATTCACTACTAATGGTCATTATAATTTGCAGCCATTTTCAGCCAATCAAATCAAGTTAAACGTTGCTTACAATTTAAAGTGATTTTAGTGCGAGTAGAAGAAATCTCAAGAAAAAAAGTTACACACACTTGAACAGGCATGATCAGATCAAGAATAATAAGTAGCGGTAGATTAAACGTATTAAGATACATATCGAATGAAAGCGAAAACACTAGTAAAAGATTTATCCAAACCATACCAATTACCAAAGAAAAACCGGATTTTTATTCATCATTAAATTTTAATAATTTCAAAAGTAAAAATGGAAAAGATACCACCAATTCATTACAAAGTTCAACATGGTCAAAATTTAAAGATAATAATGGGGCTAAAGAGAGTTTGGTAAGAAGATCAAGAGCATCAAGGTTTAAAAAATTGGGGATGAATAATGAACCAAAAGTTAACTTGGAGACAAGTAGTACTGTTCAAGTAGAAAATAGCAGCGTTGTAGAAAATAAGAATACGGTACCAGAGAAAGTAATAGAGACCGAACAAAAGCTTGCACCCACTGTTACAGAAGAAAAACCCCAAAAAAAGAGAAGGCAATTAAAACCAAGGAAAGCAATTATTACATTATCACCAGCGGCAATTGGTCATTTAAAAGGGTTATTAGAAAAGCCCGAGGGTAAATATATCAGAATTGGAGTTCAAAACAGAGGGTGTTCAGGATTAACTTATCATTTAGAATATGTCAATGAATGTGGTAAATTTGATGAATTAGTTGAGCAAGATGGTGTTAAAGTATTTATTGATTCAAAAGCACTTTTTTCCATTGTTGGGTCAGAAATGGAGTGGTTAGATGATAAATTATCCTCAAGATTTATATTTAGAAACCCCAACTCAAAAGGTACTTGTGGTTGTGGTGAATCATTTATGGTTTAAGCATTTTACCCATTTTACCCATATTATATAGCATTTACGACATAGATTACGAATTTACAATATATTTCCCTTTATCTCTATTCATCATAAACCGATTCCAATTCTTGTAATACTTAACCTTCGTAAACCAGCTTGCATGGTTTTCGTTAGAGTTGTGTTAACGGAATTGAGTATGAGTGATCCAACCCGACTCGGGGTCGAGATAAATGTCGCTAATGTAAATTGTCGTATTCATCACAGGACTAATCACGTGATGAAGGTGACATTTAGTTGCAAAAAAACTGGTTTTGTGTGATAATAATATAAGTCTATTTTGTGGATTATAATGAACCTAAAGGATATATAAATCAGATTCACACTTGTGGAGGGAAATTCTCATTACGCAAATAACTTTTAATTCAAGTACCCACGTATTTCACGGTTTAGTTAGTTGTTAAATTAGAGTATCAATCACCCATTAGAGTATCAACGATTATCAGGAGTTGAATTGTTAAAATGAAATTTTTTCAACCATTAATTATTGCATTATCAATTTCCAACGTTTTAGCTGGAAAAGCACCAAAAGTTAAAAGTAATCCTGCTGAAATTATTGCAATTGCTGATTTCCCAGCTTATGGCGATTCAAAGGTTAAAGGTAATATTGTTTTCACTGCTAAAAAAGGGAAGTATGTTAATGTTCATGTTGATGTGGCCGGATTACCAAAAGAAGGGGGACCATTCCAATATCATATTCATGAGTTCCCAATTTCATCCGATGGGGATTGTGAGTCAGCTGGTAAACATTTTAATCCTTATCATGCACCCCCGGATTGTAACAGTGTAAAATCGGATGCTTATTGCCAAGTAGGTGATTTAAGTGGTAAACATGGTTGGATTAATACCACATGTTTTGAAACCACTTATAATGATAAATTTTTATCCATGAAACGTAAATCACCAGCAAACATTTTAGGTAAATCATTAGTTTTCCATTTTGCAAATTTAGATAAATTTGCTTGTGCAAATATTGAAGTTGCTGATAATGATAGAATTGAAGATTTAGAAATTGAATATGATAAACATGACAATAAAGATTTAAAGGAATTACAAAAATTCATGTCATCAAAGAAGTTTGTGAGTCAAACTGAGGAGGGTACTGATAACGATGAATTAAAACAAAGAGATTTAGATTCTTTAGATGAAAGGGACAATAATAATAATCTAACCAGCGAAGCAGAAGACCACGAAGAAGATGAAGACGAAGAAGAAAAGCACGAAGAAGAAAAGCACGAAGAAGAAAAGCACGAAGAAGAAAAGCACGAAGAAGAAAAGCACGAAGAAGAAAAACACGAAACAGGTTTTGATGACAAACTTAGAGATTATAATCAAACTAATACAACCAATGCAACATTAAATTGTGCAGACTGTGAAAAAGAAAATAATGCTTCAAGTTTAGTTTTCCAAATTGTTCCAGCAGTTTTAGGAATTATTGGTGGTTTATTAATTTAGTCCTTTACAGATGAATTATTAGATTATGAAATTATTGTACGCTTAGAAAATTATAAAAACAAAAAAAAAATTAACTCAAATATATATCTTGCTATAAACATTTCAACCTTTTAATTTTCTTCTTTACTCTTCAAAAAAATTCTTATTGAATCTTTCTACATTCAAAATAAGTAGCATCAATATCATCAGGCAATGAACAAAAATATTCCAATTTTTGCATTTCTCTGAATAATTTAATTGAATTGTATTGTAATTTTAAACAAGTTTTACCACCCAACCCATCCTCAGTACAAATTATACTACTTTCAACGTCTTTTTCTCCATCAATGATAAATAAATTCTTTGGGGTTTTAGCAACAAAGTTGTCCACCGATTTATTCATTTGATCAACCAGTCCTGTAGTTTCATTAATGATTAAATTATTTTTATCAGCTATTTGATTTAATGTATGATTAATATCTGATTCATTAGGATTTAAAATATCATGTTTAACGGTGTCTTCTTGAGGAGCGATGTTTAATGGATTATGAGACTTTTGTTCTAATTGACTCGAACTAGGTTTTGCTGTACTTGATGAAAACCAACCCATGGCAATTAGTGTAATAGTTTTTAGTGTTGAGAATTTCGCAGTTTTTAAATCTGATGATAGAAGATGATGTAAAAAATGATGTCAAAAATGATTCATAATATTAATTTATACAGTTGATTTAACATCATTAGATTCAACTCATAGTGATAGAATCCAATTAACCCCACCGCCGATAACACAGTTTTAAATTTTTTTTTAGGAATATCATCAGGGAAATTTTCATAAAATGTTTTAGTATTTTCAAACCAAGTATACGAAATATCGTATTTTATATCGTTTGGTTTTGCCAATTGCATCTCTAGGATTGTATTTATCACCAGTTTCTCTAATCTTTCCGGTTTTTTTACATCTTGAATGAAATTTATTGGTTTTTCAGGTACATTTTCATCGATGGCAATTGTTGCATTATTTACAAATTGTAAAGTATTTAGCATTCTTTCAAACGTCTCGGATAGCGTAATCTCTGGCTCGTCTAGGATAACTGATAATCTCGTATTGAACCTTTCTCTAGTGAACTTCCATCGTACAGTATCAATATAACGGTTGATTTCTCGTTTATCGTTCGATATAAACCGTCTTAAACGATAAAATTTTTTATATAAACACAAAAACCGAGATTTATCAGATGATAGTTGGTGCAAGTACGTAGTATCTATCGGTCTATTGACACTTTTCAATAGGAATAACCCATTTTTATTTAAAATATGTGGGATCATCAGATATCAGTATAAATATCTTCGCACCCCAGAGGAACAGAGATTGAGAGAGTTAGAGAGAGAGAGTGAGAGAGAGACTAAGGGAATGAGCCAGATGGATAAAATATCAGCACAGTTACATGGACTAGAAGGATCAATCCAATGTGAAACGATTCTAGGCAATTATAATCATAAGTCGTTGGTATTTCCAGCTCGTAAATTCACTGTATGTATTGGTTTCATGTATCCAGCGGTAATATTTTTTTGCAACCTTTTTGAAAATGCCAAAACTAACGTGTTACAAGATAAATTTCCAGATCAATTCCAACGTCAAAGGATTAGATCAGGAGATATTCATGGAGGTACTCCAAGAATGTATTTTACACAGTGCTATTTGGGAAAATATAGGATATAAAGTAATATGTTACAGACAAGGTGATACTTTAAAATATCAATTAACTTGTAATCATACATTACAAATTCTTGAAGATATAAAAACCAACAGTACGGAGATTTTGAAAGAATTAACATTGAAACTCGAACTTAGATGCAATGATGATATGAAATCACCAGAAATTGTTAGAATGTTCAATTTTTTAACTTGTAGTGTGTTTTTAAATTTAGAACACGAATTCCCGTTAGTATTTTCATTCTATGGTCGGAGATTTGCGTTCTTAAATTATTCTTATATGAAAAGGAATGTTTCATTTATTAAAAACTCCCCAATTAATCATATTGATGAAAGACAGGACCACGAAATATTGTTAAATATCCTTCAATCATTACATGATCAGTGCTTGAAGGAATATAATACACTATCAGTAATGCAAGAGAATAAACATAAACCACTAAACTCATTAATACCATCGTCAAGTATTAATATTACAAATACTGTCATCAATAGTAAATCGACCATCAAATCAAATAATGTCCTTGAAGTATCACGAATTAATGTGAAAAATATCATTTACAATTTACCATTGATCAATAACGATACTTTTCAATCGTTACTTGAACAATCATCGCATCAAATGCATTAGTCCCAATATTTCGTTAACGTCTCGCATCATAATCAATTTTCCTAAAAAGTTGAGAATGTAAATAAAATGCGCAATTGACCTGAGAATGAAATTTTGATCAAAGGGTCTAAAAACTTCAAATACTTTCATTTTCAAGTCTTCCACCGTTACCTTTGGTTGATCAATTCATCATAGTAGAATAATTTCTTAAAAATACAGAAAAAAACGAACACACCAAAGAAAATGTCCTTTTTGCAAAATTTAAATACTCATAGTTTAAGAACCACAAGAGGTTTTAAATTAAAACAGACATCACCAATTTCCAGTCCACAACCAATATCAAATTCTGTGTTCCCTCATAGTCCAACCAGAAACCAGCAGGACCCGTACGCCTCACATGTTGATCTTCAACATCCTCAAAATCATCAACATCATCAAAATCAAAATAATTATCATTATCAAACCCAAAATTCACCATCACCATCACCTCAACAACCACATTATCAGACTATAAATTTACAAAACGGCGATAGACAAAATGTTACGTCCCATAAGGATATTAGAACATTTGCCGAGCAAACATTAGGTTCACAAAATGCTTTAGCTCAAGCAGTAAAATTACCTGAAGATGAAGATCTTAATGAATGGTTAGCAGTGCATGTTGTTGATTTTTACAATCAAATTAATATGTTATATGGAGCGATTACTGAATTTTGTTCGCCAAAAACATGCCCAAGAATGATTGCCACTGAAGAGTATGAATATTTATGGCAAGAAACTAACAATACTATTAATAATAATAATGGGGTTCAATCATCTCCAAAAAGACCCATATCTTTACCAGCTTGTGAATATATTGAAAATTTAATGAATTGGATTCAAGGGTTTTTTGACAATGATAATATTTTCCCATCAAAAATGGGAGCTCCGTTCCCACAACAATTCCCAACATTAGTTAAAACAATTTTCAAAAGATTATTTAGAATTTATGCTCACATCTACTGTCATCATTTCCATGAAACCTGTGAATTGGGTTTACAATCTCACTTAAATACAAGTTTGAAACATTATGTTTTGTTTAGTAGAGAATTCAATTTAATCCAACAAAAAGATTATGGGCCCTTGGAAGATTTAGTTGAAACTATGTTAGATTAGCTAATTGTCAGGGATTTTTGGGGAGGTAGGATCAGTTTTATTCTAGTATTAAAAATGTACAAAATTGTAAGTTATGCAATAAAAATATTTAATCTAATAATTCTACAATAAGTCTATAATAATTCTACTTCAGCCATTAAACAAAAATGATCTGATGGATATTGTCCTATTCTTGGTTGACCTGATGGTTCTTCGCCCATTTCTTCACCTCTTGGTAATCTTAATAGCTTCCTTAACCTTATACCTTCCATATTCTCTATATTTCCAATCGATTCCAAGGTTGTGGCATCAGTATTTTCGCCCCATGAAGTAACCACAAACAAATAATCTAATAACCCCCTCCATGCATGTGCCCAATTAGAATACATTGGTTCATTCCTATCATTATCTTTTCCAGAATTTTCAGGATCTACTTTATCATAAGCTAATGAATATAATGATACTGCTCTCATGGGCAATGAGTTATGGAAATTTTCCATTTTATTGATGAGTTCAGTTTGCTCATTAGTTGGTTCAAAAACTTCAGGTACAGGGTGCTCCGGTTGATCTTTACCATATTTTTCAACGTTACCCCCTTCCTCCTCTTCTTCTTCCTCTTCCTCACCTTCATTTTGTTCTTCTGTATTTACCTCACCATTTTCGGTACCTACATCTTTTTGTTCATTCTTCTCTTTTATCCCTCTATTCTTTGAATACTGATAAGATAAAGAACAGCCGATAACATTCTTGGCCCTAGAATTATAATGTACCGGTTTACTAGCGATTGATAAATAAGGGGCATCGAAGGGTTGGGAATTAAAATCTCCTGCAAAAATCGTATACCAACCTTTACTATTCCCTTTTAATGATGTCATGGTATCAATGAATTCTCCAGTTTTTTTTAAAACTACCCCAGTTTGTCTGGTTCTTTCAAATGTACCAAACGGATGCCAAAATAAATGAGTTGTACCAATAATTAAACCATTTTTACTCAAGTTTTTATCATTGATTAATTTTGGTTGAAATTCAAAACATGCTAATAATCCAATATTTTGAGTAATAGTTCTAGGTTGAATATCACCAGCCACTTCTTTATCATAATCAATGAAACCTTGGTGTTTAAAAATAAACATACCCTGTTTAAAAAAAATACAAACTCCATGGTTTTTAATAGGATTTCTAAAGTACTTTGATTCATAACCTAATTTATTTAATTCTATTTTCCAATATGAATTATATTGAATGAAATCAAGTTCTTGTAAGCACATTATATCAGCATCATAATGCTTCATTTCATTTAAAAGTACTTGAGATCTTGTAGCCCATTTTAAAGCATTACCACTGGTAGGAAATAATTTTCTTCTAATCAAAGCTTGCGCTAAAACATTATAAGTCATAATCTTAATGTTTATACCATTGTTTTCATCATCGGATGGTTGATTATAAACCGATACTAATGGTCTAGTTTTAAAACGAAGCGATGCAGGAGTTTCTAATTGTGATGGATCAATGCCTTTTTCAATCAATTCTTTTCTCTTTTGCTCTTTTTTCAAATTTCGTAATCTTCGCTGTTCTTCAATATACTCAGGAGTTAATTTACTTGGGTCAATGGATTTCTTAGTCTTCTTTTTCTTTGACTTCGTAATATTCTGACTTGAATCATCTTTTTCAATTTTCAGTTGCAGCATTACCAGGTGTTTGGAAACTTTCGCATCGATTTCACTTCTGAAACATAGTTAATTATGAATAATGTACCCAAAGAAATTCAAAATTGTTTAAGTATACTTGATAATTTACAGAAGGAAATCTTTGACAAATTGAATGAACTTCTAAATGTCAGCGATCCTTCACAATCTTTGGAAAATGAGTCAATTGATTTTACAAGATCAAAAATTTCAAAACAATCAAGTAAATTGATCATTCAGTATAGTAACTTGTTAAGTATTTTAAAAATAAAAGTCGATAATTATATTGATGGTTATGATGAAGATGGGAAATTAAAAGTTATTTATGAAATATACCAGGAGAAATTGATCAATTTAAAATATGAATTAAAACAAATGGAACTAAAATCATATCAATTAGAAGAAAAATTTATCCATAATCAAAGAATTCAAAGATTTGGCGAAGTTCCAGAAAGAGAAAAATCCTGGGAAGAAATGAAACAAGAATTGTTTGCTAAAAGACTGAAATTAAATAACGAAGAACAAGAATTACACGAAAAGAATGTAGAAGATAAAATAATTGATACGAATAAGTCAGTCACTTCAACATTAAAAAACACCAGAACTTTAATGGCTACATCTATTATTCAAACAGAGTTAAGCATTGATGCATTAAACCAACAACATGACAATTTGCATCATTCAATTGGATTATCAGATGAATTTAACGATCTTTTAAAAAATTCTAAAAACATTATAAGTTTTATTGAAAAACAAGATAAGCAAGATAGGACTAGGATATACCGTAGCTTTATGTTTTTAGGATTATGTATTGCTTGGATTATATGGCGTAGATTTTTAAAATTACCGGTCAAGATTTTAATTTGGTCCATGATTAAGATATTTAATATTTTCCAATGGATTTTACCAACTCCCAAAGCAGAAGATATCATCGAATCAAATTTGATAATGGCTACGGTGTCAACCATAGCTTCATTGTCGACTATTTCAACAATATCAACCGTTTCATCCACCATTTCATCCACCATTTCATCCACCATTTCATCTCCGACTTCATCTCAATTTGATGAAATTGTAATGGATATAGATACAAATGACAAGGTTAAAACCTGGGAAGAGATACTTGAGACATCTAGCATGATAAAAGATGAACTATAGTATAAATACGAAGAAAAATATACATTTTTAATGACACATTTAAACATCCTCTAGATCTATGGGTTGATCTAAAGTATTCAGAGAACTTAAGGTAATTCAACAGCAACTGAAGCACCATCTTGAGCAGAACTATCTAAAGCGGCACCAACGATAGCTAAATGATGGAATGCTTTTGATGGTGGGACAGTAACAACTTTTTTATCGTTTTTAAATAAAGCATCAGCGAAATTTTTAAATTCCTCTTCCAAAGTATCAAATTCATCAATTTCAATAACAGTTTTTTCAGAAGCTTCAGAATTATTACCCCCAGTTTGATAAGTAATAGTTGGTTTTTTCAATGAGGGTGAAAAATCATAAACAATTGAACCATTAAGACCGTAAATAATGAAAGTTGAAGATTTATCAGTAGCACCAAATGCAGAACCATAAGTGAAAGTACCAATAACCCCAGAATTTAATTTCATAGTTGAAAATAAAATATCATCCGTACCAGATTCTTTTCTTAATTGCTTAGTCAAAGCAGCAACCGATTTAACATCGCCCAATACTTCAGTTAATAAAGCCAATTGATGAACACCACCATCACTTAAGAACCCACCGATATGTTCAGGATTTTGTCTCCAGCCAGTGGCCAAGTACTTGTTATTGTTATTCCAAGCACCAGTGGATTTATAAGTAAATGAAACAACTTCACCAATTTTAGGTAAAATTTCATTTTTTAAAATGTTAATTGATTTCAAAAACGCCCAATTTTCCAATATACCAATTGGCAAAGAGGTTTCGTTGGAAAGCTTAACGATTTCCTTAGCTTGGGTTAAATTGGCCGCAATTGGTTTTTCCAAAACAATTGGCTTATTATGTTTAACAGCTAATTTAACAGCATCTAAGTTGAATTGAACGGGCAATAAAGCATCAACGAAATCAGTCGACTTATCTTCAAATGCTTGTTCTAAAGAATCATAGATTCTTGAACTGTCGATACCAGCTTTTTCAGCAAATGTTTCAGCCTTTGATTTAGTTCTATTATAACAACTGGTAGGAGTTATATAAGGAATTTTTTCTGCAGTTGGTAAATGATTATCAGTAGCGAATATACCTGTACCCACAACAGCGAATTTTAAGTCTTTAGAAGCCATGTTTGTTTAATATTTGTCAATGTTTCTTGAACGTTCAGTTGAGCAATTATAGTTTTACCGATACACAATAGAATTGGAAGAATTAATCCGGGCTTATAGATTCGGGAAAACTCCTGTGGTATTTATAGTGCAAATAATAAATCTTTTCTCAGCAAAGATCCCCCACTTATTGCCAAAATCAAAATGCGGTATTCAGTGCACCTCACTGCCAGTGCGCATTTTTTGTACGGAGTGGACAGTCCCAATTACTACACTAGGAGAAATTGGCGGATAAATTCAATGGAAGTCAATCCAATTAAGTTGAATCATGGCGATGACCACGGTTATGATGGCGGTTATGATGGCGATAAACAACAACAGCAGGAGAGATTACCTGAACAACCCGTAGAAAACGACGTGGATGCTGAAAAATTAGATGATGAGGGTGACCAACAACAACAACAAGAACAGGAAAATGAAGAAGAAAAAGAGTCAACCGCTGACGCTAAGAGAGAGAATGACGGGAAGCCCGACGAATCTGACGAGTATGACCCTGAAGTTTCTGTTAACGACGAATATAACCCTGAAATTACTGATGAGGCTGCTTATGACCCTGAAAATTCCTTAAAAGATGATGAAAACAACGAATCCGCAAAGGTTGAAGAGCCTCAAGTAGAACCTGTCGAGGAGAAACAACGCAAAGAAAGCAAAGAAAGTAAAGAAAGTAAAGAAAGTAAAGAAAGTAAAGCAATTAAAGATCTTCCTAAAATTCCAGGGTTGCCGCCTAGACCAAATGTTCCTAATAAACCAACAATTGATTATTCGGTCAATGCAAATACCGACCCCCATCAATATCAAAGAATTATCAAACAAGCGTGTGATGAAATTATTCAGTCTGAATCCACCAGTAATGCCAACTTTCAAAATTTATCGGATTTTGAAAAATTTAGAATTATTAGCCCTCAATTAGAATCAAAAGGAATAACATTGAACACAGGCAGCCAGTTTTCTCAAGTTCCAGATATTAATTTTAATCAAGTTTATTCTTATAATAAGCCATATAAAAATTTGAAAAACCCAATCCCTTTAATTCCAATCAATGAATTTTGTGAAAGACCCAATATCACATTACCCATGACCGAGCAAGAAGATGACGACTATGAATCTTTTATTAAAAACGAGACTGAGTATATGAGGTTACAAAATTGGGATGAATTACCTGATAAATCAAGATTATTTTTAGGTAATTTACCTGCCAACACTATTTCAAAACAAGATTTATTTAGAATATTTAGCAAGTACGGTGAAGTTATTCAAATAGCCATAAAAGCAGGTTATGGATTTGCTCAATTTAAAACAATGGAAGGTTGTTTACGATGCATTAAAGGTGAAACTTTCGTACCTTTACATAATAAAATTATGAGATTAGACGCTTCAAAACCCCAAGGTTCAAAAAGGTTTAATAATAATAATAATCCAACTAATGGAAGAGGCAGAGAAAGAATGGAAAATGAAGACGAAGGATTCAAAAAACGTAGAAGGAATATCCCCGAATGCCAAATTTATACAACTGGTAAATCATCAGTTTTCTTTGTTAGAAGAGTGAAGCGAGCAATTGAAAACGCTCAAGTTACAAGTGATATTAAAGATATCACCCATAGTGAAATTTCTGAAGTGATTAGTGAAGCTGCATATTCTGGAGTTTTAGGTACCTGTGTTATAAAAGAACTGAAGGTTGATATACAGACGTTTGAAACTTCACCCGATGGAGGGATCAAATTTGATGAGTATGCTGATATTGAGCCTGAGGATGCAGCTGATATTTTACAAAAAGCAAAAATCAAAAAATATGGTGGTTCATTACCTCCTTATCAACCTGAATTATATGAATCGCAATATGGCAGCAATGATAATAGTTCTGGTGGATTTGATTATAAAGGTAGTAGAGGAGGCCGTGGAGGAGGTGGAGGTAGGGGCCGTGGTAATGGTAGAGGCGATTATCAAAGGGCGGATTTTGGAAGAGGTAATTATGGTGGTAAAGGTAGAGGACGAGGAGGGGGGTACAATAATTATAGTGATTATAATGATTATAATCAAGGATACCAACAACAACAATCCTCAGGATATGATCCTTCACAACAATATGGACAAGCATCGTCATATGGACAACAATATCAGCCTCAATATGGACAACCAGTAGCGCAAGGACCATATGGTAATCAGCAATATGATCAATATGATCAATATGGAAATTACCAACCTCAGCCACCAGTGCAGCAGCAACAGCAGCAACCACAACAACCGCCATCAGGATATAACAATTATGGCCAGCCAAATCAACAGATTTCGCCGCCCCCATCTCAATATGGTCAACAATTTAATCAACCTGGCCAAGGAGACTTGTATCAAACTTTACAAAATTTAGATCCCGCAGCCAAGCAAAGTGTTCTTTCCATATTACAACAACCTCAATCACAACAGGGCCCACCACCACCTCAAGCTCAACCTCAAGTACCATCGCCACAAGAAAATTATAATAATCCTTCATATGGATACAGACCTATAAATTATGGCAATTCTAATGATAATAATAGTTCTGGTTATCAATCCAGATCAGCTAAATATTCCCATAGAGGTGGAAATAGTCAACGTCGTAATCAATATGGTAACTATCAACAAGGACAAGGAAATCAAGGAAATAATTATAACCAGGGCGAAGGAAACCACGGGAATAATTATAATCAGGGCCAAGGTCAAAGACCAGGACAAAATCAATCAGGACAAGATTCTCAAGTAAGCTCATTATTATCACAAATTCAAAATCAAGGAGGATCACAAAATGCTTCACAATCTTTAATGGATACATTAGCAAGATTAAGCAAAAAGTAGATGAAATTAAGCTAATAACGAATCACCAATGAATAAGCGAAAAACATCAGAAATATTAGATTGGAGTAAGCCACAAGTAAGCCGATAAAGAATTAAAGAGAAGAAAACTACACCAGAGGGACAGAAAAATTAATATAAGCATTAATCTACTATATCAGTAGTATCTTTATGAACTACACTATCATCATTAACATCTAATTGATCAATTTCATGTTGCAAATCATCTTGATTTTGATATTCCTCTTTCAACAAATTATATTCATTTTCATCTTCTAAAATACTTTCAATACCAATTACTCCACATTTATTAATTATTTCTAAGTAATGTTCAGCATCTTGTAATTTATAAGCTGCAAAAATTTTGTTAACTTCATCAATTTTTTCAGTCTTTATGGCGTCTTGTAAATCTTGTGGTAACAATGATTCAAAAATTTTAAATTCTTCCGTATCAGGTGATGGCATTGATACTGATAATGGAGCATTGTCATCTAATGATCTTAATTGGATAATTTGTTCGCCATCTTCACCAGCTTCACCATCATCTGCTTGTTGTTCTTGTTCAAGTACTTTACATCTTTCAATAATATGTTTTAAAGTATTGTCAACATCTTGGAAAAATGCTGTTTTGGCAGGTCCATTTTCAGCAACTTTAGAGATGAATAATTTTATAGCTTTTAATCTTGATTCTCTATTACCCTTTTCATTACCAGATAATTGTGCAATATATTGCAAAAGCAATGATTGATGGATAATTTGTTTAGTTTTAGAAGTATTACCTTCAAATTGTGAATCAAAAGCTGTCATTATTAAAGCATCCTTCTGCTGTTCCGTACAGATCCATGAATGTTTCATTAAATATTCATTTATTTTAGAATAATCGGTTACTGAAATATTTGAGAATTCTAAAGTCTCAGGTAACAAGTCTAACTCATTTAATGTTTCTGGTTTAGCTTCATTATGATCACTTGGTGAATTGATTGTTTCAATGGAAGTTTTTTTTTCGTTTGTAGTTGATGGTGAAGCAGTTGAGACAGGTTTTGGTTGTGGTTCTGGTTCACCTTGGTCTTTATTTAAAAATGATCTATCAAATCCTGTACGATAATCATCACTACTAATCAAAGTTGATTTCTGGTATAATAATTCATCTAATTTAATGGTTTGCTTCGATAAAACATCATCAATTTTCAATCTATGATCTTTTAAATATTGAATTAATCTATTATTATCCTTGGCATCGGGATGATCTTCTTTGATTTGGATAAATAAATCTTCAATCATTTCATTGTACGGTGGAGTGTTTTCAATTTCCTCTTTAGCAAATGTTAAGTCTTTTAACCCCTTTCTTAAATTATCACCCTTTTTAGAAATTAATTCTTCGTAGTTGAATTTTTCACTGGCATCAAAGTTTGAATTTAAAACATTTAACACTTTTTCTTCGTCATTGATATCAGCAACATCCACATTTTGCAAAATATAATCAACTCTTTCGTTTAATTTTGCATACATTGTTAATTGAACTAAAATACTTTTAATTTCTTGATTTCTTTGATCCCTCTTTTCATGAATATCTCTTTGTTTCCATTTAATAAATGAATTTTTATCAACATTTGGATGAACCTCAATATCTGAATCGTCAGAAAGTTCTAACTTATCCCACTTTGAATAATCGATTGCCATTATAAAAACAATTTAACAATTTAACACTGGTGATAGGTTTGGGTTAATTATTATAGATCACAATTCTGGAAAATTCTTCGCGGTGAGTTTGTGGTTGAGATTTAATAGATATAGACTGATAATCTGAAGACGAGTAAGAGAAGACAGTGACGATTGCGTTGATTGTGGTACTACGAGAGGACAAGGATGTAAGTTCTTCGATATAAAAATACTTTTTTCTTGGAAGAAAATCGAACGAGAAACATCGATTAACTTATGAGCGGATCAACATTTGCAGCCATTTTAATAACTGAACCTAGAGTCTCTAATTGACATTAATTGATGCCAATGACACAACCATATCGCAATTACAAAGTAATTGATGTAAGGCTTAAAGTAGCAAACGACGAAATTCGAAAGATAGTATAACCAATATCTATTTATAAATACTTATATACCAGGTCTCAAACCGGTGAAGAAAGCTAAGCCGTAACCAGTAGTCTTGAAAGTAATGGTAGCACCTTTATTAAAATAAAATACATCACCAGGTGAAACGTTGACGGTATAGCCAGTTTCATCAGTAACAGTATATTCACCTTCCACTTCTAAGAAAACTTTCATTTCGTCGTAAGTGTAAGTGTAAACTAAAGCTTCACCAGCTTCTTGTTTGTAGAACCCACAACTTAATTTTTTATCGTCTGGAGCATCAGAAACGAAAATATCACCTAAAAATGAATTTTTACCTGGAGATTCTAAAAACGGTGGTTTGACTTCTTTACCTTCAACGGCTGGTTTATATTTCATAGGCATTTTGTTTGGATTAGTTATTTAGTTTTTAAAAGGAATTCAATTGAATTGATAAAGTGATAATTCTTTTTCAATTAGTGATGGAATACATGGTAATTTATAGTTTTCATAAATCATTAATGATTTAGTTATCGCTATAATAATCTCTCTCAGTTTATCCTAATGCGGTAAACCTATCCATTATGTGCATAGATTATTTTTGCATAACTCCTATCAAGTTAATATTTTCTTAGTCCATCAGATCTCAACTTAATAATCTCTACCCAATTGAATATATATCACCAGCAACACCTGGTTTGGTTAATCAACAGCAGTCATTATAGGTAATTACTTCATCACTCTCATTGATCTATCAATTCTCTAATTGAACTCTGTGACAAAAATAGGCGATAGAATTACAACAGGTTATTTACCTAATCCAGTATAGATTCCCCTGTAAGAGGTTTTATTCCCATTTTGCATTTTTGTACAGTGTTTTCAGGACGAATAACTCAACTATGAATATCGCTTCTGACATCTAATAACGGATCTCTTATAAAGGAATATCGTAATCCATTGACAATGGATGATTCAAGCAAAAAAGTTGAATATCGCAGTAATATAACGTTTATGGTATATCGTTTTAATAGTTGACGTCTTTCACTATTAATTAAGTATTTTGGGTAATTAAATACTGCATTACATAGGCGCAAAAAAATCTGAAACAATGTCAAAAAAAAGAGCCCGACGCGGGACTCGAACCCGCAGCCTTTTGATAACTCCTATTAGTGGAAATCCACGTTTAAAAGTCAAACGCTCTAGCCGATTGAGCTAGCCAGGCAATTGTGAAGTTTCAAATGGTGGATTAAGCCATACCATCGTGTATTACCTGTGAGTGCACGTGACATGGAGTTACATTGGTACAGAAGTTTAGATGAAACATCGGCAAAACCAAACTACAAACTGCATGGTAATATAGTTACATCCTCTGCAGTCAGGGCACCATTTTCTTGGTGGAAACTTCCAAGCGTAACTGGCTAGCACGATAAACTTGGGACTCTCACAATAAGTTAAATGTGTCAATGAGAGGGGCATGGAGGGGGCCAGCAATTGAATCGGTACTAAGAAACATCACTATGATGTAAACCATCGTGATAACTCCGTAGAACGATAGACAATCCACACTTTACAGATAACCATCAAATCGGAATTATCCATGATAACCCGCCAATTATAGGACAGACAATTACAACGGAGGAAGAAAGGAATTGAGAATCATCGGGACAAAATATCAGCGATATTTGTAGTATCAGGTGTCAATCGACGGCAGTTTGCCAACTCAGACAGCCCGACTAACCACAGCTATCATCGATCAGCCGTTATTACTACCCTGGTAATGCATTCAATTGAATGCAACGGTAAAATCAATAGATTTTATGACAAATTAAAGCCCGGGGATTACCCCAGTTTTTTTCGCGTGGGAGGTTGAGAAACTATAAATATCAATTGGCTCCCAAATTATCAGCAGAAATTCAGGTCAAAAGGTGATTTTCCAGCGAATTATTACTTTCTCGATACAAATCACAATTGCACCAGTAACGCGTAAATTGTAAACAGTGTTGATAGCAAACAGGATCAAAGGAACATATACAACAATAAGCAAGTATGGTTGATAAAATTAAGGTTAAAAATCCCATCGTTGATATGGATGGGGATGAAATGACAAGAATTATTTGGCAATTTATTAAAGATAAATTGATTTTGCCATATTTGGACATCGATTTGAAATATTACGATTTGGGAATTGAATATAGAGATGAGACTAATGATAAAGTTACGACTGATGCCGCAGATGCGATTTTAAAGTATGGTGTAGGTGTTAAATGTGCTACCATTACCCCTGACGAACAAAGAGTGGAAGAATATAAATTGAAAAAAATGTGGTTATCACCAAACGGTACCTTGAGAAATGTTTTGGGGGGTACGGTTTTCAGAGAACCAATTGTCATTGATAATATCCCAAGAATTGTCCCCACCTGGGAGAAACCGATTATTATTGGTAGACACGCCTTTGGTGATCAATATAAGGCTACTGATGTTGTCATCGATCAACCGGGTGAATTGGAATTAGTGTTTAAACCTGCTGACGGTAGCAAACCTCAAGTCCACAAGGTTTATCAATACGATGGTGCAGGAGTCGCCATGGCGATGTATAATACTGATAAATCAATCACTGATTTTGCTGAATCATCGTTCAAGTTTGCATTGGATAGAAAATTGAATTTATTTTCATCGACGAAAAATACCATTTTGAAAAAATACGATGGTAGATTCAAAGATATTTTTGAAGAGTTATACGAGTCCAAGTATAGAGCTGATTTTGAAAAAAACGGCATTTGGTACGAACATAGATTAATCGATGATATGGTTGCGCAAATGTTGAAATCCAAGGGTGGATACGTCATTGCCATGAAGAATTATGATGGTGATGTTCAAAGTGATATTGTAGCTCAAGGGTTTGGATCATTAGGGTTGATGACCTCGGTATTGTTGACTCCTGATGGAAAAGCATTTGAAAGTGAAGCCGCCCATGGTACAGTTACCAGACATTATAGACAACACCAACAAGGTAAAGAAACTTCCACCAACTCAATTGCTTCGATTTTTGCTTGGACAAGAGGGATAATTCAAAGAGGTAAAATTGATGGTACCCCAGAAGTAGTTAAGTTTGGGGAATCTTTAGAAAAAGCCGTTATTGATACCGTTGCGTTAGATAACATTATGACTAAAGATTTAGCGTTAACTAAAGGATTAACTGATAGATCAAATTATGCAACCACTGAAGAATTCATCGATGCTGTTCAAGCCAGATTAAATAAAAATTTAGCTTAATATATTTATGTTTCTTTAGGGTATTATTGTCGTTTAGCGAATAGAGACACTTCCTCTATAATAGAGTCCGTTTTTAAGTATAAATTTATACATTGTATATACAAGAATAAATCAACATTCACAAAATTGTGCATCATTTCTATAATTTACAACAATCCTACTACCCAATTAAAAACCACTTGTTTTTTAACGATCCCTAGTTTAATCTTTAATCTTTAATCTAAATCAGGTTGACTTGGTTTTGGTTGGCCGCCTAAGATATTAGTAACGGCAGCAGGTGGTTTTACAGCAATCATCATAATAACCATTTCATAAACATCTTCCGGTACGGATTTTTGGTAGACCCCTAAAATATCAGTTGGGTTTGGATAAACTACTAAGGCTTTGTAAAAGCAAATAGCCGCTTCGACTTTTTTGGTTGGCTGTAAGGCTAATTGTTCACCCAAGGCAACTTGTTTCATGAAAAATTCTTCCTTTTGTGATAATTCAGTTGGGATGGGGTTCTTTTCTAAATCTTCGATTAATGCCTTTTTAATCGTTTCTAATTTTGATTTTTTAGAATCTTCTTCAATTTTAGCGGATATTTTATCGTGTTTTAATGCTTTCTTCTTCAAGGATTTTCTGAAGTCGGTGTTGGTTCTTCTGTTGTAGTCAAAGTAAACTGCGTATCCAACAAGTGCAGTGGTAGCAATAGCCGTAAAAGTTGCAAATCTACTCATATTAATTTATCGTCAATTAGCAAAGTAAGAGAAAAATTTTCAATCCAGTACCGCACTGTATGATCTTGTGGAAATGTCCTCACGCGAATATGCGACTTTAAGTGATGGGACATTTTGAGAAGTCGCACTCATAAAATTTTTTCGAAATAATCCTCATTTTGATTGGAAGAATCAGTTCATTATACCATGTCAGAAATTGAAGAAAAGCCAGTACCAGATAGCAGGTTTAAGTTACCTACCCCATTCTCCAACATGTACAACGCCAGTGCATACCCTTCATGGACACCAATTGACACCAGGGGTGAGACTTCCAAAGTTTTCAGATTTTCATTTTACAGTACAGTTGGTGCTTATGCATGGTTGTATTTCTGGAAAAGAACTACATTTAAATTAGAATTACCATTAACGTTTATTGGATTCACCACTGTTGCCGTTGCTGCCAAGTCTCTGATTGCCAATTTAAGAGAAAAAAACGATGGTTGGAATGTATTTTGGGGTGTAGGATTAGGTAATTTATTTGTATTAACTGCTGGTTTCAAAAAAATGCCATTAAAACATAAATTCATGACGGGTATTTCTGGTGCTGCTTTAACCGGGGTTTTAAATCAATGGTATTGGGCCCAAAGCACATCATCAGCTGGTAAAAATGTCAGACATTTCGGTAAAGATGATGACGTTCCAAAACAAGCGTTCTGGGATGTTGTTAAGAGAAAACCTTTAAGTCAAGTTGTTGAAGAGGTTGGTGCTGGTCGTGGTATTCTTAAACCATAGGGGTTTTTGTTTGAATTAGAAGAGGAAACATTATCCCGTAGAGGTATTTATTGCATTGTAAATTAAATATACATTTCTGTAATTTTCTCTAGACCTGCTATGCATAGTCTAATGAACCATTAAAAGGACGAACAACAACAATACGCAATGAATAGCATTAAATATTTATTTACAAGAACCTAAAACTACAAACTCTTCACTATGCCTGTTTATAAGGATAATCCAAAGTCTTATTCCTCTTTAACTTCCATAATTTTTTCTTTCTTTTAGTAACCACATGTTCAGCAAACACTTCATCACAGTATTTTCTCTTCCATGGTTTGATAAAACTTGGGTCCCATAATTCACTGGCGATTCCTAAATCTTTACAACACCTCATCAACGCATTACTTTTACATCCTTCTAAAGCGGTGGTGATTTTTTCTTCGCCACCAAAGTAATCCTGCTCACCTCTAGCAACACTAACCAATCTGCCGTGACAAACAAGGGCATATTCTCGCGATATTTGTTTGGGAGTAATATAGGTTTCGGTACGAGGTGCTAAACCCCAACCACCTGGTCCAAATGCACGATTCAATATTCTACGATATTTGATTTCCGGTAAGTAAATCAACCCATCAGGGGTGATTTCTATATCTTCGTCTTTTAATGGTGATAATAAAATTTCATTAACTTGATTTGAAAATGGAGCTTGACCTAGACCGTAAAACGAGTCACTCCAGTTGATTTGTCCGTTGGGGAGATTATTACCGATTGGCGAATCGTGCAACGTGAAATGATCACCTGGTGAGTCAGCATCAATTTCACCATTTAAAGTTGAATTTGAATATACTGTACTGGAAGCTCCATTGGATGGATTTATGGTGGCAGCAGCTATTGGATTTAAAGTAGGAGGAATGGAACTACCAGTAGCACTGACTGGTGGTGCTGGATTGATGGTTTTCTTGGATAAATCCTTGAATAACGCGTAAGATCTAATTGATAATCTTGTATAACCAGCTCTGAACATCGTTGAATGAAGTTTTTCTCACATCTGATAAGATTGAGAAATAGTGAGAATTTGAGAATACTAGTAATAACTCCATTATACATATAAATACGTCCCTAATGCTAATCTACATACTTTAATCTCTCTATATATTCATAATCAAATAATGATTTCCTCAATGGTCTATCCATCTTAAATTTGGATGTTAAGTAATGATAATCCAGGTTATTTTTCAAATCGGTGATACTAAATTGCAATGAATGATCCAACATATACTTCTTCTCTAATTCATGTAATTGAGTATGATTATGGGTTAAATAATATTCCGTCAACAATTCATCATTGGTCTCCAATAACCTCACTTTATCTTCGATTTCCAAATTTAAAACTAAATCAACGAGTTGATCATTGTTTAAATCTTTGATTTCTCGATCATCCAAAAGTACTTGAAGCTTTTCACGTCTAACCCAAAGTCTAAGGATGGGCACGTAGAAATATCCCCCGAAAAAGAAAGTCTTGGTCCCCTTGGCATACTCATGATTTAACATCGACATAATATCATTAGGTACATAAACTGGTACCCCACCCACCAGGGAGTATCTTAATGGACTAATTTTTTCAAAATTAAGCCAATGTTTACGTCTATCCATATACAACTCGACAGATTCACCTTGTGCATTTTTTGATCTAATGTACGAATCAAATTCTGGTGGCGGCGTTTCATCATTTTTACCTAACCCGGTAATATCAATATAAGTACCAGTATCAATATCAATAAATCTTGCATCGATATGATTATCTTTGGCAGCTTTATCACGATGATGTAAGAACGTGGAACAATCAATTAAATATTTACCATAACCTTCGTTAATATCTTCAATAACTAACGTCATATTGTAATTTTTTGATAATCGATTCAATTCTGATGATGGCATTTGGATATCAATATCAATATCGTATGGGAACATTAACCCATCCCAATACCACGATAATAATGGACCATGAGCAATCCAACTGATAATACCCTTTTCTTCAGCGAATCTAAACCAATTTCTTAATAACCTATCCAAAATGATTTGTTCTCTAACTTCCAATTGTTCTTCTGTCCATCCTTGTTTCAAGTATCTCATGGCCCCGTTGAAAAATCTCCATTCATAATGCCAACCAGTATCTTTATTATCATCAGTTTTCAACAACGTTGATAATTTATAATAGGTTGATTCTTCTTTGACGGAAATGGAATTTGCATATTTTAATGAGTTATAATGGTTTAATTCATGACGATTTAATTTATTCACTTCGATGATTTCTTGATTATAATGTAATTCATTGGTAAAGGAATCTCTCATTAAATTTAATCTTTTGTCATAGTCTGCTATTTGATCTTCTACTTGTTGGGATTTATAATTGAACGACTCAGGGTCTAAATACAATTCTCTTGATGCATTTTTATTCTGTTGGTTTGCAATGGTATGCATTTTATAAATATCATCGGATAAATTTAATGGTCTGGGAGTAACTGAGTTGATTAATTCATTAAATTTATTAACGGGATTTAAAATGAGGGTATCCGTCAGTTTATCAATTTTATTTCTTTTCAAGAACTTTTTAAATAAATTTGTGTTGACTAATTTTTGTTTTTGATCGATTTGCACTTCATAAGATCCATTTTTCGTTAAAAATATCATCGATAATGGCAATTCCTGATGGGTTAGTAAATGACTTTTCCCTTGCATGATAGCTTGTAGTTGAGGCGTCTTATTCATAGGTGAATCTTTCACAATAAACCCTGGTAGTTCATCTCTTGAGAGGCCCAATTTTGCAATTTCTACATCAGTTAAATCAACTAAATTTTTACAAAAATCACGGTTCTTGGTAGGCTTGGAGACTGTCTCCTGTAACCACTGGCAAGTTAATTTTTCTTCTAAAGGCTTAGCAATTTCCTCATTTAAAATGGTTAAATCAACCCAATCGGACCATGAAAACGGCACGGAGATTTTATAGTCCAAGCTTTTATCATTATGACGATTATGTTTTAGCAATTTGTGCTTGATTTCGTCAAGATACACCGAAAGGGTGAACCTGGGATCATAATAAAGCGTATCTTTATTGGTCCAATTTTCGACTTCTGATGATTCGTCATTATGTTTCTTCTTGATAGGGAGAAAATCTTTGGGGTTTATACTCAAGTTGGGCTCCGTAATGCCAACTTGGCCTAACCAGAATCTTTGTTTATCATTCTCCACTAAGTCTAATAGATAACTGATTTTTTCACTATTATTCAACTCATTGTAACTTAAATCTATGGAATATTGTACACTATCGTCGTTATCGTAATTGATTTTATAATGCTTCAACGCCTGTTGTTTGAGCTTTTTCTCTTCCCTGTTGTAGAACTGCGTGAAATAACAAACGTTGACAAATATTAAAACGAAGAATATGATCTTGATCAGGATGACGATCACTCCCTTTTCAGGTTTTTTCACCTTGATCATGGTTATGTTGTTTTTTTTTCGTTGTTGCTATGGCAGTTGGTCTAGTAGGTAATGCTTGTTATATTGTACCGTGTACCAAACGTATATCTATGAAAAAAAGCGATGTTTACACTAACCGCTGACTGGACTTTGGGAAGATGTTTGATGGAGTAATTAGAAACTTTTTTTTTTTGTTAATGATCGTGTGATAGTAAATTCCAATTACGCTAATTCCGAGGGAATGCGCATCCAATCCGGGTTAGGCAGTGGGTTTACGACAGGGGCCGTCAATAGGGCTTCGCATGGAAGAATCTGTCCCGACACCAGAGGTATAAAGAGTTACCGTCAGGGTAACTACGACTTCTAGTACAGATGGTAGCAGACTAGACGGTATTTCACTAACGAAAACGCAGTATATATCAACTACTGCGGTAACGTTATTGGTTTGATTACCACAACACAAGGTTAGCCTTGATTCAAGCCTAGCGAAAACGAATATCTAACATTCCTTGTACCTAATTGGTTTTGATCGATCGACTTGTACACACAACTGCAACGGCGCGAAATGGAGATAATTTTTACACGAGATTAACTACGTGCCTGAGGGAGTCAAGAACTAGTGGGTATCGTATTAGCTGATCGGTACTTCAACGGCACACGGATCGTGATAGTGGATCATATAGCCTGCGAATGTCTAAATACCATAGCCCATTGCAGAGCCTATTACTACCACCTGATGTTGGTTTTACGCCTATCACTGCTTAAATTCGTGTCCCATGTAGACGTACCGAAGAAGCCCATTTTAAAGCCTTAAACCAGCCCCGATGATTTAAAGCCCAATAGTATAAAGGCAAAGCCCAGTCCAAGCCTTCCCTCGAATCTGACAAAGTTCGCAGTCCTACCATTTTTGAGACCTTTCACGCGTCGGGATTTTCCATCATTGGGAGGTTAATCGTTAGAAGTTTGAGTCGTTAGAATAGGTGAAATAACATTGAACTACTCCTAGTCGAAGGTTATCACACCCTTTGTCGCCCTTTCAAACCCAATGGCGCACCAACTTTGATTTATAAAAATTCAAACTCTTCAACGCGTCCTGTTATGATCGCTTGGGAACTCTGTTCTAACATGAACTATGAACCTGGAGTCAATCTCGTGTCCTATGTGCCACATGACATAAAAAAACAAAGGATTGTGACTGCTCAGTCTATAAGAGTTATCTAGGCTATACGTGCCATCTAGGCGATCCGTGTTATCTAGGCGATCCGTGCCATCTAGGCGATACGTGTTATCTAGGCTATAAGAATTACCTAAGCTATAAGAGTTATCTAAGCTAGAATTATCAACTCTTTACAAGCTCTATAAAAGTTGTCAGGTCTGAAGCTCTAGGATAAGAAGTAATCTCTAGGATAAGAAGTAAGATGTATAATATAAGGCTCATAAGGATACCGAAAAAGGAAAAAAAAAACTATGTCTAATTATCTAAATTGTTTAACTTACTTAACACTTCATCACTCACAATCCCATTAAAGTCATTTATTTCTTCGACCTTTTCATTCATTATCCCATTCAAACTATCTAGATCGATAAATCCATATTTTTGCACTTCGATATCATTATGATTGGCAGCAACATTAAATTTTAAACCATTTATCGTCCTTGATTTAAACGGCAATATTTCTTCAATTTTAAACTCTCTACCGGATCGATCTTTATAATTCCACGAGTTTATCCCTGAATCATCACCAGGATTCGGCAATGCGGTTACCCCTACGATTTCAATAAATCTACCCGAATCAATATCAATGAATCTGGCATCAATTATATTTACTTCTTCGGTTACTTCTCTTCTACTTAAGTAACTCGAAAAATCCAAATAATATTTGTTTAAATCGTCATTTATGATAATCGATTGATTATAATTGCATAATCTCATTAATTCTTTCACTGGTGTGTAAGTTGTTAAATTACCATTTGATGACAAGTGCCAATTTTTCATTTCGATCCAGCTGTTTAATTTGATCATGTTAGAGAACTTATTCCATCCTTTGATCAAGTTTTTCTTATTGATTTTATCAGTTTCTATTGGATGATGGTTATTTGTTTTTTCAGGTACAAATCTCCAATCCAAATATACTTCTCGACTTTGGTCATTATCTAAATAAGTGAAAAAATAAGGCAACTCACTTTCTTGATCGAATAATTTACTATATTTCTGACTTTGATAGAATTTTAATTCTTGTCTTGATAATTTAAGGTGATCAATTTTCTCAATATCGAACATGATTTCATTAGTGATTAAATTATCTAATTTATCCAATCTATGTTGTAAATTCTCAAAATTGCTCTTATATTTGAAATCACGGATATTAGCTTTGCTTTTTTTGCTTCTTTTATCAACGGTTTCAAAATTATAGCTTCCATTAACGTTGATGGTCTCAATGCCAATTTCCGTCAATCCTTGTAAATACATGATTGAATCGGTATCGACGATTCTGCTTTTCCCTTCAATTGGTATTATGAATCCTCGTTCAATTTCTTGGTACTTATCAGTTTCTTCAATATACTGTAGTTCACTATCAACGTAAATTAAATTCATCGGTATGGGCATAAAATTAAGTAAGTAGTTTTTACCTTCAAGGACCCTTGTTTCATAATCACCATCATCAGGGGCAAATAATATAGTGTACCCAGGAATTTGATCCATGGGCAATCCGATTAATTCCAACTCGTCAATGGTTAATTCTTCGGTATCAACACAGTAACCTGGTCTTGAATTAACATGATGAGACTTCAAACTACGGCATTTGCTACGTTCGTCGGATGGCTTCAATAGATCTTCATTCAACATAGTTAAATCAACATAATCTGACCACGTGAACGGTATTGATTTCACATCACTATTAATTTCATGCGTTATAATCGATAATGTGAATATCAAATCATAGAATAATGTTGGATTACTCAACCATCTCTCGGGAGTAAAATTATTGCTATTGATGTGTAATTTGGCATTTTTTCCCTTCGATTCTTCAACTGGCTCATCTTGTGATACATCATCTGCTTCTGGTTGATTTGTAATATTGTTTACCTCGTCATCATAGTTAGGTTTAAAATTTGAATCTTTCAAACGGTCCCACACAACATTAGCAGCATTTGCAACATTAGTGGCGTGACTCTTTAGATCGTCGACTGATTTGTATACGTAAATGAAATTGACAATTACAATGATTAGCAACACCATCATCGTTTTTGATGTTCTAAGTCTCATCTTACGTTTTGATTTTGATGTAGTTTGTCTTAATGTTTGTGTTTTTTATTGTTCTCTTAACTGGTTATTAATATGTATAATGGTATATGGCGGTTGTGTAACAACGGTAACAGTGCAATAGTTATGTTCTGGAGTCAAATAGAAAGATAATATTTTTTCATGAAAATTTGAGATTGAGGCATTCCTGATAGCGCAGAGTTATTGTGATTTGAGTTTCGGATATTTCTTTAAACGGGGTTATTTAACATCTGCCAAAACTCAGGGGACGAATTAGCTCCAGCATATCTATGATAGTTGATATACTCAGGCTACTGGAGTGTAAATCAGGTTAGTCGAGTATTTGGATTGAAGTATAGATCATAATGGGAGTTACAATAACTTGCCGTGATAGCCTTAAAATTACGATGAGCATCAATTTAGTAGAGCTTACTTTAGGGGTATTTAGACCACAACAGCATCTTTATAATTCGAATTCATTTAAAGGCTACTCATTTTCTCTACTGAATAACATTATTCAGAAATAATCAAAAATTTATATATTAAGCTTGCTTAATTTTATAATTACATCTTCTGTTCTCTCAAGGAACTGATAAATTTAATAATTTGCCAGCTTCCTTGATATGTTCCCACGATGTTTAATGCTAATAGGAGTTTGTATAATCTCCTTATAACAGTTTATTTCATCACCTGTCATGTTGACTTTACTTGTTGGGGTTTAGTTGTTTTGAGGCTTACATACCATCACTAAATCCATTAACTAACCCTTTGTTTAAACCACCTTCTTTAACAGCGATTTCAAAGTATCCGTAAATAGTGGTAACGGCCAACAAAATTGAAGTTCCACTACCTAAAGTACCCATCAAATCGCAAATAACTGATAAGGCACCAATTGAAGCACCACCAAACGCAGCTGCAGTGGGGATGATTTTCTTCAATTCTTTATAGGCACTAGTATCTCTATGACCAGCAATGACAAGACCTTGTTCTTTGAATTGTTTAGCAACGTCTCTTGGTGAAGAACCCGAGATTTCAATCCAAGTGGTGGAGAAAATAGCACAAGAACCAAGAACGAACGTGATGTAAACCACGGTTTTAATTGGATCTAACGCAGCTTCAGTAAATGATGTTGGTGGTTGAACGTAATACGATAAACCGTTAACAGCATATAATTGACTGGTTTGGTATTTAGTATCCCAAACCCCCAAGATTTTAACAATTAAATTATCAGGCCATCTCATATATAAAAATTGACTGATTAAAAAGATATTGGAAGTTAATGCGCTTTGTAACATAATTGGGATATTGGAAGTATAGAATAATCTGATTGGATATAAACCATAAGGACCTCTTTGTCTGGTGGATTTGACAGGTAATTCGATTCTGAACCCTTGTAAATAAACCACTAAAAAGAACACAGCAACAGTGGCAATTAATTGTAACATATTTGGAGCATTTGGTCTGTAGAAAGCTTCCAACAATGCTCTTTTCTTATCCTTTCTGGAACCTAATAAATGAACAAACGCAACCAAGGCTCCATCAAATTGAACTCCTTTACCAATATTAGTGGTGGTTGGGGCAAAAGTTTTCCAAAACACTTGTTCACAAACATTAGTGGCAGTAAATAATGAAATACCGGAACCTAAACCATATCCTTTTTGTAATAATTCATCTAATAAAATAACAATGATACTGGCAAACACTAATTGTAAAATTAATAACAAACAAACCGCTAACCCTAATGATGACGTTGGTCCATACATACCAGTTAAAACGTAAACGGTAGCTTGTCCAATACTTAATAACACGGCAAATAATTTTTGTGCCATTTGATATTGCTCTCTGTCGTTTTTGTTGGTCATATCAACATTAATCAACTTAATACCACTTAATAATTGGAACACCATTCCACTGGACACAATAGGTGAAATACCCAATTCCATCAACGTACCTCTATTGGAGGCCAACATCATTCTTAACCATAATAACGGGTCTGACAGATCACTACTGACGATACCGTATAAGGGAATTTCACTCATAACTAAAAATATCAAAAGTGTTATACCTGTCCACATAACTTTTTGATTAAATGGTACTTTACGTTCAGGCTGCTGAACTTCTGGCAAGTAAGCAGCAAATGGTGTAACCAAATCTAAAACACGGAATGACATCGTTGCTTTCTCGTTATCCTTTCTTATTCAATTACCTTTGGTCAATTTAAAAGTGTTTTCCAACAAGAATTTTTCAACAATAAAATATTTGATTCCAATTGAGATAATTTTTCATTTTACGTGTTCACTCGACGATTTTTTTTTTTCGTTGTGTTCGGTACACCCACTCATTTTTTGGATTAATTATGTGAACTATCCAACAGAGGATACAGCATAGGAGGATACAGCATAGGGTGACGGTGAGTTCATTGCGTGCTTAGATGGACAGGTATGATATATGTAGTTTATGTAGTTATTTAGAAGTGTGAATCTGGATTGGGGTGAAAAATCTGACGAAGGGTTCACCTGAAGGTAGCAGGACTTCAGGGTAGTTTGATCTGAAGCATTGGAAGCCTTGCAAAAGTCATCTATATATCAGCGAGAAGATAAAACTGTAATGAAAGGATAGAACGTAATGGTCGGGGCAACTGATAGAAACCACTAATAGGTACAAATTCTACCCTGTAATCAGATAAGAACAAATTCTGCCCTGTAGTCAGCTGAAGTACAGATTTTACAGTGGTACTCTATAAATCTAAAGCATATGTTTAAAATAATCAGTCACCAGACAATTGTTCATTTATAAATTTGGTTCTCATGGATGAGGCTATTGTCTAGTTAGCTGCAAAAATTGTTTGTTCAATCCCTTAACGCTTTTAAAATTAATCATTTACGTTTAATTATATGGTGAAATGGTATTAACATTATAGTAATTATTAACGTTAATTACATGGTGAAATGGTATTAATATTATAGTAATTATCAACGTTTAATTATGGTGAAATGATATTAATTATTATAGTAATTACATAAGATTCCAGAAGCTCTCTAATTATTAGAACAACAATATTCTATGAGCAGATGTAAGATAACCTTTTCTAAAAATGATACGTTATGGTTGATATTAGAATTACAATTAGTGATACTATGAATATCGTACACCTAGCTACAGGTCAGAAAGACTGGAAAGAAAAAACCTCAACTATCCAGCAGAATATTAATCTCTGATGTTGGCTAGATATTATAACCCGATCAGAACAAATTTATCACAATTCTAATGACATTAGATGAATTTGTAAAGGTGAACGAATAAGATGTTTAACTGTTTTTAGAGTAAATGAACTGGCAATTAGTTTCTATTTACCTTATAAAATCAAAGCGCCATAAAAGTTTCAATCTGATTCATGATATTGAAATTTACAAAAAGCACAGGTAAAATAACCCCTAGCTAGGATTCTTTATGTTCCAAGATGAAAATATTTAAATCACCGTTAATTGTCATTTTATGAAAATATTCATGGGTGCTAGTTAGTTACAATCTATATAGAATAAAGCAACATAGAAAGATTTGTGAGTAATACCACATCTAGAGCATATCAAGAGGTAATTATCAAGTATTCTATTGAATAATTTGAAGCATAGAGAATTAAAAGATTACCGAAAATTCATCTACTTCGATCATTACAAAAATAACAGGAATCAACAATAATCATAGAACAGCGCAATAATCGTAGAACCCTCCCATAATCCTAGAACTGTACAATTGTTGCAAGGTATTGGAGAAATGGGTGTTATGACAAAGATAAGAAATCATTTTAAAAACACGCAAGGTTCACGGTGTTAAAAATTACAACAATTGTTATAATCTTTTTAGCTAGTTACTAATATACTTTAAATTAACCTAGAGACCATTATTAAAAGCCTACTACTTGTTTAATAATGAGACACTATTATTAAACGACCACTATCAATAGAAAGTATTCAGTATGACTTAAAAGAGATGCTGCCCTCTCAATTGATATCAGCTCATGAACGGGATCGATGTGATCCCATATGTACACAGTTGATGCTTTGACAGCCCATTTATCCGAATATCTCTAAAATCCCCATCCCTCGCAGTTTAAACTCCAGAACAACTAACAAGTAAATCTCGGTAGTTTAAGGAACCACTGCAATGACCTCCCCCGGGGCAGCATTTGAAAGTTGCGAACTGATTAGTGAAAGTTGCGAACTGATTAGTGGGACCCCAGATGGGGCGGTGATACCATTGCTCCCTCCCCATAGGTTGATTCGCACGAAATGACTCGCACGAGATGATTGGCACCAAATTGATTCGCACCATTGTCTCGCTAGCCGTGGCACCAGAGTCTGCCTAAGGTTGCGATTGCATAGGGCAGACAATAACATCATTAGAGAAAATCGGCAAGTCTCCCAATCTTAAATATATTTAAATACCCCATATTCTTCCAGATTGAAGATTTTTTGTGTATTATTTCATAACGTCTTTTTTTCGAAACATAAGCATTTTATAATCAATTGATACAATACAGAAATAAACAATAAGCAGCCATGGTGGATTCAATTTCAAAACAAATGAATATCGATACTGATATCATTACATTATCTAGATTTATCATTCAAGAACAACAAAAACATAAAACTGCCACGGGTGAATTATCGTTGTTATTAAATGCTTTGCAATTTGCATTTAAATTTATTGCTCATAATATCAGAAGAGCTGAGTTGATTAATTTGATTGGAGTTTCTGGTAACGCAAATTCCACCGGGGATGTTCAAAAAAAATTAGATGTTATTGGGGATGAAATTTTCATCAATGCCATGAAAAGCAGTGGTCAAGTTAAAATCTTAGTCAGTGAAGAACAAGAAGACTTGATTGTGTTTGAAGGTGGTGGGAAATATGCCGTTTGTACTGATCCTATTGATGGATCATCCAATATTGATGCTGGGGTGTCAGTGGGTACCATCTTTGGTATTTATAAATTACAAGACGATTCCAACGGTTCCATCAAAGATGTTTTAAGATCCGGTACTGAAATGATCGCTGCTGGGTATACCATGTATGGTGCCTCGGCCCACTTGATGTTGACTACTGGTAATGGTGTTGATGGATTCACATTAGATGCTCAATTAGGTGAATTTATCTTAACTCAACCAAATTTAACCATTCCAGAATTTAGACAAATCTATTCCGTTAATGAAGGTAATTCATTATACTGGCCTGATTATGTTAAAGAATATATAGCCGACTTGAAAAACTTGCAAAAGGATGGTAAGCCTTATAGTGCTAGATATATTGGTTCCATGGTGGCTGATATTCACAGAACGGTGTTATACGGTGGGATCTTTTCTTATCCAGCCGATTCAAAACTGAAAAACGGTAAATTAAGAATCTTGTACGAATGTTTCCCCATGGCGATGTTAATGGAACAAGCTGGTGGATTGGCCGTTAATGATAAAGGTGAAAGAATTTTAGAAATTATCCCTAAAGGTATTCATGATAAATCAGGTATTTGGTTAGGTTCCAAAGGTGAAATTGAAAAATTTAAATCATTTATCAAGTAGACTGAAAATAACTGTAATTAATGATAATTTATGATCTGAATATGTGCATAAATATTTATTTTGACTCCTATGTTTCCATATCCTTGTATACCTCTATTTTGTCTCGCCTTTATCAGTGTTTCTAACGCTTTATAGGCTATTGACCTCTACAATATTTATCAACCTCGATGATTATTTTTGTTCATCTGGTGTACCGAACTGTACCCAAAACTTGAACCTCACACGATTTCCAGCCAAAGACTAACCCGGATGTTCTCTATATAAGGACCCATTGAGAAAAGTTTTCCTCTTCATCAACACTATTGATCAAAAATTTTCACAAGGTTTTCATTAACTTGAAAGCAATATCAATCATGGCATTATGATAGGGTTGAAACAAATAGTATGTTAGTAAATTAGAAACTATGATTAGCAAACTTGTCACGTCAGTCTAAGAAAGTATATGCTAGACAAAAACAACCGCTTTTTTTTAACTATGAGTTTCCACCAAAGATTAAATTAAACAATGAATATTGGTGAATTTAAAGCACAGGATAGTAACTAACTATTTAGGGTATGTAATCATCAACATATAACTATGATGAAACTATCACTTTAGTCCAGGTGAAATCGTGATCCAGGATAACACATGCATCACCATCTGAGTTATTAGTATTTATTATTTTTAACCAATTACTAACGTTTAAGATGCTTGTTAATTACCATGAGATTGTTTGCAATAATGTATTAGACTCAATTGAGTTTTAAGGTATGTAAAATAGTTAGGAGATATGATGATAAACTTTTTTTTTCAGTTCTGCTTCTGAATATCATGAAGATAACACACCAAGCTTACACTTTTACTGATTCTCCATCTTTATATTAAAGAGTTTTTATACTAACGTTTAGGTTTTTGCAGCTGAATAATTATAACTTGATTCTTGATGAATGAATATTAATGAATATACGATTAATGATTACTTTATTTCTTTTCAACTTCTACTTCTCTTGACTATTCCTGTTGATAAAAATAACTTTGACGTATACCAAGGTTTATATGGGCAAGTTCTATCGATAACTACTTCCTATCGTTTATTATGGAAGAATTTATAGAAAACAGTTTATAAAAACATATATTTAAATCTAAACCACTACTTAGTTAGACAGTAAAAACAACGACTTTACCATCAATACCACTAGTACTTACCTTACCACCAACTAACCTAATACGTTCGACGGTATTGGAATGATCAGCATTACCTAAACTACCTGAATTATCTTTAACTTTACCCTTTAAATCTAATTGTCTAAACATATTTAACGCATCATGACTTGAAATTTCGTCATCTTCGTTAATAACCTTAGCAGCCGGCTTTACCTTTTCATCAATAACTTTTGTTTGTTGCCAATGTGGTGCAGTGAAAAGCAATAAATTTAAGTTATGACCCGAAACAACAATTGAACTATCATTGACAAATGATAATGATTTAAATGGTAAATTATTGGTAAAAGTGTTGACGATAGTTGGTGCCACACCTTCGCCGTTAGGGGTAACAACCGTTAATGAACTGTCATGACTGACAAATGCAATTGAATCGCCATGTGGACTGAATTTAACATCGTGGATCCAACCACCAGTTTCATTGGTGAAATCCCCACACAACGTTTGGAACGGTAATTTCGTCCCCCAATTACTTGGTTCTGGTTTTTCATCTAACCCTTTGATAAACGTTGAAAATACTCTAACATGCCCATCAGTGGACCCATTAACTAATAACACGTTATTTGGATGCCAATCTAACGAGGTGATCGTTGATTTAATAGGTTTTTTCAAGTGTTTAGAAACCCACCAGTTGTTTTCCTCTTCATAATAACATACAGCAATGATTCTATCGCTTGAAGCAACGGCAAATTTCAATCCATTGGGACTCCATCTACAGTAATTGGCCGATCTATTGATTCTTAATAATACCAAGGTTGGAACGTATTCTCCTTTAGCTCCATCATAGTCCCACACTAAAGCATTACGATCTTGCGAACAGGTTAAGATTTTACCGTCAATTGCAATATCTACCGAAGTGACAGTTTTATCATGGCCCTTTAAAGTCGTGAATAATTTTGGTTTGCCCGTACCAGAAACTTGGTAAATTTCCACAGTATTGGACTTGGTGATTGCTAAAATTGACCCATCATGCGAGTATGCATGATCATGAATGGGAGTGTTTGATAAATTGTAAATAGTCGACATAGGAGCACTCTCTACTATCTCTGTGATGTTTTATGATATATTTCGACGTTTCGCAGTACATCGTCAGGTAAATTGAAGGCTGTCGCATTATGTCACTAGGGCATAATCTGGTGAAGAAAGAGATTCATCAGTCTTAAGCAAGGATGTATTGCATCTAAACCATGTAGAGTACAATAAGCTATGATAGGATAGAGAAAGTAATCAATTGAATGTTCATTGTCGATATCCACGTTAAAATACACAAGCATCAACCTGTAATTTATACATATCTTTACTGCTCCCATCTCATCTAAATAAATAGCACTAACCGTTCGTTTTAAATACCGTTATTTAAATAGAATCCTCTTCTTGTTTTTGCTCCAAGATCAATTTGGTTTTGTGCCAATAATAAACAACTTTTTCGTTCTTGATTCCTTGAATCTTACCATCTAATCTTTCAATTATAGCAGTAAACAACGTTTTAGTATCTTTATTGTATAAGATTCTTAACCAGTAAAACAACAAGAATATAACCAATTGGAAACCCGAAGTACCTCTAAAGAAAATCGTTCTCACGAGTAAATAAACAATCAATAATAATTCGTCATAAGCAATTAATGAGGATAAAAACACTGATTGTTTCAACACGGCATCAATTTTCTTGTGATTTGCAATTTGCAATAACGAAATGATGTAAAATGGAATGATTTTAAAAATTGACTTGAAGGTAAAGATCCAAACCAACCCTAATACCACAAATTGAAAATTTTGTTGAGCAATCAACGTCGATGATGGTGGCAAGTAACTACCGAATTTATGGGAAACAGTGGTGATTAACGATAATATCGACCCAATTAATGATAATCGGTACGAAATTGAGTTAATGTACCATTTATTTGGTAACCAAAAAATTTGGAAAATGAATGAAATGGAACCGAAAACAATACATAAAATATGTCCGTATAACCAAAGTTTATATTTCAATGGATTTTCCCCTTTCTGTTTTCTGACCAATTTAGTCTTCCTGGTACCGGTATTAAGTTTTGAGACGTCTGGCATGTAGAGAATAGCTCAATTGATGAAAATGGTAGTTTTTTAAACCTGTTCGTTGATGTAAAATTTAATTGCTGCGAACTGGTGCCTGAAACGATCTACGTCAAAGAAACACAAACAATTATCCCCAGTGCGTTCACTAGAACTGAATGCTTCAAATCCAAGTATAGAATGTTACAAATCTAAGTATAGAGTGTAACCTAATTATACAATACTATATTAAAAGTACTGGGTTATTTTCAAAGTATTATCAACAAAGTATTGGAATAAGGAGGGACGCAATTTTATGAGGACAATTATGTGAGGTACCTGAAGCTAAAAGATTTATTGCCATGTAAGTTAAGTTGGTTGCTTCTATGGTGGGTTAGTGACTTATGGTAATAACCGGCAATAGGACAGTTCAAATTGCTTCCCAGAGTAGTAGTTCTAGTAATATGACATATATGGCTCACTTTACCTAAATACCCTACAAAACTAACTTACATAATTTAAATTACATCGCTAAATATATGTGTTAGCTCCTGAATATCACCATACTTCTGATCAAAATTTTTGGTAGAATGACCAAAATCAATAAAGTAAACCTGGTTATTTGCTTTATCAAATAGAATATTTGACTCTCTAACATCACCATGAACGATTCCTGTTTGATGAATGATCTTTAACTGGTCATTTACCAATTTATAGACGTCTTTGGTGATCGGAAGATCATTTGATTCCAAGTACCTCGAAACGATAAACGGTCCTGCAACTAAAGGACCAAACCCAAAATTGTAAGTTGCAGTGCCGTAAACTTGCTTCAAATATAAACTATTAACATTGCTATTGGTAAGAATTTGAGCGGCTTCCTGCTCACGACTATAAAATTCATTCACATTCAATATGATGTCCCATCTCTGTAATTTTTCCATTTTAGCTAAATTAGGATCAAAAATTTTAACAACCACATCATCTTCATCATCAATATCTTCTAATATGTGACTTTTAACGTATTTTGCCTTAATTTTAACTACATGGGACAGTCTATTATAAATATTTTGAAGTACCTGAGGTTGATCCTCCCATGATATGGTTAATGGTGGTTTGATCGTATCTTTATCATCGGATCCCGCTGATGTTGGTGCTGTCAGACGATCCCACCACTCTGACGAGTCTGATGCAGAGCCGCACCTATAGTTTGATTGATGCTCATTAACTGAGCCTGGTTGTATAATTCCTGGAGTTGGATGTCCTGACTCACTACTTGTACCTGGCTCACCACTCGTACCTGGTTGCATTCTTTCTTGATCATGTTCACTTTCAGAACCTTCAGGGATAGATTTAGGTCTAAGTTTGACTTCAAAATGAAGCAAGTTGTCTGGATCTAACCTGGTAGAATATAAAACAGACTTCATTATAAAGTAAAGAAGTCCTTGGAGATAAGTTGGTTGTATGCTTTGACAATCAAATGTATTTAATTTAACGGGAATATGATTAATGAAATGCTCTTCATTTTCTCCATCCTTTCTTCTTAATCCTGACGGATCAATTTCAACAAGGATAACAGTATAGCCATCACTTAATATTCCTCTGGAGCATTTATAACCCACCATATAAACAAGCAACTGTCTTAACATACCAACAAACCTTGGATCTGATACCCCAGTAAGATCAGCTCCTTCTACAGTAGAGTCTATTGAAATCATCACATCATGAAATTCTGGAACCTTAAATTCTTCAAACATTGGGGGTTTCTTCATTTCGATTACAATTCTGACAACATCATTATTTTCACCAAAAATTACCAAATCAGGCACAATTTCAAAGGTGTCATTATTATTTCCAATAAAATCTTTACCATTGACATGTTTTAGGTCTTCGACTTCAATTCTCATCTCTTTATTACTTGTGAAACGAACAAAATCACACATAGGTTTCAATATACTTTTAAAATAATCTCGTGACGTAGTTTCCGAAATTTTATCTTTTTCACTGTATTCAATGCAATAGAATGATTTTAACATTTCTAACATGCTAAAATCAAAAGCTACATCAATGGAATGATACTGTTCATAGTATGCATTCATCAATATGTTCATCTCAATACTACAGTACAGACTCAAAAAAATAGGTATAAATTCTTTACCTAAAACCTTCATTACGTTTGATCCACTCCCTTGTGCTGTTGCCTTCTTGTATTTAATCCTATAAAAACTGAAAATAAGATATGGTAAATTCGTGACAAAATTGAAAGTACAAATAGGAGTTGATGCAAGATCATCAAACCAATCAATTTTTGCAAAAAAGCGGCTAAAGGTTCTAAGGTCGATATATTCATAGTGCTGTCCCTGAAATAACATATACTCTATTATAGATTTGTAATTATTTCCTTCAATTGGTCGATTTCTGAAAAACATTATAGGTGGAGTATTTCTATCATTGGATGCTTCACTGTTTTCAACACAAAGATTGAAACTTCGAACCATTGATTTAGTAACACGATTATATCTCATATACCGAGTAGGTAAATTATATAACTTATCTAATTCAAATGGATTTACATTTGACATTTAAAAACTTAACCTTCTTGGTGTTTGTGATCTGTAACTGATAAGGGAAGGAAAGTTTTATCCGAAGTGCGTCCTCGCTAGAATCATTAAAAATTCAGTATCTGCTGGTGACCGTTATCTCAGGTACCTGAAGCTAAAAGATTTATTGCCTTGTAAGCTAAGTTGGTTGTTTCTATGGTGGGTTTTGACTGATACCTAATGTTTCCTGATTGAAATTGATATGTCGATCCATGGTGGAAATTGGTTTGTCAATCTTAACCAAAAAATCCAACGAGATTTGAAGTAATTGTTGAGTTATCTTGCCTATTTATATCTAATTCACCTTATGCTGGCGCCATTTTTAAATTATAATCAATTTGTTGAAATAATTAAGAGGACATCAGCCAAATTTGCTTCCCTTGGAGTAAATCGTAACACAGCTTATAAATAGTCGCTTGCTAGGCGAATAGACTTAGTCAACACGAATCAGGTAAATGATTTTCTCAGATGTAACATGTTATAATTACTAATATCCATCGATTGAGAGGTTTAAACAAGGAGCTTATTGTGGATTGTGCTCATCGGTGGTTTCTAGCTACCGTATAGCTCAATCATGATTATTATGTTGTCGCCCAGTTAAATTTTCATAATTAATCCAATTGTCTGAAATCATCGCCTGAAATCTGTTACTAGCCCTCTGTCATCTCTTCCTTATATTTGTCAATAATGTTGTCAAATTAGTCACCCGCCCTTATGATGCAGTCAATGGTTTTGCTGACACTTTAATACTAGACGGCAATGGTCCTAAATTAAGAGCAAGATCAAAATATGCCAATGTTTAGATATTTATAGGAATAGTATATGGATTGGATTTATAGATGGAGCTGTACTCTTGATGTACATTATTATCGTTTTCCATACTAAAAGTATTATCTCGTTTGTTTTGTAAACCAGTCAGATTTGAAACCCTAAACAGCCATATAGCTATCAGAACGTAGTGAATTAAGAAAAAGAAAGCTAGTACCACCCAATTGTTCGTAACGCTGCTCTTGCAATTGTACCACAGTCATTAGTACCTATACCGGACCATTATAACAGTATTAAGGAAATTAAAAGCTATAGTTTGACCGTTGGGGGAACTCTTTACCTTTCGTTACATTAGATTGAATACCACCAGTTAAATGAGTATTCTCGATTATCTCATAATCATAATTACATGATTCGATGTTGGCTATCGTCATACAAACCAATGAAATACATAATTCATACTATATTTGTCATAAAATTCACTTATTGATCAATATGACAACTATGTAGTGTAATCTATATGCGCATCGTCAAAATTTTCACTGTATAACATGTCAGTGTGTAGTTCAGTAGAATGTGGTAGGGAAACAGAAAGTAACCTTAAATGTCCCGTTTGCTTAAAGCAAAACTTGCAAAGTGTATTTTGCGATCAGGTATGTTTTAAATCAAGTTGGTCACAACATAAATATATTCACTTACAAGATGATAATGCATCGTATAATCCCTTTCCCAATTTTAATTATCGTGGAGACGTTAGACCTAACTATCCTTTGGCTCCTAAAAGAGCAGTTCCTAAACATATTAAGTTGCCCGACTACGCTAAAGATGGTAAACCAGTTAGTGAGATTAAAAACTATAAAATAAATAAAATTCTAACTTATACCTCAAAAGAGATTGAAAAGATCAAGAAATGTGCTAAACTTTCCAGAGAGATATTAGATATTGTTTCATCCCATATCAAACCTGGTGTAACTACCGATGAACTCGACGCTATATTACATAAAGAATGTGTCAACCGAAATTGCTACCCATCACCATTAAATTATTACAACTTTCCCAAAAGTGTCTGTACATCCATCAACGAAGTCATTTGTCATGGTATACCAGATCAGACAAAGCTACAAGATGGCGACATCGTCAATATCGATGTCAGTATCTATTATCTTGGTTTCCATTCCGATTTAAACGAAACCTATTATGTTGGTGAAAAATCAAAGTCTAACCCTGATATTGTCAGATTAGTGGAAACTACCAGAGAATGTTTAAACTTGGCGATTAAAGCTGTTAAACCCGGATTGCCATTCAGAGTAATAGGTAATATTATTGAAGAGTATGCTACTAAGAATGATGTTTCAGTGGTTAGAATTTTTTGTGGTCATGGCACTGGTAAATTCTTCCACTGCCCACCTGATGTGCCCCATTACGCCAAAAATAAAACATCTGGTATTGCAAAGCCCGGGATGGTAATAACTATAGAGCCAATGTTGTGTCTTGGTACTCATAAAGGTATTATTTGGCCCGATGATTGGACTTCCACCACAGATGACGGTAAATACCTGGCCCAATTCGAGCACATGTTGTTAATCACTGAGGATGGCTGTGAAATATTAACTGATAGAACTGAAACTTCCCCTGGTGGTCCAGTAGACAGAATTCAACTGCAGTGATTAGCACCGCATTTATGATATTATTTATGATTATTATTGAATTGGATCATTTAAGTTAATATATGAATTATTGAACGACTGCCCCTATCATGATTGGATGTGCCAATCGATTGCAAGGTAGCTTGCCATCTTATTTTTGTGGTTGTAATTAATATAAAAATATTCATCTGGTCATGTGAGAGTCAGGTGACAGAGGTTAAATTCGCAATGAAATCTCTAAACACGTAAAGTAAACATTATTGTTAACATATAATCTATCATAAAAGTATATCAGAAAACATGGACTACAGTAAGCTAGGGTTGAGTAATATAGAATTTGAAATCTTGCAACAATACGCGTTGCTTTCCAAGCAATTGCATGAATTGGATAAGGAAATCCAATTAATCAATGTTGGTAGGTCTGCCGAAGGTAATGAAGACGGTATCAGTGAAGAAGTGTTGGGAAACATGAGAGATTTGGAAAAGAAATTGTCGGTGGTATATAATATTTTTAAGACTTCAGTGTATTCCTTGATTATGAATAACGAGGAGGAGAGTTAGATTGTGATTGATCAAATTGTAAATAAATTGTAAGCAAGTAGCCTGAACAACCGGAAAAATTGAATAAGCAAAATTTAGAAGCCTTATGAGCTTTATATTATATGCCAAGTGTTACGGACCAAGCGTTAAGATTGTGTAAAGTTTTGATAATTCGTTCAGTAGTAGCGATATTTATTATACCATCTCACTGATATAAAGGAGATTTAATGTCAATATCAAGCAGAACTGATCACTATGTATTCATAATTTTAATACCAGCTCAGAGTTATATATCATGCATCCTGGAACAGAATCACCAACATAATCTCCATAAATTTCAAACAATAATTGAACACCTCATTTACGAGGTGGAACTTCCTAAAGTCACCAAACTTGAATTTACCAGTACTTACTGAACTTGCTGATCATCGTCAGACCAAGAAGTATAGTAAATAGCTGCTAACTGGTAAAATATGTAAATATCTTAATCTATGGCAAAACCTGGTGTACCGCACCAACGAGTCAAAACGAGTCTCTTCTCAGTCTCAATCTCATTAATTAATTTAGATCTAATAATTTACATTTATATACAATTGTAAAAGTTTAATAAAAAACCATTAGACATAAGGACCTGTACTAAACAATGAGTGAATTCGATAAATATTCCACCCCATTATCTTCCCGTTATGCCAGTGAAGAAATGTCATCGATTTTTTCTTTAAGAAATAGATTTTCAACCTGGAGAAAATTATGGTTAAACTTGGCTATTGCTGAAAAGGAAGTCGGATTAGACATGATCAATGATGAAGCTATTGAACAAATGAAAAAGAATTTAAGCATCACTGATGACGAAATTGAAAGAGCTTCCAAAGAAGAAGCAATCGTTAGACACGATGTGATGGCTCATGTTCATATATTTGGTGAAACCTGTCCTGAAGCTTCAGGGATCATCCATTTAGGTGCAACTTCATGTTTTGTTACCGATAATGCTGATTTAATCTTTTTAAGAGATGCTTATGACGTTTTAATCCCAAAATTAGTCAATGTTATTGACAGATTATCAAAATTTGCAATTGAATATAAAGATTTACCAGTATTGGGTTGGACTCACTTCCAGCCTGCTCAATTGACTACCGTTGGTAAAAGAGCATGTTTATGGATCCAAGAATTATTATGGGATTTAAGAAACTTCGAAAGAGCTAGAAATGATATTGGTTTAAGGGGGGTTAAAGGTACTACCGGAACTCAAGCATCATTTTTAAGTTTATTCCATGGTGATCATGATAAAGTTGAACAATTAGATGAATTAGTAGTTAAATTATTAGGTTTCGAACATGTTTACCCTGTCACGGGTCAAACTTATTCAAGAAAAATCGATATTGATATTTTATCCCCATTAGCATCATTTGGTGCCACTTGTCATAAATTAGCTACCGATATTAGATTATTAGCTAACTTAAAGGAACTTGAAGAACCTTTTGAAAAATCACAAATTGGATCCAGTGCCATGGCTTATAAACGTAATCCTATGAGAAGTGAAAGAGTTTGTTCATTATCAAGACATTTAGGTGGATTATTGAGTGATGCCATTCAAACTTCATCAGTTCAATGGTTTGAAAGAACCTTGGATGATTCAGCTATCAGAAGAATTTCATTACCTTCAGCATTTTTAACCGCTGATATTTTATTATCCACCTTGAATAACATTTCAAGTGGATTAGTCGTTTATCCAAAAGTTATCGAAAGAAGAATTAATGCTGAATTACCATTCATGGCCACTGAAAACATTATTATGGCCATGGTTGAAAAAGGTGCTTCAAGACAAGATTGTCATGAAGAAATTAGAGTTTTATCCCATCAAGCTTCTGATGTGGTTAAACAACAAGGTGGTGATAATGATTTAATTGAAAGAATTAAAAAGACCGCATACTTTGAACCAATTTGGAAAGATTTAGATAGTTTATTAGATCCAAAAACTTTCGTTGGTAGAGCTCCTCAACAGACTGAAAAATTTGTCAACAAGGATGTTAAACAAGCTTTATCAAAATTTGAAAAATTTATCAATACTGAAAATGTTAAATTATCTGTTTAGGGAGGGAACGTTGAAGATCGATTTCGATCGTTAATTTATACTTGTATACTTGATTAAAAATTTATTTGTCATTCTATCTCTATTACCACAATAAAATATCTTTACCCACCTTATTTGTTCTTCTAGGAAGTCGTACCAATGTACACTGATTAACCTGAAACTGTCCTAGAAGAAAATGGAAATGTTAGACTGAAAACGAAACGAGTCCATCGATGCTAAACATGCTTTGCTGAATTGAATTAATCAACGTATGGCTAATGCAGATGCGGGTAAACTAACCCATATCTTACCTTAGTCATTTTAAAACAATCGTGCTTAGGTGAACGTTAGCAGATAAGAGAATATGAATCTGTAAATTAGAAATTGCAGCTGCGACGTTATGTTTTCCCAGCCTTTCCCAGTCACTCAGACGAATTATAACATTCTTTACTACCTGGTTAATTTTATTCCTCTAGATCTTTCTAAATCGTGTAGATCAATTATAGATCAGATAAAATAGAGAAACTGTCCCATCATGTCCTAAAGTTGCCGACATTCTTCGAGATACTTGGCCCTGCGTTAAATTAGCTACTGCGTTAAATTAGCCATTGAGTAATATAAGCTATGAGCTTTTAATGCTACCAAAAATTAATATATAAATCATCAATAATCCTCTAGTCACTTCTCTCATTTAAAGACTGTTAAATATCAGAACTATTATACTAAATAATAATATTAAAAATGGCCTGTTCAACTTGTTCAAAATGCACTCCAACATCATGCAAATGTACTTCCAATGGGAAAGAATCATGTACCTGTTCTTCAAAACAATCATGTACATGTACCGGATGTAAATGTAGTTCATGTAAATGTGACCCATGTAAATGTGATTCATGCGGTTGTCCGTCTTAAACTGCAACTATTGCTACAATGCTTTGCTGATATACTTGTTTAGGTAATAAATGATCTTCAATTATCCTATTGCTCTTTATACGCCCTATTGCTCTTTATATCTTCCTAGTACCTGTAAGGGAGCTATAACAAGAAGTATTGAGTTATTATTCAAAAGTAGTCATTACGGGATCGTTACGGTTGATACACAAGGCGTCTAAAGTAAAGAACTACTACTCTAGATAACTTACACTTTACTCCTATGAAATGAATCATAAGGATCTGCTAGTTGTTTTATATTCGCTTGATTTACTAATTTAGTGGTTATAACTTTCTTTTTGACTATCAAAGTTTCATAATCAACAATAATGGTTATCAACAATAATGGTCCTCAACAATAATGGTCCTCAACAATAATGGTTATCAAAAATAATAGTTATCAAGTATCATTAAATTACCAAAATTACAGCATTTGCCTGTCTAGTAATGATTTAATCATTTTCTAATCGTACTTCAGTAGTTAGTATTTGTTTCCTTTTACACAATTAGAGTAAAGTTACACAAAAATATCTCTTATTTCTATATTATAGGGAAAGAGGCAAATTCTTGATTTATAGGATGACAACTAAGAAAAAAATAAAGAATCTATTACTAATCTACAATCATTAGTTTTGATTTCTAAGTGGAAGTGAATTATAGAAAATTGGTCGATTCCAGATGCATTAACTTATATTGGGAAAGGTGGTGGCTTTGAAAAACACTCTGATATTGAGGGACTCAACGGAAGTGTATGAATGGAAGGATGTTTTTCCAAAACTATTGAGCTAGCTGTAGTACCTAGTGGATGTCTTCTCGATTGAGGTGAAATAACTGGTACTGAATTGTATGATGTTGGTGGGATCATAATATATTGATTGGAAAGAGTATTTCCAAGCATTGGCGTATTTAGCGACGAGACAAAGTAATTACTTCTAACTTTGGTACTTGAGTTATTACTTGAGCGGTCTAACTCCTGTTCAGACAATTTAACCAATTGTTTAAAATTATTAAAAATTTCATTAAATTCAAATGCACAATAAATATTCTTATAAAACGGTAGGTCAATGACACCGTTAATTAAATCCCTTTCAAACATTCGTTTATCGATGTATAATGAACCATGGTAATTTTTAGGAATTAAGTAAATTTTCATATCGCTTTTGTACCTTGGTCTAGCAATGATTTTCTTAATAAATAAATTTGACGGAAAATCATCTTCTAAGTTACCAATGGAATTTAAATAATCATCCAAGTATTCATTATCATCGATTAAGCTTAACTCTCCAGGTTTTGCTGTTTCAAATTTCAATAATTGTGAACCGTCAAAATCGTTGGTCGTTGATCTTGTTATTCTGACTAGCGAATATTCATTAATATTGAATAAGTTATGAACGGCAGTATTTAAGGAATTAAATATCGGTAAACTTTTAACACTGTTATTATTTAAGGTTTTTAAAACTTTGTTTGAAAATACTGATAAATTAACTAAATTATTATCAATTAATTGAACTGATTTTGAAATTAGTTTAACATCATTTAAATAGTTTTCATTGTGAATTATCTCGTTATGTACTTCATTTTCATTCAGATTGAAAGTGTGTAGTTTGCATTGTCTATTATTATGAGGAGTTAATGAATTATATAGCGTAATTAAATTTGGTGCTAATATCAATTTAATTCTTAATCCTGCTGCTAATGATTTTATATGCAATTTAGAACTATTGCTACTATTGGTATTACTGTTATTAATATCCTTAGTTATTGATTTTCTTCTAATGGCAATATTAACTAACTTTTTATTTAAAAATTTTCTATTAATTTTTGGTTGTGGTAATTTTTTTGGCAAGTTATTGTATTTTTGTTCAATGTATTTTCGTTTAATGTACTGATTAATTTCATCGGCTAATTCTTCACTTGGTTCGTGTAAATGAAACTGCTTCCCTTCACGGGTATCATTTTTAGCATTGATTGAATCACTACTGATGCTGTCAATACTACGTTTTAGATCCAAACTCTGTTGAGGTGAATTTTCTACACACAGTTCGTCACTATGATTTAATATTGTATCTATCTCCAACATCTCGTCTAAATCGTTAATGGTATTAAGTACTTCTTTAAGAAATACGAGTTTATGATTACTGCAGCAACTTCAATTGAGTATACTGATCGCTTTCAACAATAGCAATTACAAATAATACAACCAGGTTTTCAATAAGATAACATCCACACCGTTTCGTTAATACAGACTACAGCACGTATCGTAAATCCAATAAATGTAGTGTAAGTAATTATCTATGTGAGGTTTTATTGTCTGTCCGGTTATGTGCAGGACGGGGTCTCAGATACTTCTTTTTATGTAATTAATAATTATTAAGTATAATTAACTTCAAGAACAGGTCCTAATTAGATATTAAGCTTTAGGTTGACAGATCCAATAGACTGGTTGAACTGGATGAATTAATTTATGGATTTATGTCGATTTGAAAGGTATTTATTGTATTCTAAACACTTTGGAGTTCCGTTAATAATGTGCAGGCTTTGCTATTGATCTATTTTCAAAAACGATATCAGAAAGCAACAGGCGGGATACTAGACTGTGAAATGTTGGTCCGATATATTTAGAGGTTAAAATAGGATATAGATACATTGTAAAGTGGTTATTTTGATGTTATGTAGGATTATTCAACTTAGAATCACGTTGGACGGCGGTCATTTTGATAGAATGAAGGATTAATTGACAAATGCTTGATCTTAGATTTATTGATGAGACTACCATTCCAGCAATTAATGATTAGCGATAGAAGAATAGCGATAGAAGAATAGCGACAGAATGAATGCACTAAATAGACAATAGAATAAACCAAGAAACTTTGAAAATGGTATTCCGAAAGCCACTTAGTTAACACCTAAAATGAAGAATTTGTGCCGTATTTCACACAAAGCGGTTGATGATTCCTTCTTAACCACCTAATAAAACATATGCTAATACCCTAATTGATGAGGTAAACAATATAGTAAACATTGGAACCTTGTAACCTTTGAGCAACCTAACCTCAGAGGAGATAATAACTAATGTTCCTATTACTCTATTTACCTAAAAATTGGATCCTTGATTAATATTTCTATCTCTAACCCCTAATTCACCATTTAAGAATTCATCACCTTTTTCCTTTTCGTTTTTTCTCCAAAATGTCCAACTACCATTTTCTATACCCTTGTTGGATCTTTTCTTCATCAAGTATAATAATGCTACTAAACCAATAAGTACGGCACCACCAACACCAACCACCACACCAACCACAATTTTATTAGTATTGGATAAGCCACCACCGTTACCATTATCATTATTATTGTCTTGACTTGCACTGGCACTTGCCTCGGATTCAATGAGCGAGGTTTGCGTAACAACGACTGTCAGACCATTATCGACTGATTGGAAGGTAGTTAACGAAGCACTATCTGACTCGGAACCCTTATCATTGGTAGATTTGTCATTTGAATTACTTGATCTAGTTGATGAAGTGGATGAGCTTGTTGTGGTACTACCACGTTCACTGGCAGGGGAAGGTGCGTCACTGGAGGTTGGACCGGCATCGGTACTGGCAGCACCACTTGATTGGAAACTAGGACCGGCACTTGGAGTAAAACCTGAACTTGATGAAGTTGATGAACCTAAGTTTGGCGTAGAGGTAGCACTTGTATCAGAAGAAATCACAAAACTTGAAGTTCCTGAAATGAAAGTAGTACCGCTTGAAGTTGGGGTTGAAAACCCAGTGGAAGTGTCATCTGGTGATGATGATTCTGCTATTCCAGAAGAAGTACCATTATTTGTAGCATCGTCTCTTTTTTCAAGAGCTGTGAACACGTCGATTAAATCAGTAATGGACTCCAAGTTTTTCGATATCGAAGCGCCAAACCTACCATTGTTTGATAGTTTACCATTATTAGATACTTCACCGTCGTTTTGTTTCTTCTTGAATATCTCTATACCATTAGCTAATGAACATAATGTGACACTGGTGAGTAATATTAATGAGCGTGATACCATGGTTATTGAGTTTGTTTTACAGTTTTTGCTTCAGGCCACCTATGGTGCTTGTGTTGAAATCTCTGATGTCTGTTACTAACGATTATCCTCACCGTTTGATACGAATAACGCTAGATGTTGATTAATTAGTGACTAGTGGAAATCTCAAAACTCGTTAAAATTTTTCTCGAGAATCTATTAATAAAAACGGTAAATAAAGGGGGATTTGGCATTCTCTTCGTGACTAAGCCGTAAAATTCTTAGGCGGTAGTTACGCAAGTGTTCGCTTATTACGAGCAGTAAGTTGGACCAGAGTTAGTAGAGGATTTGTCAACCATGATGGTAGAGTGACCATGCGATGGGGACTCTCAAGGGGCGTAGCCGTTTTTTGATCTAATATCTCTAGTACCGCGAATTTAGTACCACTGGTAGTAATCGAGAGTACCATTGGTGGTATTTTGTATTGTTAGTGATTGTAATTAAACATGAAGGTATTATCGTGTGGATCTAATGGTAAATATCAATTGGGGAACGGCGATAATGAAGATCGCCATGAGTTAGGGGTGTGCAAATTCTTAATTGACGGTGAAGTGGTAGAAGACACTCAAGATCGACCATTAGAAATCATTCATGGTGGTAATCATACCATGATATTATTTTCCAGCGGTAAAGTTTTTAGTTGTGGCGATAACTCGTACGGTCAATGTGGGCTTGAGGGACCATCAGAGATCAGGCACTTCACACAAGTGCCGGGGGTTTGGCAAAAAGTTTCATGTGGGTGGGAATTTTCAATATTAGTTGGTAAACCTGGGGTATATGTATGTGGATTGGGATCAAAAGGTGAATTGGGGTTAGGCAGCGTCACGCAAACTACCCTTACCCCCATGCCGTTTGATATACCGGTAGATGATATAGAATCATCGGTGCAATATACGATTTTACGATGCGGTGACGATTTTTATGGGTTTGGTAACGGTAAAAAGGGCCAATTCATAACTAAATCGCTATATAATAGTCCCACGAAGATCGAATTCCCTGATGGTCACTTAATCAAAGATTTTTCCTTGACGAAAGATACTGTGATGCTTAATTATGGCGATAAATTATTATCATTTGGGAAATTAGATCTTCATATTGCTGAGGACAATATCAACAACATTAAAACGATGTGGTCTTCGGTACATTACCAACACAATAATCAATTAAGAGCCACCGGCAATGATCGCCACGGTCAATTAAGTGATAATAACTTGACGAATTTTACTGACTATGCAGTTGGTAGTGAACATGGCATAATTCACATTGAATCCAAAATATACAGTTGGGGTTGGGGAGAACATGGGAATTGTGGTACAAGTCAAGATCCCCACCACGATCAGATAGTGTTCAGAGCATTGAATGCCATATATGAAGGAGAGGTCAGCTTAATGAGTTGCGGATGTGCCACCACATTCATCGTGGTACCCTAGCTCATCTCATCGCAGGTATTTTTGCATAAATTTTCACGGTCAACAGAGGTCTGTCACGAAGTATCTTTCCCATATTCATCTTTAAAGTAGTATTACTTAACAAAGATGGAAAATATGTTCAACGTAGTTCCTTTAGGACAATCGTATCGACAAATTAATGGAGGATTATCATTAACTCATCTTCTTTAATCGTCCTTAAAAAAGTTCTCAGAAATTCTCCCACCCAGTATTTATACCCATTGGAAATTCTCACACGGTAAAATATTTAGTTTTTACACCACGAAAACGGCTGCAACGATGTTTGGTGCTGTAGTTTCGGGAAGACCATTACAAATGGCTACGCAAGTGGCTGACAATAAATTCATTATATCGATCCCCAACGCTTCAAATGTTTCCCATTTGGCAATTTTCTTATCACCCAATACTGAATTCAATATCGATTACACTGCACTAATATTCTTCCAACTACCAAACTCCCAGGATTTCAAATTATTAGGCGGATTGAATGCTAACAAACCCAGTGGGATATTTAAATTGAACAATTTGAAACCGTCCAGTGGAGCAACTGCAAATAATGCCAATTCAGGCTCCGAGGGAGACATGGTCATGGAAGAGGATATCGATACTAATGATAATTACACTATCAACATCGGGCTTTCTATAGAGCCCACCAGTGAAGCTGAAATTCAGCTCACTCAAGAGAAACTAAAGCAATCAGGTCAATCTACGGCTTTGATTAGACCTACAAATAAGGCGACACCCCCAACCGATGTTGCTAAGTTGGCTAATCAAATCGTGGGCCATGCATATAACTATTTAACCAGTTTTATCGATAGTAACGGTTTAGTACCCATCAAGTCATTCGATACCTGGTGGGAAAAATTCAAGAGTAAATTGAATAACAATCCAAATTTTTTAAATGAGTTAGATGAATAATGAATAGAAGTTTCCTTAAGCTCGCTGCACTCTTACAACTCTTTAACAACTCTTTAACAACTCTTTAACAACACTTTACGACACTTGAATAACTCAAGAGCTGTTCGTATCTACTACTCTCAAGAGCTGTTCGTATCTACTACTCTCAAGAACTGCTCAGATCTACTGTGGTCCCCTATTATCGTTGCGGCGCGAGATTTGACTCATTCTTCCCTTTATGTTTTATATTTCAAGCGTAAAGTATAAATACTGATTGATCCGCTAGTTTAAACGTTATACAGAAAATGACTTTTAGAGAAGCAAGTAGTATCGAAAAATACAATATCTGTAGAAACTGCAATGGCGTTTATTCGAATTTTGCCATAACAGCGCATTATAATAACACTATAACCAAAGAATTACTTTCTAATGGGTTGTTTGAATTGATCAAAAAATTCCCCATATTCCTGAATTGTGTGGTTAAAGCACAGGGTGAAGGGGTTGAGGACGATATTAAATATGGTTACGGAAATTATCATATCACCAACGTTGACGAAATTAAATTTAATGATGTGGTTACCGTTATTGATAAACCGTTTGGCGAAGATCAGTTGGGGTTTATAAATAACATTAGGTGTTTGCCCAATGAAAACAAGCCAGTGTGGAGGGTGTTATTGTTCAATAGTGGTCATGTAACGTTCTTGAATGACCATTTGCTATTTGACGGTCAAAGTGGCAGAAATTTTCATATTGAACTCTGTAAGATTTTTGAAGATTTAAAGAAACCTAAATATATTGATCAATTATATAGTAAAAACGAGGTGGAAATCCCACCATCTACGGAACATCACCTTGATCTATACAAATACAGTTACTGGGACTTGATGAAAGCGTTGGTTTGGGATCATTTGCCAAGTTTTGTCCATCAATGGTATAATCGGATGTATATTGATTACTATCCAAACTTGTCAAAATTCCCATTATTCACAGTACCTCGTAAAAAGACTTTCCATTCTAATTTTAAAATCATTGATGTATCCAATGATAAAATGACAGACCTTTTAAAAATTTTAAAATTTAACGGTGTTACCTTGACATCATTTTTAGACGTTTTCATCAATTATTGTATGCAAAATACAATATTGCCGAAATATTCATCCAGTTTATTATCAACTGGTTCACTGCTTCCTATCTCCGGGAGAAGGTATTATCCCGCAACCGATGATTTATCATTTAGATACATGGTTACTGCGGTTTGGGTTAACTTGGAGCCTATTACTAAAATAGACGACAATTGGTTCCCAATCATGAAGGCAATAAACAGCAACATCAATAAGGAATTGGCGTCCAGATGGAATTTTAAACTTTTTGGATTGATAGGACTATTAAATCCTTATAAACTTGTGAAACCCCTTGAAGATGGTGAGTGTAATGTGTTGTTTGAAATTTCCAACCTAGGGTTTAGCAGCATACACGCTGGTGATTGGAAAGTAGATGATTTATTTTTCAGTCAATGCATTGGGGCCTCTCCAACGTTTGGTTTCAGTGTAGCATCCACTGCTAAGGGGATGAATATCGTGTTTTCTCATCTTGATGAGTTTAAACATTATCCCATTGACAACTTTGTGGAATTTTTCAATGATAATTTGGACATCTTTATCAGTGCTAATTATGTAGAGTAATAGAACTTGCTACTGATATAGAGTAATAGAACTTGCTACTGATGTAGAGTAATAGCATTTCTTTAGATGCGGGACACAAACCAATGTCCGCTGTGGATAACTGCAGACGAGGGAGAGCGTCCAATAATAGACCACTGTGGAGGGTTGTTCTTGTAGCATATCAAATCCACTGGCTTTCAATCAGTCGATGTGTATCTTGAATGGTATCATACCACTAGAACCTAGACACTTGATATTTGCCTGCTATCATACCACAAAAACTTCAGACTTAGATAGGTGCACTGCTCAGAGGACTTCATAGCTAGCATTATCTAAAACTATCTCTGTCACAATGCATTAAACTTCAGCTGCTTCCCCTTACCTCTGAAACTATCTTTTGCTGATAAACAAATAATTACTCATAGTACTTAGTAATCCCTAACATCCCACCTTTGTCATCTCATTTTTTCTTTTGACTGTTATAATTCCGTAAAAAGAAATTCACCACCAATATGGTGGGTGCACCGAACTGTGATGGGAAACTGTGGCATCTCTCATTATAAATAAAAATTTTCAAACCGTGTTAAAATTTATATAAATACCCATAAGGAAGCGATATTGTAGCAAATAGTAAATATCATACTTTTATAAACAACACTAAGCCATGACTAAAGATCAAATTAATAACTATGCATTTGGTACCAATGCTATTCATGCTGGTGCACCCATCGATCCTCATACCGGGGCAGTTATTGAACCAGTTTCATTATCCACCACGTTTGCTCAAAGTGAACCATCTAAACCATTAGGGATTTACGAATACTCAAGATCTGCTAACCCTAATAGAGATAACTTTGAAACTGCTGTTGCCAAATTAGAAAATGCTAAATACGCTGTTGCATTATCATCGGGATCTGCCACTACCGCATTAATCATTCAATCATTACCAGTTGGTAGTCACATCGTTAGTAGTGGTGATGTTTACGGTGGTACTCATAGATACTTTACCAAAGTTGCTAACACTCATGGAGTTGAAGCTACCTTTGTTGGCGATTTAGTCCAAGACTTGCAAGCCAACTTGAGAGAAAACACCAAATTAGTGTGGTTAGAAACTCCATCTAACCCAACTTTAAAAGTCACCAGTATTCCAAAAGTCAGAGAAATCTTGAACCAACATGAACAAGCTACTGGAAACAAGGTCACTTTGGTCGTTGATAACACCTTTTTATCACCATACGTTTCCAACCCATTAAATTTCGGTGCTGATATTGTTATTCATTCAGTTACTAAATATATCAACGGTCATTCCGATGTTGTTATGGGTATATTGGCTGTCAATGATGATGAATTACATGAAAAATTAAGATTCTTACAAAATGCCATTGGTTCTATTCCATCCCCATTTGATTCATGGTTAGCTCACAGAGGGTTAAAAACTTTGCATTTAAGAGTCAAACAAGCTTCCACCAGTGCTTTGACCATCGCTGAATTCTTATCAAAACATCCAAAAGTGTCCTTGGTTAACTATCCAGGATTAAAAGACCATGCAAACCACGACGTTGTGTTGAAACAACACAGAAACGGTTTAGGTGGTGGTATGATTTCATTCAGAATCAACGGTGGAGCCAAAGCCGCCTCCGTATTCACATCATCTACTAAATTATTCACCTTGGCTGAATCATTAGGTGGTATTGAATCATTGATTGAAGTACCTGCCATAATGACCCACGGTGGTATTCCAAAAGCTGAAAGAGAATCCAATGGTGTGTTTGATGATTTAGTTAGAGTCTCAGTTGGTATTGAAGAAACTGAAGATTTGTTAGCTGATGTCGAACAAGCTTTGGAAAGGGTTTAGATTATAGATGTAATATTATTTTTCGTTAGTTCCAACTTTCTCTCTCTCTTTCTCTGTTAAGCATACTTTTGAGATACAGAGTATATTATTTACATTACAAGAAATGTATATATATTCGCTAATTTTTTACGAAATCTTTCAATTCTTCTTACTGACGGTAGTTTGATTTTTTGAAACTCCTGAAGATTTGGAACCTTTCACAGTTTCAATCTTTTTAACGTCAGACTGTGAGCCGGGTGTTGATTCGGATTTATCGACGTAATATTGCCATAAATCAGCCAAGTCTTTGGCTCTTTCGTCAATAACCAACAATCTTCTTCGTAATGCTTCGTTAAAACAGATTTCTTGAGCAACTTTGAAAAAACTTGCAGTCCATCCTTTTTTATACACTTCACATTCTTTGGCGATTTCCTGAATTTCCAACTCTTGGAATTTCACTTGGATATTGAATTGCTTGAAAATATCATCACCTATCAATCCGTTCTCATACAAGTTTTTATAAACTGGTTCGGATTCTTTTAATTTTAATGATCTTCTTATACCTTCCACACCTCTTCTTAATAATGCTGCTTTGATGACCCTATCGTGGGGTTTTTGTTCCTTTGGTATGTTGACGTCGTCTAATTCTGACTTTAATGTGTTATACATGATTGAATTGTAGTTTTCTTCAAAAATCGGCTCAATCTTGGATAAATTTCTGACCGTTCTACGTCTATAAATGATTGAAAAAGCAATAAAACATGATAATAAGATTATCAAGTAAATTATTGGCGTAAACACTGATATGTGAATTTGGTCTTGGGTCTTTTCTTCTTCCATGGTGTCTAGTTGTGGTTAAGTTGTGGTTATTGAGTTTCAACTTGACACACGTATGTTGAAAAATTTCGAACACATTCGCACTGATATTTGTGACAAGTATATAATTTACATTGAGGCCTGAGAGAGACTTGAGACACAACGTAAAGACAAACGATGTATAATAACTAAAAACCCTATGTAAGCTCACCAGCTATGTTTATTGACTCTGAAACTTAACCCTAAGAATCTCGATAACTCATCTTTTAAATCGTTGAGTTCATCAGGAGATAACTGAGCCACTCTCGATTCTAAGCTCTTGGTTAATGCGTCATTGGCTTCTTGCAAAGTTTGCAGTTTTTCGTCATTTAAGAAGGTGGCTAAATCCTGTTCATTGGGCATGATCAATTCGTAAAACTCACATAACTTCAAAACTTGGAATTTGTCCAAGCTAAAAAATTTATCCACGGTGGAAGGGTACAAGTCAGATTCTGGCAATTCGCCGTCTTTATTGGAAATGGGTGCAATAGTTTTCGATCCTTCGTCGTGGGTTAATTTAGAATTGAAAAGTCTGGCGATAGTTCTGTCTTCCAAAAAATCTAATTGTGTTTGTAATTCACCAACTAGTTGAACGATGTCCTCATTCAACACATAATCAGTCAAATCTACTGGTTTACTATCAACGGCGTTCATCTTCAGTTTGACGCTTTTGACTTGCATCTCAATCACCTGCTGGCCGGTTTTAGTGAGTAGAGCCGATTGCTTTTCCACCGTTGCTGTTAAACTATTGATCTTTGCATTTAATGCTTCCATGGTAACTTCTGTCATGGTGTGAGAATTGAGATTTTCTTCCTAATATTTGCATCGATTACTACCCATGATGTGCAGTTGACGAACTGAAGACTAGAGATGTTACAACGAGGCTCTGGTAGCTATTATAGCTACTGTATCATTTAATCCCTCTTCTGTGTAAACCTCAGGTCTCAACCAAGAGTTTCTACAATGTTGCAAAACTATTTTTTGCAACTTTCACCTTATCAACGAGCAAGGTCAATATAATGTTGAGAATGACGAGAAGAGATAGGAAACCCTTCACAACTGTAAAACACGATGTTATACACCCCCATAACCTGCCACCAGCACCTAGTGCTATACAACTTTCACCACTATACCTCTCTATACTTTGAACCCCATCAATTGAACATCAACTGCAAACGAATACCGCGTGTTTCCTAATGGGGAAATTGCATGCGATAGATAAACCGCATATAAATACCTCGCATTCCCTCAGATCAGGTTCAGATAAGATCAATTATATTTCCAAGGTTTGACATGACGGTTACAGTTGAACAATTCTTGACTAAAGAGGACTTCACCGGCTATGAAGATCCTGCCAAATACGCTGAATACTTGCCAAAAATCGAAAAGTACAGAAAAGCTTTAAATGATGCTATCTTGCCTGAAAACTCCATTACGTTACCCGAAACGATTGATGATTTAGTCAAACAACAATTCAACCCTATCAAATATATCTATGAGAATGAGAAGTTGTCCGCCAAGGAGTTTGAAATCACCGATACCCCAGGGTTTCAATTAGCTAAAAAAATCGCTAATGGGGACTATACTGCAGTGGAGGTGTTCAAAGCGTTTGTTAAAAGAGGTACTATATGTCATCAGTTCACCAATTGTGCCATGGATTTATTCCCTGAAGAAGGGTTGAAACAAGCAGAGTACTTGGATGTGTATTTTAAGAAAAACGGTAAAACAATTGGTCCATTACACGGGTTACCAATTTCTTTGAAAGAACAAATGGATTATAAGGGCCATATTCGTCATGCTTCCTACGTTTCCCAAATCGATCATATTTGTGAAGAACACGGTGCTAGTGCGGCGATATTAGGTAAATTAGGGGCTGTTTTCTATGTCAGAACCACCCAACCGCAAACGTTGATGCATTTAGATTCTGCTCAAAATATTACCGGCTATACGAGAAACCCATTTAACTTATCATTATCTCCTGGTGGCTCATCGTCGGGTGAAGGTGCCATCGCGGCATTTGGGGGGTCGGTGATTGGTATGGGATCCGATATTGGTGGGTCTATTAGAGGACCTGCGGCTTTTTCAGGATGTCATGGTTTGAGACCAACATCGAAAAGAATCGGGTTATTAGGTGGTTTATCATCGGGTGGTGGTCAAGAAAGTGTCATGGCGGTTGCTGGACCCATGACCAGATCCATGGATGATATTGACTTGTGTATGAAACATTACATTAACGATGGAGAACCATGGGAATTTGACCAAAATTGTTTGAGAATGCCATGGAGAGACGTTACCAAGCCTGAACCGAAATCGTTGACCATCGGTGTGATGTATGATGATGGAATTGTTAAACCAACTCCCCCAATGCAAAGAGGATTAACCGAAACCGTCGAGAAATTGAAAGCCGCAGGGGTGAACATCGTTGAATTCAAACCGATTAGAACCCAAGAAGCTCTCGATACTGTGCATAAAATGTATAATTGTGATGGTAATTATATGCAAAAGAAATTATTGGCGGAATCGGGTGAGCCATTATTCCCATTAACCAAGTGGGCATTAAATTACGGCGAAGGTGCTAAAGCTATGAGTGTAGCTGAAAACCGTCAATTGAATAAATCAAGGGACTCCATCAGACAAGAGTACACCAGATTTTTGATCGACAACAAAGTTGACTTTATTTTATCCCCATCATACAGTAATGTTGCCCCCAAACCTGATGAAATCTTTAATTGGTCGTATACTTCGTTATTCAATCTTTTGGATTTCCCCACTACCACCATCCAAACTGGTTTATTCCAGGATCCAAAGATTGATCAATGGGAAGATGAATTTAAACACTATAAGTTTAGATCCGATTTAGAAGAATTAGAATTGAAAAATTATAAACCCGATGATTTCACTGGCGCACCCATTGGGTTGCAATTAAGTGGTAGAAGATACTACGACGAAGAAGTGGTTGCCGCAAGTAAAACTATCGTTGATATCATTGGTGTTGATTTATATAAAATTTATAATTAATAGACGTGTTGATAGTATTGTCCCTTTCTTTCTAACTCTCCATTTGCCCTTTCATACACTTATCCTATCGATATTTTCTAGCACAAAACCATTGATATATGTGTATCATTAATGATGTAGTACCGGTTAGTAGTACTGATCGTGGTAGTTCCTATTAAAGAAGGTTGGCTAGCTATTAACCAAAATTAACTTGAACCTATGGCTGCAAAATAAATCCGCACTTTGATAAGCAGCTAATTTCCAAATCGGGCATTAGCCTTATCAATGACATTTCCATAAACTAATATAAATACTGGTGGAATTCTTTAATGTAAAATATAATAATAACAAAAACGACCATGATATCAAAAGACTCAGTTAGATTTGAACAACTTTTAACAACCGAAGATCTCAAAGGTTATGAAGATCCTAAAAAATACTCAACGTTTGTGCCCAAGATTGAACAATACAGAGATAATTTATCAAAATCAATCTTACCTGAATATTCAGTCACTTTGCCAAATCCAATTGACGATTTAACCACCAGCCAATTCAACGCAGTGGAATACTTGTATAAGGAAAAGCTACTCACTGCAAAAGAATTTGAAATCACCGATGCCAATTGTTTGGAATTAGTTGAACACATTGCCAGTGGTGAATGGAGTTCAGTTGAAGTGTTTAAATCATTTGCCAAACGTGCCACCATAGCTCATCAGTTAACCAACTGTGCTATGGATATTTTTGTTGATGAAGGTTTAGAAAGAGCCAAATACTTAGATGATTATTTTGCAGAACACGGTAAAACTATTGGTCCCTTACATGGGTTGCCAATTTCTTTAAAAGAGCATTATCATTATAAAGGAAAAATTTGCCATGCTTCATTTGTTTCATTGATTGATTTTATCCCTGATAAACATGCAGTGACCACCGAAATTTTAGAAAAATTGGGTGCCGTGTTTTATATTCGTACCAATCAACCCCAATGTTTGATGCATTTATGTTCCAATAACAATATAGTGGGCCCGGCCAAGTGTCCTTATAACATCTCATTATCGGCTGGGGGTTCATCTTCTGGTGAAGGGGCATTGATTGCCATGGGGGGATCAGTTGTTGGAGTTGGCAGTGATATTGGTGGTAGTGTTAGAAGCCCTTCTGCATTCAGTGGATGTTTTGCATTAAAACCCAGTACTAATCGAGTTAGTTTGTTGGGAATGAATGGTTCAGGTGCAGGTCAAGAAAGTATAGCTCCTGTATGTGGACCATTAGGTAGGAGTTTAGAGTTTATTGATTATTGGATGAAATCATATATTAATGATGGTAAACCATGGGAACTTGATCATAATGTTATGCGGATGCCGTGGAGAGATGTTGACAAACCTGAACCTAAATCCTTGACTATTGCTGTTATGCATGATGATGGGATAGTTAGAACAACCCCACCAATCACCAGAGGATTGAAAGAAACGGTTGCCAAATTAGAGAAAGCAGGAGTAAATATTATTGAATTCAAACCCATTAGAACCAAAGAATGTTATGAATTAATTAATAACATGTATACTGCAGATGGCAATGCTTCCACCAAAGGATATATTTCAAGATCAGGTGAACCATTAACCAAATTAACCAAATGGTATTTAAATTTTGGTAGAGGTAAACAGTCATTTTCCATTTACGAGAATCATCAAATGAACTATTTAAGAGATGTATTAAGACAAGAATACCACGAGTTTTTAGCCACTAATAAAGTTGATTTCATTTTAAGTCCAACGTATAACAACGTTGCTCCCAAGCCAGAAGAAATTTATAACTGGTCGTACACTGCGTTGTTTAATATATTAGATTTACCCACCATTGTGTTCCAAACTGGGTTATTCCAAGATCCAAAAGTTGATCAATGGGGTGATGATTTTGAGAATTATGACTTCAGATCGGAGATGGAAGAATTGGAGTTGAAAAATTATAAGCCAGATGATTTTGTTGGTGCACCAATTGGGTTGCAATTGACTGGTAGACGATACCATGATGAGGAAATCGTGGCTGCTGGTATGACCATTGGTGATATTATCAGGGTTAAAGCATTGTAAAATGCTATGTAGTTTTATAATACATATTCTTTATTCTTTAAGTATATGTTGCATTCGAAAATATTTCTATTCTGATATCCAAAGAAGCCTGTTAAGTAGTTTCACCAGTTTTCATTCTATTTCTCCAAGGTAGGATTGTATGCATATTTTTTGTATTTATGAAGAGTCCAAAAGGTTCGTTGTTTTTATGTGCCCTCTACAGCCCATTTTTCTATAATCATACGATGAAAATTCTAATTTCTAATTCTGGGAAGTTATTTATCAATACTATGTTAATCTACTGAAAACATTTTTAATAATTTTTATGATCTGATGAAGAAATAAAAAACTAATAATACACTAAACACAACCAGGGATAGAAGACGAGTCAGAACTAGTGAAGAATCCTTAGATATGAATTAACTAACCCTATTATCCTCTAAATACTTTTAACAACACAATCAATATTAAAATTCCATTAAATCCACCCATGATTAAGAAAGGCGATAAAATATAATAGTCACTCCACATCCCACCAAATTGATTCAATAGTAAAATACCCAATCCGCCAAATAAATTATAAATCCCACTGATGGAACCAACAACATCATTTTCAATGGAAATTAAACTCATACTGGTGATGATGGTACCGATTTGGGAAATTCCAATCAAACTAATCAGTAAGAAACTCCAAATCAATGTTGGATCGTATAATTTAAACACAACAATTAACCAATTTCCAGCGATACCAAATACCGAACTAATCAATAAACATTTGTTTTTACCAAACTTATCAATTGCTAACCCCCAAAGTGGTGAAGATAATAATCCAATAGTTTGGCAAATTCCTGTTACAATGGCTGAAAATATGTAACCATCATAGCAATTGGTCTTCGAAGGTGATCCATCAGCATCACATAATCCACTGTTATAATAATAATTATAAACGTATAGCGGAATAAACACTGCAATTAACACCGATGTAGACCTGGCAATGAACCCCCCTAAACAAGCAATTTGAACGTTCGAGTTATGTAAAAATTTATTCCAGCCCGTGAGTAATATTTCAAAATAACTGATGTGATATTTGGTTGGAGTTGGGGAATTATACAAAAATCCCAACATAAATAAACTGATTAAGATTGAACAACATCCTAATACTAAAAAACTTAATTTGATACCATCAATTGCTGTCAAATTAAAATCAACCAGTAATCGAACTGGTAAAGTTAAAAAAAATGATACTGAAAATATTGCCCCTAAACCAGTGGTTATACCAATCATGGAAGAGTATTTACCATTTTTATTTAAATTTGAATTTGCAGTTACATTAGTCGAACGTGATTTCCAATAAAAGATTTTGGAAAACTTAAAATCCGAGTAAATCAACTGGTTTAATAATACCGGCACCATACTCATACAGCTTGTAACCCCTATGGAAAATAAAATCCTAGGTAATATGAACTGATGCCAATTGTCAAATTCATATAATCCATAAATAAAGAAAGACACTGCAACCATCAAAAAGCTTAAAGATATAATGATTTTTGATCCGTTGATTATAGACGTTGAGTTATTGATTTTGTCATTCAACGACCCAATTAATGGCGAGGTGATTATACTGCAAATTTCATCAATTATCCCCAATAACCCAATGATTTTACCAATTTTATTGTTCCCAATGTGCAAATATTGGTTGATAAAGAACGGTTGCGATGATGTTAAAAATATCACAAACGAAATACAGAAAAATCCTGAAAAGTTGAAGCATAGTAAGTTTCTAAATTTATAATGTTTATAAATTGTTAAACTGTCATCGATGATGTTATCAGTAGATTCGTGATTTGTAGCATTTGAAGTAATTGAGTTGATAGTATCGGTAGTATTTGCATCTGAAGCTATATTATTGGGCAATAATTGATTTGATTCCATCTTGTGACCTCTTGCTAAGCAATTCGCTGTTAGTCACTCCCTTATTTTCTAATTGTCCTTGATCAATACCTTAATCAATACCTTAATCAATACCTTCAATAAGTAGCTTATTAATTTATTGGAATACAGTCTTAAATGAATTACCGATATATGGAGTGCGAAGGTTATATCTACTAAATTAACACCATATCAGGATGGCCAAGAAATAGGAGATTTACCAAGGTGAGTTTGCAAGACATGAATATGAAGCAGACCCTGGCGAAGCAATGGAGAGCTGCCGTTAAAAAGTACTTTAAAACGGAGTTTTCAGAGTCCAAACATAATCTGGAGCTGGTACAAAATTGCAGCCATTCGGTCCAGTTAAGTTAGTGTTCATTGGTTTAAATATTAGGAGATACTGTGTTATAGGTTGAATTATGGGAGAGAAATTATTCTCAGTAAGAAGGTTCATGGTAACTACTGGGAGCGTTATGTTCGCTACCCTTAACCTTATGCCCACTACTGGTAACATTATGTCCCCTATTGGTAACATGTCCCTTAACTAGTGGAACGTTACGTCCCTTAATTACTGCCGTGGTCGCAAATATTTACTGAGACCCCCCCCCCCCCCGTATCGTCACTAAATCTCCGCCGTGGCACTACTACGCGGTGGTTCTACAGCGATGGTTCTGCGATGGTTCTGCCCAGCGGTAGTACCGCATGGTCCTAATGCCAATAGAACATCTTATTGTTAGATCCATGTGGTGGTGCTAATTAGTTGATTTACACGTGTAATAGGTTTTCTTTTTCGCTATTGTGATGAACCCCTTTAAAAACATTATTGTGATCCTGGTCAACTGTTGATTTGATCCATTAGCAGGTGAGAATACCACCAGAGAACACCATCAGAGAATACCACCAGAGTCCCCTGCAAATAGCGAGAGATACCACCCACAGAACAGGGATTACAAGGCGATTGTGTGAAAATGCGAAGAATATCATCGTCATCCACTATGACAGAAGGTTCATTCAACGAATTAAGGTCCAAATTAAAGGCGTTTTCTAACGAGACAGTATTCGATGATGATTCAATTGCTAATGCCACCAACCCTGGTGTAACGATTGATATCAATGATGGATCCAGCGAGGGATCCAGCGAGGGATCCAACGACGGTTCCAATAATAATGACGGGTCCAATGATGATGGGCATGATGGTGCAATTAACGTTGACAACGATAACGCTCATTCAAACGACGAATTTACGTTGAAAAGAAGTGATTCATCCAACTCAATTAGTTACATCGACTTGAACAAACTCATCTATATTCCAGATTTCGATTTCGGTATTGGTTTGGAAACTGTGGGAGATTCCACCAAGAAAACATTTAATAATATGAAAACCAGAACGAGACAACGATTTAATAAATATTCCAATACTTCCAAAGAATTGACCAAATTACAAGAGCTATTAAACCAAAGATTAAGCAAATTCGATCAAAGAATTCACAAGAATTTACAAAGCTCCAATACTGGGAAGTTATTTTACGCTTTAGCAGTGTTTATGATTGCTACCGGGGGGTTTATCATTGGTAAATATCCCACTTATTTCCATATTTTCCACACCGTGTTATTTATCATATTGATGCCCATTCGATTCTACTCATATTTCAAACAATCTTGGCAATACTATTTAGCTGATTTATGTTATTATGTTAACTTATTATTAATGATTTTCATTTGGTGGGCCCCCAATTCAAAATCTTTATTTATTTCAGTGTTTTCGTTAAGTCTTGGTACGTTATCATTTGCCGTTATCACCTGGAGAAATTCCTTGGTTTTACATTCGATTGAGAAAACCACCAGTTCGTTTATCCATATAATGCCACCCATTACCATGTTTGTCATGGTGCATGAATTACCTCAAGAGTTTTCAAAGCAAAGATTTCCTGCATTGCAAAAAATCACCCATTGGAACTTTTTCAATGGCATTATCATAACTTCAATTTACTACACAGTATGGCAAGTCATTTATCATTATTTTATCACCATAAGGAGAAAGAAAGAAATCGACAATGGTAGGGTTACTTCATTTACCACATTAAAACAAAAGAATAAAGGCAACTTCTTGGGAAAGTTTGTCGAATCATTACCGTATAATTGGATGCAAATCACGGCATTTACGTTGATTCAATTTTTTTATCAACTTTTGACCATGACATTTTGCCCTCTCTGGTTTAAGTATAAGCACTTATGTGGGGCATTTGTAACCTTTGTATTTGTTTGGGCAAGTTATAATGGTGCAACTTATTATATCGATGTTTTCGGTAAAAGATTTGAGAAGGAAGTTAATAAGTTGAAGCTTGAAATAAATGATTTACAAGCTAAAATAGAGAGCCAATCAACTTCACCAATTTTAAAACCCAATGATCCTAGTGTTCCAGTTATCGATGAACAACAAATTTTGAAATCAAATTCAGCTGATTCAAGTGAGAATGCTAAATCATGAAAAGCTGTGCAAAACAATCAACCGATACCTTTTCATTACTTTCATTTAATTTCCAAGGACGTATGAAAATTTACGTTATATACTCTCCTTATTTACGACGAAGAAATCAATTCAACATAGATTTCAATGACTTATGTTACTCAACTAACGTTTATATTTAATATATTTAATTACCAATGTTTAAAAAAACAATAAAAAGAGAATTAAAACAACGAACTAAATAAATAAATATCTATTTCTAATAAATTTCTAATAAATTAATAAACTAATAAACTTCTAAGATGTATCTACCATCTTCTTTCATATCTTCAATAATCTTGCCAATATCTTTAATAGTTTCACCATTCTTGGCAGCATGATTTTTGATAATATCTTCAAGACAGGCAGTGATATCTGGCACCGGCCAAGTTGGACCACATAAATAGAATGAACCACTTTTAGTAATGATAGCATCGGTCAAATCTTCTAAACTCTCTCTAATTTTATCTTGAATATAGATTTTTTCAGGTTGGTCTCTGGAAAATGCTGCACCAATATGGGTTAAAATGCCCGCCTTTTTATAAGCTTCCCATAATTCACCATATAAGTATTCTTCCTTTTTGTGTCTGGAACCCATGTATAAATAAATTTCACCAATTTCCATACCTTGTTGTTGTTGCCAGATTTTTTCTTCAATAAACGCTTTAAATGGGGCTAAACCAGTACCTAACCCAGACATAACAATTGGTTGAGTAGATAATGGCGGTAATTTCATGACGGATTTCTTAACACTTACCACTAATTCATCGCCAATATTTAAGTCACTTAAATATTTGGAACAATGTCCCCATCTTTTACGATCTTTGGAATCGGTCCAATCAACTACCACAATAAGCAAATGAAGGGAGTTTGGATGTAATTTTTGTGATGATGCAATGGAATATTCTCTTCTTTTCAAAGGTGAAATTAACTTAATCAATTCTTGGAATGGAGGTCTGGCCAGTTTAAATTCTTCTAAAATATCAAAGTAGGTAGAAAAGTCGACTTCTTGACGCTTTTTCAATTCTTCAGCGCCTTCAGCACCTGTTAATTTAACCAATCTAGCCTTGTCGGTTTCTTCAGTGGCATATTCGGCTAATGATTCATAAAATCTTTTTGGTGGTTTACCCAAGAAATCTAACGTTTCAGTCAATGATTGTCTGGCAGTTTTCAATTCTACTAAACTTGGATCATCTTTATTGATTAATTCAACAATTGCATCACCTTCAACTCCGTAGAATTGTAAAAATTCTTCCACATCTTTTGGATGGTTACATCCATGAATCCCTAATGCTTCACCAATATCATAGGTTAATCCGGTGTTGGAAATATCAAATTCAATATGGAAAATATTTCTTGAATATTCATCAGGGGTTAATCTGATATTCTTTTGCACTTTAACGACAAAATTATTAACTGGTAAATCCGGTCTTAAACTAGTGGTAGTATTATAAGCTTCTTTAAACGTTAATTTTTTAGCAAGGTCCAAGTATCCTGAAACATTAGTTTCTTCTAAATCTTGAACGTTGCTGTTACGTGGATTAGGATAATATGAAGTTTCATTAATGAAAAATGGGAGGTCAACCGATTCTTCTGCAGTTTCTTCCTCTTGTTTATCAATAGTTATTTTAATTTCTTTGAAACCTTGATTATTATTAACATCACTAATAAATTTATCAATCACGGCCGCTAATAATTCAAATCCATTTCCATTACCTTGTAATAATTTATTAACGATTAAATTATCCAATTGTGGGAAAGTACCTTGCCAAAAGGCCAATTGAATTAAAAACTCATTGGAAAACCCTTTCGTGGAGTCATTTAAATCTTTCAAATCTTCAAAAATTGAAAAATCAATAACAACTATTTTATTACCATTAGTAATGATATTTTGTTTAACCCTACTTGATAAAGTCGATAAAAATTTATCTTCATCAAATTTTTTATAGTTACCAATCAAGATTGGGGAACCCGGCTTAGTAGTGGCAACAATATCGTAGTGGTTGAAATAATCAACATCTTCCACCATGGTCAAATCGGAACTGTCAACTTCATTTAATGAACCCAAACCAGAAATGATTTGACTTTGGAAAATCCCACCTTTAGTTAAGTTATCAAACTTATCACGGATTAAAACTTTTTTATTATCGTCTAATGATAATGTGAAGGCTAATTTATAAGCAGAATCGTAGAATTCTCCATTATCTTTACCCCAAATCAAGTACTTACCAATTGGTGACGAATTGGTATTTACTGGATATGGGATTGAATCGTCATTAGTTTTTAAAATAATATTAGCATCAAATTCAATATATTCTGATAATAATTTAGTAATGGTAATTGGGGTCCAATTTAAACTTAAATCATACACGTATTCATTGATATCAAAACGGTTGTAAACTCCATTTAAGAATAATGAGGTTGAAATATCAGCTTTTAATGATGTATTGGTACCACTATTTGGTGACAATATGACGATTTTTTCTGTGGTTCTAGGAATCAATTTAATGAATTCGTTAAAGTTGAATGGGACTGGAACACGGATTTGAACTAATCCAACCTTAACAAAATCTTGAATATTTTGGAAAATTTCACCTAATTTGGTTGATTCGTAAGTACCGTAAACAATGAAAACAGTGGTAGGTCTTGGATTACCAATATATTCAAAATTTGAAAAATCATCACCAGTAATGGAGTTTAACTTATTGATTGAGTATGAAACAAGCTCATTCAAGTCTTTAAAGTCAGTTGAAGGATCATTTTCAGATAATTTCTGGAAAATGTCAGTTAATTCATTAATGGATAACAAATCATCGTACTTAGTAAAGTTATTCGTTGATTCCAATCCTTCAAATAAATTAATACTTGGTTTACCTGAAAGCTTGGCAATATACTGATTTAAAATGGTTAAATATTGCAATTCTTTACCGTTGAAATTATCAATGGCAGAAAAAACAGGGTAATTCAAGTTTCTAGCAATAGATAACACCTTTTCATAATTTGACACTAATGTAGTACCTTGCAAATCAACCGCTGACAAGTTAAACGACAATGGGAGGTTATTGTTATTGGATAAAATTGGGTACATATACTTTAACCCATTAGCATCTCCAATAACATTTAAACTACCAGCGTCGTCAACAGGCGTGTCTTGACGTTCGGTGTCCAAGTACCCTTTAATAGCATTAGCAGCACCCGATCTAACTTGGAATTTATAAAAATCACTTAAGTTACCATATCCGTTAGTTTTACCATAATTTCCAATCCAGTTAATCAAGTAACTATCAAAGTTGATATCATATAATGTTTCGTAACTGAAAATCTTGCTGGAGGTGGCGAATATCGACTGGTTAATAATGGTGATGGGCGAAGTATAATTACCTTTGGATAATAAATATGGATCTATACTCGATTCAAACGGGTTCAATTTAATATCGGAATTTTTCGAAGAAACACTGGTGGTTTCACCAATAGCGTGAGGGGCCATGTTGTCTGGAACTCTTCTACGTTCTGCTGTTACCGCTCTTACTAAAACTGGTTGAAAAAGCTTTCAACTAGGGAAGTCAATAGTAATCTATGTGATAAAATTTGATAAAGAAATGGGAGATGTAAATAGATTTATCGTAATCACGTGATATGGCAAAAAAACCTGTCACGCGCTAGTCATGTGCAGGGCATCTGATTTTCGCTTAGGTAAGAACTTACCTCATTGGCAATTACGTAACATCTTACCTAATGGAAATTACGTAATATCTTACCTAATGAGGAATTGCGTAAGCAGCAGATAAGCTGGGATTAGTCCATCAGCCATAGTTTTCGTTATGGAACCATAGTTTTCACGATGAAAATTTTCTGGACTTCCAATTCACAATAGACTGATGTTTAGCAGATCATTAAGAAGTCTTCAAGGGACAGCAAAGGTTAGAGCGGGCGCTAGGGCCGGCGGGCTATTAAAACGGTATGGTACTGCTAATGGACCCAAAGGCAATAGTGGTTCGGAAGGTAATAGTGGTTCCGAAGGTAATAGAGGTTCCGAAGGTGCTAATGGTTTCAGAGGTGCCAAGGGTGGCAAAGGTGCCAGCGGCGGACTAGGACTAATTGTGGGCAGCAGTTGTTTAGCGGCCGGGATCATCATAGGCAGCTATTATGGACCTCAATTTGCTCCTCACCCAGATAAATCAACTACCGCCTTGGAAGATGTTTCACCCATCAAATATGCCAGTGATGGTGATTTTGCCATTGCCGTCGAAAAAATCAAGCAGATCGTCGGTGATGATAATTACTCAGAAGATGAAGGAGCCATAAAAGCGGTTTCTGATCTCTTTTTCTCCACTCACAGACCGCCCCGACCCGAGTCTAATAAACCTAAAATCATTATCCATCCCAAGGACACTGAGGAGGTTTCACAGGTTTTAAAGATTGCTCATGAATATAGAGTGCCAATTGTGGCCAATTCGGGGATGACGTCGTTAGAGGGTCAAACGATCCACACCAGAGGTCCTAATTCAATATCATTATCATTTGATCGTTTGGACCAAATTTTAGACTTCCATCCTGATGATTTGGATATCGTGGTGCAAGCTGGGGTCGGCTGGCAAGATTTAGATGAGTACTTATTGAGTCACCCGCAAGGGAAGCATTTGTCGTTTGGTCCTGATCCTGGTATGGGGGCTACCATCGGGGGTATGACCAGTACCAGTGCTAGTGGCACCAATGCATATAAATATGGTACCATGAAGGAAAACGTTGTCAATATCACCGTCGTTTTAGCTGACGGTACCATTTTGAAAACTAAACAAAGACCAAGGAAAACTAGTGCCGGTTACGACTTGACCAGATTGTTTATCGGTCAAGAAGGTACGTTGGGTTTGATTACTGAGGTTACGGTGAAATTAAATGTCAGACCCATTTATGAGTATGTTACCATTTTAACCTTCCCTTCGGTGAAAGATGCCACAAAAACAGCATCAACCCTAGTTGCTAAATCAGGATTGCACTTAAACGCTATTGAGATTTTAGGTGAAACAACCGTAGGATTTGTCAACAATCTGGGAATCACCGATGACAAAGGGAATGCTAAAACTTTCATTGAAAAGCCTACATTGTTGTTAAAAATCGGTGGTGCAACTCAAGACTCCGTTAAAGAACAAAATAAAATCGTCGAACAAATCTCGAAACAGAACAATATTATCAAATACGAAATCAGTAAAAGTGAAGCAGAAAACGCTTTATTATGGAGTGCTCGTAGACAAGGGTTATGGTCAACCATTGAGCATGGCCGTAAAGTATTAGAGGACCCTGAAGATGTTCAGATTTGGACCACCGATATCGCCGTGCCATTATCGCAATTGCCTAGCATCATATCCGAAACCGACGACGACTTGAACAATAATGGGTTTAAGAATAAGTTTGCCATGATGGGTCATATTGGTGACGGGAATTGTCATTTTCTATTAGTGTACAACAAAAAAGACTACGGCAAGGCGCAAAAGTTGGTCGATAGAATGGTCAACCGAGCATTGAAGTTTGAAGGTACTTGTACCGGTGAACATGGTGTGGGTGTGGGTAAAAGAAAGTACTTGGTCAAAGAATTGGGTGAAAACTCAGTTAATTTAATGAGGAAGATTAAATTTTCATTAGATCCTAGAAGTATTTTGAATCCTGATAAAGTGATTAAATTGGAACCTAGTGATAACCTTGACGAGTTATTAGAAGCTGGAAATTTACATGAAACCGGCCATGGCGCATGTTGTCATTAATATCTTATAGAATTTATAGAAATACATTATCGCTTCAGTAGTCAATATTTTGTTACACAAAATGGTTTTCTCTCTGTCGCACTACTGGGAAAATTTCTCAAAAATTTTTCACTCAGAATAACAATTACCACCACCAGTAAACGAGTACATTAAGGAGGTAATGATGTTCAGATCAAGAATATTAATAAGAAATTTCAGTTCGGCCATAGTCAGGTTAGCGCCAAAAGACGAATCTAAAAAAATAACCGAACATTTAAACTACTTGTCAAAGTTTTACTCGCCTGAATTACTACAAAGTATTAAAATCACCGAATCATTAGTCGAACCGGATGTGTTGTTAAAATTGAGCAAGCAAGGAGTGAACGCCAAGTCATCCAACCCTCCTCAAACCTTGGACTATACCAAGACCGATCCAAAATGGGACGAACCAATATTATATCCAAACCAACCAAATAATCAAACTTCATATCCTGAAATACCACAAATTCAAGCCGCTGATAGAACCGATTTGAAATTAAGATTTAAGCCAACTGAAGAGAAAAGAGTCAATCCTTTGAAAACTCACGCTCAGATCGCTGAAGGATTAGCAAAGTTAACTGGTTTGGACGAAGGTTATATCAAAAGGTTACAAATTAGACCTATCGTGATGAAAAGAGTCAGTTGTCAAACCTCCAAGGGTAAGATCCCCAATTTCTATGCGTTGACCGTAGTTGGTGATAGAAACGGTATGGTGGGGTTAGGTGAAGGTAAATCTAGAGACGGTATGAGAACCGCATTAATTAAAGCTCATTGGAATGCCGTTAAAAACTTGAAGCCGGTTAAAATGTACGAAAATAGAACCATCATTGGTGACATATCATTAAAATACCACGCTGTTAAATTATTTATCAAGTCTGCCCCATCAGGGTTTGGATTAAGAGTTAATTCTAACATTTTTGAAATCTGTCAAGTGGCTGGGATCGAAGATTTAAGAGGAAAAGTTTACAAGTCCAGAAACCCCATGAACGTCGTGAAAGCCTTCTACCATGCCATTACCAATCAAAGATCATTAGAAGATATAGCCAGTGGTAGAGGTAAAAAATTGGTCGATGTAAGAAAAGTCTATTATTCGGCTTAATCAAAATGCATAGAACGATATTTGAATGTAAATATGTATATAGTAATGTCATACAACTTTAAGTCTAGTTTAAGTCTAGTTTAAGTCTTCCCGACTAGTCCTGCTAGCCCCTGCTAGTCAATAGCTGTCGTAGTAACCATCGATTCTATATGGTATTTCATCTCTTATCTTCACAGAGCATCGCAGTCGTGTGAAAATTTAAACAAAGCGAGAAAAGGATTCAATCACACATAAAGGCAACGAATCTAAAAAAAAACTAGAAAACAACAAACATAAAAACAACGAATATGGTGGTTGATACAACTTATTACGATTTATTAGGAATCCAGCCCGATGCCACCTCATTGGAGATCAAAAAGGCCTATAGAAAATTGGCGATTAAGTTGCATCCTGATAAAAATCCCGATAATCCTGAGTCAGCTGCTAAGTTTCAAGAAGTTGGTGAAGCATACCAAGTTTTATCCGACGAAACATTAAGATCAAAGTATGACAAGTTCGGTAAAGTTGAGTCGATGCCAAGCGACGGGTTTGAAGACCCCAGCGAATTTTTCTCCATGATTTTTGGTGGTGAAGCGTTTAAAGATTGGATTGGTGAATTGAGTTTACTTCAGGAATTATCGAAATCTGCCGAATTGTCTGGCTATGCCGACGAAACGAAAGAAGAACCCGAAAAGCATGAGACTAAACCTGCACCCGCTACTGAAGTTAAACACGAATCTAATTATAAACAAGAATATAAGGAAGAGGAACAGTCAAACATTTCAAATAACGGTGGCAATGAAACAAATAAAAATGGATTATATTTAGAAAGTTCAGAACATGCGTCTAAGACCGATTTGGCTAAACAGAAGGAAGAAGAAGCCAGGAGGAAACAAGAATTGGAACAATTCGAAGAAGAATGTAGAGTCAAGAAGGTTGAAATGAGAAAAGAATTAACTAATAAATTAATCGATAAGTTATCGTTGTTCACCGAGACTGATATGAAGGATGACGTTGCTGAGTCATTCAAAGGTAAATTGAAATACGAAGCCGAATCGCTAAAAATGGAGAGTTTCGGATTGGAGATTTTACACACCATAGGATCGATCTATAAATTAAAGCTGAAGATTTTCCTTAAAAGCCAGTCGTTCTTAGGTTTAGGTGGTATTTGGTGGTCATTGACCGAAAAGGGGGGTGTGGTTAAAGATACGTTTAGTACGATAACATCAGCATTAGATGCCCAGCTGACCATGCAAGAATATACCAAAATGCAAGAAGATAACGAGTATCATGCTAAAAAGGAAGCTGAAGAAGAATTCAAATCAAAGCAAGAAGCTAAAAAGCAGGAAGACGAAGTGAGTAAGCTTGAACAAAAAATAGAAGAGTTGAAATTATCATCCACTGAAACTGACAGTGAGGCAAAGAATGCAAAAGACGATAAAGTTGAAAAAATCCCTGAAAAACATACCGCTGAAGAAATCGCCGAAATGGAGAAATACTTAATGGGTAAAGTTATCGGTGCAGCTTGGTCAGGTTCCAAATTTGAAATCCAGCAAACCGTTAGGGCAGTATGTGACAACTTATTATATGATAAGGACATCTCATTGGATAAACGAATCGCCAGAGCCAAAGGATTAAGATTGATTGGTGATGTTTTCATAGCCACCACCAGGACCCAAGATGAAGCTGAAGAAGCCAGAGTGTTTGAAGAATTAGTTGCAGAATCTTCCAAAAAAAGACAAAAGAAGAAGAAACCATCGCATGAAACCACTCATGCTGCATCCGAAGCCCACGCATTATAATCCCACCCGAATCATATTATTCATACATTAGAATCGATATATATGTATATATATTTAGTAATCGTCGAAACCTTCGAATTTTATCTAACTCTGGATGTTTAGAGTAACTGATAGCATAATGCCGTTTATTCACGGTTGCGAAATATTTTGACATATCTGAAAAATGCTGCGAGAGATTAAGTGAAGAATTTTATCATGGTTGGTAAAGCAGATCTCGAGTCAGTCAGGCCTCAGGGTCAAAGTGTCGACACTTGTACCAATTCCAATTACATCGACTTCAAAGTAATCACCACCGATTTACATTTAGATGTTTTATTCGATGACAAAGTCATTTCAGGGTCGGTTAATTTCGAATTAGAAGCCATCAAATCTTGTGATAAGGTAATTTTGGATACTTCATATTTATTCATTAGGTCAGTTAAAATCAACCAAAGTGCAGTTGATTATAAATTGTGTCCTAGAAAAGCACCATATGGGTCACCATTAGAAATTAATAGCTCCATCGCCCAAGGTGAAAAAATTACAGTATCAGTAGAATTCAGTACCACAGAAAAAAGTACCAGTATTCAATTCATTAGAGGAGACACTGGTCCATATCTCTTTTCACAAAGTGAAATGATCCATGCAAGATCATTTTTCCCTTGTTTTGATACTCCAGCTATCAAATCGCCTTATACTTTTACAGTTAAATCGCCATATAAAGTATTAATGTCGGCCAGACCAACTAATACTTTGGAAAATGTTTATGAATTTGAACAGCCCGTACCAATACCGAGTTATTTAGTTGCCATTGCTAGTGGTAATATCACTTCGGCGCCAATTGGGCCAAGATCATCAGTTTATTCCGAACAGCCCAATATTGCTGACTGTCAATGGGAGTTTGAAAACGATATGGAGAACTTTTTAAAAGTTGCCGAGTCATTGACGTTTGATTACGAATGGGGCACCTTCGATGTTTTAGTATTGCCCATGAGTTTCCCATACGGGGGTATGGAAAATCCAAACATCACATTTGCTACCCCTACGTTGATTTGTAAAGACCGTTCCCAAATCAAGGTTATTGCTCACGAGTTGGCCCATAGTTGGGCTGGTAACTTAGTGACCAACTGTTCATGGAGCCATTTTTGGTTGAATGAAGGGTGGTGTGTTTATTTGGAACGTAGGATTTTAGGTGGAGTTGCATCATTAAAGGCTAAATTGGATGGTAAATCAGATTACATCGAGTATGGAGAGAAAGTTAGACACTTTGATGCTATATTGGGATACGGAAATTTAGTGGAATCCGTTACCAGTATCGATGAAAATTTTACATCATTAGTGTGGGACTTGACTAATGTTGATCCTGATGATGCTTTTTCAAAAGTGCCTTACGAAAAGGGGTTCTTCTTTTTATTTTACCTCGAATGCAAATTAGGTGGTCCATCGGTGTTTGACAGCTTCATACCTCACTATTTTAAAACATTTAGATACAAGTCGCTTGATTCATATGAATTCATCGATGAATTGTACAACTATTTTGAACCAAAGGGATATAAAGAAGTGTTAGACTCGATTGATTTTAAAAAATGGTTATTTGCTAAAGGGGTGCCAGAAGAACCAATCTTTGACAGATCATTAGTCACGGAGTGTGAAGAGCTAGTTCACAAATGGGTTGAATTCTTCAAGACGGGTGCTACCGACATTGATGCCTTTGGTACATCTGATATTGAAAAATTCGATATTAATCAGCATTTACTTTTCTTGGATAAGTTAGCAGCCGATTTAGAAAATTTAACTCCTGACCCAGAGTTAATCAAACAGTTAACAGCTATTTACCCTTACTATACCAAAACAGGTAACTTTGAATTGATCTTTTCCTTCAATAATTTAATCATTAAATATGGTAAATTATCAGCTACTGATGCAATTGTAACTAATTTTGCCGATTGGTTAGGAACCGTGGGACGTATGAAATATGTCAGACCAGGGTATAGATTGTTAAACACCAAAGTAAGCAACGAAGTAGCTAAGACTACGTTTGCAAAATACCAACATTTGTATCATCCGATCTGTAAATCATTAGTTGAAAAAGATATTGGTGTGTAAAACAAGTAGTGTATAGATAAGAGAAATATATGCATAATCGATTCCACAAAATCGCAAAAAATATCACTATCCTAGAGCCACATATAGTCGACATCATGGAATACTTAACTAGGTTAGATGGTTCAAAGACTGCTAGTACATCTGAATATGGATTGAAATTCACCTATCCAGTGAAGTACTACGATTTCCATATCTATTACTATGCTCATAATGCCAAATCATTGAGCGAATCTAATGCATTGCAATCAAAATTCGTTCAAGATTTCGAAAATGATGGCAAAGATGGATCAGTGATTGTTAAAAAGCTACCAACCGAAAAAGTAATTGGTCCCCACCCAACGCAATTCTGGGAAGTTGATGTTTTAAGACCAGAAATCTTTATCAAAGTGTTAAGCTGGTTTCAATTATATCACGGTAATTTATCGATTTTAATTCATCCGCAAACTGGTGATGATTTATTAGATCATACTGAACGTGCATTGTGGCTAGGTGCTAAGTTGCCAATATTAGTTGATGTGTTCGGTGACGATAATCAACAAAGTATACCAGAGTTTGGTGTCAAGGGAGGGAAGAAAATCTCAACTGACGAATACTACAATCAGTAAGCGAAAGCTATATATATTTAGATCAGACAGTGAGATTGTTATATATTTAGATTGGACAGTGAGGTTGTTATATATTTAGATTAGACAGTGAAGTTGTTATATATTCAGATTACACAGTGAAGTAGTTATATATTTAGATTAGACAGTGAAGTTATTATATATTTATAACACTATACAGGGAAGCACCTACAGATCTCTAATGCTTACAATTCTAATTCTTTCTTAAAAGCATCCAATCTCTTTTGATGATCTTGGATAAATTGGATGACTTTTTTTCTGTTTTCTTTGATTATTGGATTACCCAACGTATCGATACCGTCTAATTTAAGCAATTCCTTTAATAACATTTCTTGGAAATAGGTGTATTTGAAATCAATTTGATCGGCACTTGAATCCTTATAATTTAAAAGAAATTCGTTTATTTCTGGAACCCATTTATTTTCAAAGTTATCTAAAACTTCTTGAATTTGCTTATTTGTTTTATGGGCCTTGGAAACCTTCTTCTTCTTCTTTTTACCATCTTTGGCTTCACCACCACTAGGCTTGCTAGAAAAGAATAACCCACTAAAGATTAAAATCGTAGTAATACCAATAATGGAAATGGTAATGGTACCAGGAGTGAAATTTAAATTTTTAAAATCTTCGATTAATTCTTCTTTGGAAAGGTTTGATAAATTGTTTACATATGATTCAATTTCTACTTTCGATAACGATGTTAATTCTTTGACATATTTGGTTAAATCGTCTACCTTTGGCTGAATTGTTGCCTTAATTTCTTCAATAGTCTCCATCTTGTCTCGGTGATTTTTCAACGACGATTGCCTCGCTGGATTTTAGTGAGGATTTCATCTCATGCAAATTTCAGCTATCAGAGCAACAATAGGCTACGTTTATCTACATCTCACACTAGAAGGGCCCACGGCCCATTGTTGAGCTATATATTATATAAATACTTCACCTTGGAACTGTAGGGTAGTCTTTACGTCACCCACCAGTTTTGGCTTGGGTTTAGGTTTAATGGGTGGTAGGGGCTTGTGTTTGACTGCTTGGTCTTCTCGGTCCTGAGCTGCTTTGTCCTGAGCTGCTTTGTCCTGAGCTACTTTGTCTTGAGCTGCTTTGTCCTGAGCTACTTTGTCCTGAGCTACTTTATCTTGAGCTACTTTGTCTTGAGCTACTTTGTCCTTGATCTCATTAACTGATGATTGGACTTGCGAAACAGGTTTAGATTCGTTCGACAGATTAAGACTCTTGGGTAATCTTCTTTTGGGGCCCTTTGATCTTGATTTGTTAGGGTGGATTAATTTTTCATTTGATTTGGACGACCTGGAAGTTACGGGATCGGTTAAAATTCTTTCGATTTTAGCTGGCTTTGTCGATGTTGGATCAGTATTGGACCTTAAAATGGTGGACAATTGAGATTTAAAATCTAGTGAACTTGGAGACGTTTGGGAAGTTTTAGCTTCTGTCGTTACAATTGGTGCAGGTTTGGATGGTTTTATGGGTTTTGATGAGTATGTTTCAGGTTTTGATGAGTATGTTTCAGGTTTTGACTGTACAGTAGGTTTTACCTCAGGGATCGATGCTGGTCTCGGCTTTACTTCAGGCATCGAAGCTGGTTTCGGTTTAAGTTCAGGCTTTTGTTTCATCTTGTTTAATTGCTCGTTCAACAACGCATTATCGACATCTTTATACTTGCCAATGCCACTACGATTAAAATCTACCTTACTAGTACGTTCAGTACTACTAGTTCTCGTTGGCGACAACTTGACCAATTTCTCCTTCAATGCTTGATTATCACTTGTTTTGAAATCTTGATATTTAGGTGGGGCCGATGTTTTGGTTGATTTTAATTTAGTCAATTGGGAAACTAAAAGCTCATTATCTTTATCTTTAAAGTTTTTAAGTTCAGGTTTGGGACGCAATACTGGTTTTGCTATCAGTTTTTCCTCTCTTTTCTCTACTGGTGGTATGTTCGCCGGTTTACTGATAGGTTTTATTGGCTTATCAACAGGCGCATTTGAGGGGCTAGCAGAAGGTTTGGGTATTATTTCAGCATTAACCCTTTCTTTGACACTCTCCTTGGGCTTTGGTTTGACCACTGGTTTATCAATTACAATTTTACCGTCGAACCTTTTCGGGGACTTGTTCACTACACTGTCAATCCACGAAGTTGGATTTTTATCACGCAGTGGTGAAACTATGGTGGTCTTTTCAGGTTGGTGATATGTTGGAGACCTGGTTGTAGACCTGGTGGGTGAAATTGATAGTGGTTTAGTATTAGATTTATTCTCGTAGGGCTTTGACGATTGAATGGTAGAATTGAGCCAGTTTGATTTGACAGGTTTGATAGGTTTATCCTTGTCTTTATCAAGCTTACTCTCGTTGTATTCATGCTTAATGCTTTTCTCAACTTCCGTAAATGATCTGTATTTTCTTTCATCATTTGACGAACTAAAATTAGTAGGTTGGAATTTTGATCTTAATCCGTATTTTTCAGTAATATCGTTAAAATCCTGCTGTTTCCTTACCTGAGGTTCAGGTTTTGAATCATCTTTTGCAACCGGATTAACTAAATTGATGTTAAATTCGGTTCTAGGTGGTTTAGGCTTCAATGGCGGTCCGGAAACTTTCCTCCTGGGCAACGATGGTCCATTTTCATCGTCGATATACTTCCTTGTTGGTAAATCAGGTACTTTTTTATCGTTCAAGTACTTTCTGGTAGGTAATACGGGACCTGGCTCATCAATTGGTCGTTTAGGCATGGGTGGTGGGGAATCACTAGATTTTTCACGGTTGAATTGAATCAGGGGGGAGTTATCTTTGAAACTAGTATATTCGAGCGGTGTACCATTCAGCATATAAGTTATATTTTTCTTGGATCCCTTGAGTAGTTCAATATCTCTATCTAAATCTCTCCCAATTTGGTTGTCCTGTGAAATCCTGTCATGATTCAACTTTGAATACGACGATAAGAAATCATCGACTTTTTGTGCATTTGGTGAAGTTTCCATCCTACAAATAATATGGTTCACTTTGACTGAGGTGATTGGAGTGAGAATTTTGATGGAGTGTAGAATTCTCAATGTCAGAAGATAAGGCTATTTGTTTCATTTCACTAATATCAAGGGAAGATCAACCGTTGTACATTCAAACGTTTGAATCGGTGGTCAATGAGACGATAGGTGCAGATGCGGTGCAACAGGGAGATGACAAACTGATGAACAATTTTTTGAAATATAATTTTTTATCGCATATGGCACTTGATATCATAACATCACCAATATCAGAACCCTCCGATGCTAATTTGCTATTGATCCAAGACGACGTCACAGTGTACGGGTATGAGTCCAATAACGGCGTCAAGATAATCATAGGGTTTGATAATTTGAAGCATTTGTTATCTGGTACCATTGACGAATTGTTTAAAAATATCTACAAGGTTTATGTGAAGTCCATTATAAATCCATTTTTTGAAGACTTGCAGAATTCAAGTTTTGACAACAGTATTAAAAAAATTGTAAATAATTGGAACGAGAGAGTGATTAAACACAATATACAGGGTTAAATAGTTAGAAACTAGTTAGACACTAGTTACAAACTAGTTAGAAAAAAGTTACTAGCTAGTAGAAAATAGTTAGACACTAGAGGTTTATATCTATTATATACATTATATGTCTGCTACACGTATATTTAACGTTCAACATAATTCAAACACATGCCCTAACAATAAACACCGTACCAAATCACTTTAAAACAACATTAGCTCCTCTCAAACTCAAGTACTCTTGATCTAAAGTGGTATTCATATTCTTCACCACTTCTTGATAAACCTCCACGTCATGAAACCTAACACCGTTGGAAGGACATTTGTACTTGCCGTGTAAACCAGTAATATCGCAATATTTCTTACTGGGTCTTAACGTTGGTGGTGACTGAATCGACGTGAAGGTTGGCGTATCAAACGTAAGATTTTTCAGTTGCAAGTATTTCGCTTCGTCGGTAAGTAGTTGTCTTGCTGGTTTAAACCGTCTGGAACCCTTGGGTTTCGATGATTTAAACGAATGAGGACCAGTAGCTATATCAGACAACTCATAGATGGTTGGATTCTCCATGGTGTAGATGAAACTTTCCAGTCGCGAGTCGATTTAAGTCTGATACTTATGTCTGGTGCTACCGTTAGATGATGATTGCAGTAAATACCGTTGTGCTATACTTAGTCCCGTGGGAGACTCATCCAGTATATGGCATGGCCATACTTCAAGGTGTTTGGTTACAAAACCAACTAAATTGAAAACATTTACACCACGTCCCCTTCTGCATCGGTACACCAAGTAATCACCCCATAACCCCGACTTCTTCAAGAGCAATTAATTAACTGGACTGCAATAATAAATGAACGCAATTACAGATTACTTAATAGTAGCAAATTACTTAATCGTAGTAGATTACTCAACAGTAATAGTTGGGTAATAGGTAATAGTTGAGTAGTTGAATAATATCAATTAGCATCAAAATAATATCGACGCACCAGACACATTTTACTGCTAACATGCAAAAGTGCAAGGGATATGACTTGAAGGTCGACCAGCATGTTGGGAGTGGCTACTGCATTAGCAGCTATATTTTATTAGTAAACATCTACCGAGATCTGAGAATGACATGTTCAACTTGACATGTTTAATGCAAGACGTTGTTCTCGGACTTGGGATTATGATTCAAACTTCATTATAATGCATTCGACAATCGACAGTCGAATTAGTTGATTTAACCTGGTAGCTATTTCTAGTTATTTACCTAGCACCGCCTTGGTCTATTTTTGATACCCCAGCCCTTCTCTTAATGTTGCACTGTCGTTTAGATGTTAAGTTGTAATTATATTAAAAATTTTTTACGTTACCTCAAATGGATTTTAGCTCCACCAGTCACACTGATGGAGAGATAGTAGCCCAGCCAGAGTGAGAGAGTAGCTAATTTGGATCATGCCACCACTTGGCGTAACCTGCAAACTACTGCTGTAAGCTACTAGTTGTGAACCCAAAACGTAGGGTCCAGGGTCGAGGTTGGGTTTTGTTAGGGCTGGTCACGATCTAAATTTGGGTTTAAAGTTGATCTAGCAAATACTAGAAATGGTTAACTTGTACAACTGCAGCGGAAATGGGTAACTTGTACAACTGCAACTAAGATGGTTAGCTTGTACAACTGCAACGAATTCCCTACCAATTCAGACACTATTGCTAACCTACCAATAGATGTTGCGAAGGTATTAGCGATGGAGAATGTTGTACAATAAATGGTGTTTACTCCTTCAGCACAGAAGTTTAAGGTATGTTTTGCAAAGGTATGAAGCATGGAATCCCGATTATTCGATTGTTATGCATTTGATCCCTCTAGCGTTAGTGAATTTTTTATCTAGTAGAATTTTATCTAAATCGTAATTTTAAATGAGAGACAAATATTTTACGCATGTTTTGCAATGGGGACGATGATCGTCGTTACACCCGTCTTGTAATAAAGTACAAGTAATCTTATCTGCAACTATAATCTCTAAATGCTAAGTAGGGTTCATAAGAAACAGGTATGAAATAGAAAGAAAAAATAACACGAAATGGAAATTTAACCATTATGATACATTGGGTATAGAAAATAATATACAATCTTATGTGAAGAAGCCGAAAACCAAACTTTTAAAACATTAAATGCTTATGAGACAGAAAAATATTAATGAAAAGGATATCAAAATGAAAAACAATTTAACGAAAATGTATCACTAGTTAATTTGCAACAGTGATAATGAAATGTTAATGAATCTATAATAAGTAAACCATGGCACCGACTAAGGCAACGATGGAAGCAACACCATTGGTGTTTGAAGCACCAGCTTCAAAGGTTGAAACTTCGGCAGCAACTGAAGATGAAGCTGAAGCTGAAATAACAACAGTTGCTTGAACAGTTGAGGTGGAATCAACTTCTTTACATTGTTCACCAGTACAAACAGTAGAAACTTCAATAGAAGTTCCGTTGGTAACAGCTGAAGTAACTGGAGCTGAAGTAACTGGAGCAACGGTGGTTGAGTTGGTAACTGGAATGACAACTGGAGCAGTTGAAGCTTTAGTGGTGGCTTCAGTGGTAGCTTCAGTGGTGGCTTCAGTGGAAGCTTCAGCTTTGGTAGTTGGAACAACTGGGGTTGAGCTAGCAGCAGTAGAAGCTTCTTCAACTGGACAATAAGTAGTGTAAGCGGTTTCAACACCATTAACAGTAACAGTGGTAAGGGTTTCAACTAATGATTTTTCGTGACAACCGTTAATACCACATGAAGTGATAGTAACAAATGAAGTAACAAATTGAGTTGAGGTACTGTTGTATTCATCAGATTCTGCAGCAACGGTGGTTGGAGCTGGAGCGGAAGATTCTTCTTCAGTGATAGGACAAACAGTGGTGTATTCAGTTTCAACACCATTAACGGTAACAGTGGTAAGGGTTTCTTTAGCTGGAACAGTGGTTTCTTGACATTTATTGTCTGAACATGAAGTAACAGTCAACACAGTGGTGGAGTATTCAGTTTCAGTAGAAGTTCCTTCTTCGGTTAATGGACAAACAGTGGTATAAGCAGTTTCAACACCATTGACAGTAACAGTAGTAAGGGTTTCTTTAGCTGGGACAGTGGTTTCATGACATTTGTTATCTGAACATGAAGTGATGGTAACAACGGTAGTGTGAGAATCAGTAACGGTTTCTTCAACACCTGAAGCAGCTGATTCGGAAGCAGCTGAAGCTTCAGATGAAGCAACTGATGGGTCAACTACAGCGAAAGAAGAACCTGGGGCTTCAACACCTTCTTCTTTTTTGGCGGACTCGACGAAATCTGATTCAGCATCTCTTGAGTATAACGCGGTTTTACCTAATAATCTTTTTCTCAATGCTTCAGTTGAATTAGAAGCTGGAGATTTTGAATCAGATACTTGGTAGTATGGAACTGAGTCTTTACCGTATAATAAGTTAGCAGGAATTTTGACGGTTAAACCTTCATGAACAATGTCGGTGAAATATTTTGAACCTTCAACAGTAGCATAATAAAAGATAGCATTGTAATCTTCAGCACTGGAGAAATCAAAAGCAACTGGAGAATCAGAAGGTAATTCAAAAGGACAGACCCCAGTGTCCAAATCAACAGTGGCAACTGGTTCGTCGTTGACTAAACAAACAACGTCTTTAGCAATGGCAGTAGCTAATAAAGCAGCAGCGGAAAATAAGTATTTCATAATTATAATTTAAAGAAAGTATATAAGTTGGTTATAACGAATGTGTGACTATGAATGTATTAGCTGAAGAGAAAAAAAGTATAGGAGCAAGGGACAGCAAGGTTTATATATCAAGGAGTAACCATGAGAAAAATTTCAAAGTGCCATTTAGAATGTAAATAGTCCAGACAATGAGAATTCGAGAATATCAACAAATAATATTCATTACATGTCCCTTTCAGACCGTCTCAGATGGTCGACCCCTAACCATCAGTGTATATATGCACTCTATGCTTGGCCAACAATCATCGAACCATCAGGAGTCGACTCCTAATTACACGTCACCCACCTGTTTGAGACGTAATCAAAACATCGCGAATTAAATAATACCTTGACGAGTATTTTTTAGGCAATCTGTTCAATGGCACCATGTATCGAAATAGTACCAACGATTACTGGTCTCGGAGTAGAGATTGCTTATGTTTTGGCCCAAGCAACCTCGACTGCCACACCAACATCGTGGTGTCCACGGCGGTGCATATTGGTGCCATAGGGGGTGATGGGACTGATGTGGTGACGGATATTCCCAATTGGCTGGGACAATAGCACTTTATCGCTGTCGTCAATTTCAATGCCTTGTAACGGTGATTATGCTTGTCGTCTCGTCGACTCTTGGTGAGTGAATCATCAGCTATCATTTACTCATGTAGCATGTTTACTGTAGTATCGTCCTCTCAGAGCTACCATTTTCACTTCATTTTGGCTTTCCAGGGGCTAACCTAACCCTGGATCTGTCTGACACGATTTACCTCAATATTTTTATACCGCGTAGAGATGCCCACCACCACCAATGGTGATTGTAATATTGGGGGATAATAGGACTACTCCATTCTATTTTGTTAATTATATTCTGTTTTGTCAATTACTTGTTAATGGGGTTAGTTAATTATGTTGACAATTCACGCCATTGTTACAGTTGACTAACAGTATATCGATGTTTAGACGATTTCTCACCTCTGAAGAATAGACTGAACCATTGAATAATGGAATTGTTCACGTAAATAGCAATAAGCAACGGAACCAATGGCTGATGGAACGTGGCAAACATAAACACTGACAGTATACTGTGTCATCTATTTAGACTATCCCCATTACACGAAACTTGACATTTCAAGGGATAAAAATTATTTGGTGGTATAGCCTCAATAGGGCTCATTAAATACGCCGCCGTGGGGGTTCGAATCAGCGGACTAGTTTTTTTCATAACCACCAATATTCGATTCGTAATGTTACGAGATGCTGTGATCGCTGTTGACCATGCCTAATCGATTGCAATGCTCTTGTGTACTCTGTAAACTATCATTGAGCTTAAACCAGATATTTAGCGATATCAGAGGATATTAATCGATGTAATGATCTTATGAGATGTAATGATATGAGGTGTAATAAAGGAATATACGAAAAATTATCTATTAAGAACCAAAATAATGTACAATGTATAGAACCGGGAATCAAATGTTACAGGCCAACGAAAGCAATTTGACTAGCAAATCAATATGAAAATAAAAATTTAAATATTACGTTTTAAACCATTTTTTAAACATGAAAAATTAATGAAATGATGGGAAATTAAGAAAAATATAAAGTTACCTTTAATAATTACAAAAGAAAATACTGTGAATAGGAAATGTGACATATGAAAGGTGAAATGTCAAACTTTAAATATGAAATATGAAATACGAAATATGGAATACTTATCAGTATTAAATTTATAATAAGAAACCTAATAATGGGATCATAGCAGCAACAACTGATGAACCAACTTTGACACCAGCAGCACCATAGGTTGAGATGGCAGCAGTTGATGATTGAGCAACTGAAGATGGAGCAGCTGCTGAAGTTTTGATGGTGGTTGATTCAGCAGCAACAGTAGTTGGAGCGGTAGTAGCACCAGTGGTTGGAGCAGTAGTAGCACCGGTGGTTGGAGCAGTACCGGTGGTTTCAGTAACTTCAACGAATGAGGTATAAGTTGATTCTTCACCGGATTGACCTGTGGAAACAGAAGTAACTGGAGTAGCTGGAACAGTAGTTTCATGACATTTGTTATCTGAACACGAAGTTACGGTGATAACAGTAGTTGATAATTCAGTTTCAGTAACTGGAGTTTCTTGTCCAGTTAATGGACAGTAAGTGTAGTAAGAAGTAACTTCTCCACCAATAGTTTCAGTAGTTAAAACTGGAGTAGCTGGAACAGTTGTTTCATGACATTTGTTATCTGAACATGAAGTTACGGTGACAACAGTAGTGGATAATTCAGTTTCGGTAACTGGAGTTTCTTGTCCAGTTAATGGACAGTAAGTGTAGTAAGAAGTAACTTCTTCACCAATAGTTTCAGTAGTTAAAACTGGGGTAGCTGGGACCTCTGTTTCATGACATTTGTTATCTGAACATGAAGTAATAGTAACAACAGTTGCAATTGGGCAGTAGGTAGTGGTAGTGTAAACAGTTTCATCAACAGTAGTAACAAATGATGAAGCAGTAGCTGGAACAGTACCTTCGTGGCAGACATCATTTGAACATGATGTAATAACAACGGTGGTAGTTTCGGAATTAGTAACGGTAGCTGTATCTGAAGCAGCACCGGAACCACTAGTTGTTGATGGTGAAACATCAACAACTTCGAATAAAGCTTCGGTAACTTCAGTACCATCAGTTGACTTAGCGGTAGCTAAGAAAGCATCAACTTCAGCTCTTTTAACGACTTCAACTTGTTTTAATAATCTTCTTCTAATAGCAACGGTTGAATTAGCAGCAGGGGATTCTTCTAAGTGAACTTGGAATAACGGAGCACCTGGGGTACCATATAAAGCATCAGCAGGAATTTCAATTAATCTACCAGCTTCAACAATATCATTGAAATATTTAACTGATTGAGCAATAGCATAATAGAAGGTAACATCGTATTCTTCAGCTGAAACAAAGTCAAAGTTAACTGGTAAAGCAGCTGGGATAGAAAATGGACAGCTACCAGTATCTAAGTCAACAACAGCGACTTGTTCACCATTGACTAAACAAGCAACATCTTTAGCGATAGTAGTAGCTACAATTGAAGCAATTGAAACAATTGAGGTGAATTTCATGGTTAAGATTTTGATTTGTAACGATTGAAAAGCAATAAAATTTGTTTAATAGAAAACGGATGGTTAAATATATATAGGTGTTCCAAGCTAAAACAAATTTATCGCAAACGGAATTTAGTCCACACTGCATTTTGTAGCCTATTGTAGGTATGAGCAGTTTTACAGGTTATGCACTAGACACAGGTTATGTACTAGACGCAACATGGAATTCGAGGTTTGAGGAAAGGGAATTAGGAATGTAAACTTGTAAGTTAGATCTTGGATGGTTATTGTAACTCCGAGGACAGGCGGGGGATCTAGAGTTGCTGACTGTAGTTTAGGCTTGTAAAGCAAAAAGACATAAAGAGAAATACCTAAACATTGCTAGCCATAAGCAGAAAATCGACCCATGCCACCCCTATTTGCCTTATGGTAGAGTAATTTTTTTTATCACTAACAATGTCAGCTCTATTCAAGTTTTAACCACGGGTCAAGTATTTCAGGTTGATTTGGACACATTTGTTTGACTAGTTCGTTTCAATCGTGGTACTCATGCAAGATTGTTCGATGAAGGATTGTTCCTTATTACGAATATCAAGTAGATGAATTGTGATGTTAGACGACTACCTCCTTAATAATTTTTTAAATTGTTTGATTATTTGAATTGTTTGAGTATTGTGTACGATGTTTTATTCTGTGGTTACAATAGCGAACGAGAGAATTAGAAGTAAAGAGTAACATAATAACATTCGAATAGCAGTACTCCGGTATTATTATAGTTAAATACCTTATTCTATAACTGATTTAGAGTTGAAACCTGAAACTCGAGATCTAGCAGCATTTAAATTTAGTAGGCAAATTTAATAAAAAGAAATTAAACAGTAATAATATAAGGAGACACTCGACCATAACTGTTTTGTTTAGATTTTCATTTTTAATGATAAGCAATTACAATAGAGGGGCGAAAAAAAATCGACTAGTTCCGCTTTTGTGTGTTTACCAATATCTGCCATAGTTCTTCCTTATGCATTAATCTTGCATTATTGATATGGTTTAAGGTTCCATGCAATTTTTATACTTGTAGTGTTACTGGTATTAATGATATCTATTTTCAAACGACTGGAAAACGGCGGTACAGTCACCTAGGTCTCATCTCATTTCATCGCATCTCAGCTCATCTCATCATCTCATCTCATGTTGAAGTTTTATTCAATTACGTATACCCGTTAATCGCTCAAAACAATGAAGTCATAACCCATAACCCATAACCCATAAAAAGAGCATTCAACCGATGAGCGATGATAAATTTCAAATGTTCCCAATCATAGTCTAGATTAGTTTAAGTTTTGGACCAATTGAGAATGGTAAATAACTTCCGTTGTAGGTGGTTAGACAACACCAGAGAAAAATTTTCATTCATCATTGTTTCTTGTAATTGTATATTTCTACCGAAGGACGCTATCTCTTGTAAGGTCAATTTTACAGTTTATCTAAATGAAAACTATATTGGTTATAATTAAAAGCATCAATAACAATACAATGACACTTCATTCTAGTATTTTCTTTCTGTACCTTATTAGACCATAAATATTCGATTGCGTTGGAGAAACTACATGGATATTTTCAACCCTGGTGAATGCTGATGGTAGTTCATAGTGTAACGGTATAGCAACGATCAGATCCCAGATGTGTAGGAACTTAGAGACATGTTAGCCACCACTTGTAAGTCCAATGACATGTGGTGATTATTTCATTTTGTACCTGAAATTCTATCTATCCTACAAATGCCTTGTAGCCCTCCTTTACTCAGCCGGTGATTTAATTAACATATAATTACTTGGGTGATTTGATCCAATTGTTATGCACGACTACTGAAATATTCTACAACCGTTTATTTCATGGAATTTTACAGAAGTTGACTGAAATTTATGCAAATTAGTGCATTGGAATGAAATGTATTGAAACTTCGTAAAGAAATTGGTGTTGCTATGCTTTATTTACATTTCTATCTACACTATTTACATATATTGGTATTTATCTAATTTTTAACATTCTCCGAATCCCTGGAACCCCTAGTATGAACTTACAGCATTCCAGACACTTAAAAAAAATGCAATTTGAACCCTATCTTTACTATTTATTACCTCGTAAATTTGCTTGTTTTACAATCACTTCGTTATCCAAGTAATCAATCTTTTCAAAATCTAAATAGTTGTTTAAAACTTTGCCAATATCTTTGCTATTTAATTTACCCTTTAAAAATGTGTTTAATTTAAATCCGATTAAATCAATTTTATACTTATCACCAATAAATTTTTTAATAAATATGTTAAATTTAATTAAATCCTCATCATCGATACGTTTATTATTAACTAATTCTTGATACCTTGTTAAGAATTTCCCACTCCAATATCTTTCACTAAACAAGCCAATCTGTCGGTTAATCAATTCCCTACTTTGTAAGTGATTTATAATGCCACTGACTTGAATACTTGGCTTTTGTAAATAATAATTTTGAAAATTCCATTGATTAATTAAATCACTATAACGTCTCAATGGTGAAGTGATTTGACAATATCCCTTCAATCCTAACATTTTATGGCCCTGGTTATATATCGATAATTGAGCAGATGTGGAATTTTTGAACACATCCAAAATTTCTTGATAATTTTTAGCTTGTTTCATAGATTTGATCATCGATGGTGTAACATTTAATGATTGATTACGATAAATCACTGGGATATTTAGGCTTGTAGCAATTAAACTAGTTACATGATTACCCATAATCATGAATTCACTAACTAAAGTTGTTGAATCTGTTGAAGTTTCATTAATTAATGATATTTTAGAACCACTATCAATGATTTCGTACCCTTTATTATCACCTAAGACCTTAAATCCCTCAGTTTCGTCGGTATTGTCGACTTTTAACACTTGGTTGACACGATTGATTTCAATCCCCCCCTGATCTAATCTTAAGGTATTAAAAAGTTTTGAAATTTTATGAAGTTGAGTAATCTCTTGACTATATTGATCTTTGTCACCTGCCAATATTTCATTGACTCTATTATAAGTGTACCCTTTTGGCAACTTCAGAGCATTATAAAATTTAATCCTTTTAGTCTTATTAATTGATTTTTCAATACCTTTAAGATCCTTAGGTATATCAAATTCAATCGTAAAGGTTTTAGTATTGTCGCCAACTAACCCTGATATCTCACTGATATATTCAGGTACCATTCTTAATGGACCAGTAGGTAAATACGTTGTTACTCCACGACGATAAGCAATTTGACTCGTAGTGGAAAACGGTTTGATAAAGGATGAAGGATTGGCAATATGAATACCAATTGTGAAACTATCGTCATTATCTATTATTGAAATACCATCATCAATTTCATGAGCGTCAGCCGAATCAATACAGAATATAGGATGATGGAACTCTTTACGATGATGTTCCATTGGATCAGTTTCGTAAAAATCATGATTAGCCATTTTAGGGTCCTGTAATTCACTACTGAATGTTGATAAATCGATATCATTGTCGCCCTTCTCTTGCATAGTCGAGCCTTGATCCCAAATGCTCTTTAAATGATCAAGATAAACATTTTCTTCCTTTAATTTATCAGTGTCTAATGAAATTGACCATAAAACGGGATCATTATCTTCACCCAATAACTTTAAAATTTTTAGACATTTTGATTTACCATAATCAAATGCATAATCTCCTTCAAGTTTAATTTTATTATCGACTTCTCTAATTAACCCTGTAACTTTGGAAATTAAAAAAGATTCTAAATTACCAATTACATAATCTTGGAATAATTTAATAGTACCTTGATAATATCGTTGCTGTATATCGTTTAATTTCACAGGTTTATTATTAATCTTACCAATTATATAATCAACAATTATTTTACCATCAAGTTTTAAATATTGAGTTAATTCATCTCGTGAAACAATCTCTTGCATTGGGAGAATAATAATACTATTCACGGGATTAATTGAATCTTTTTCAACAATTTTCCATAATTTACTTTGTTTACGAATGGCCAATATAGCAGCGAAATAAAAATGAATAGGATACGAAGATAATTCTGATTCTTCCATACCTTGTTTCGTTGTTGCATCGCTTAAAAATTTACCTAATTTATCAACAGATTGCTTTTCAGTACCATACATTTCTAATATTTGACTTTTCCATACTTTTTCACTAGTTTCGTCAACTTTACCAAATTCAAATGTTTGCAAAATATGTAATATTTGAAATATTGATATACTTCTAGTTCTGGTGATAATATCACCATGTTCGTTATATTGTAATAATCTGTGCAATACTTCTAATACACCACTGATCTCCTTATATAAATCCATACTTTGAATACTTAATCTGGTCAATGGTTTAGAATAAATTTGGCGTGACAGTGGGGGGACAATATAAGTGTTTATATCAGTATCCTTCAAAAGCGATGGTGATGCATGAGCTAATAATAAATCATCTTCATGTGATTCTAATGGCACAGTTGGTAAATCTTTTTCGTTGACTTCAAGAGGTCTAGCAGCTTTATTGATTTCTTTAGGTTTATCTTTATTGACTTGATTGGGCCTTGCTTGTGGTGATCTAGTTAACTCAATGTCGCTTATTCCTATTGGTGGCATGCCAGCAATTTTGGTTTCTACCATTACTAGATGTTCCAACACTGAATTATACTCTTTGGGGATGATGGAAGGAATTCTAAATTTTATTCTTGACTTTGGACCAAAAACAATCTTACCCTTAGCATTGATATAGGTGTATGTTTCTTTTGAAATTGATTTAGGTATGCCAACCACGATAAAAAACTCAGTAGATCCTTCCGTTAAAATTACTAAATCTCCGATACCTAATGGTGAACCGTAGTTTTTACTGGACACAGTTCCATTTTGGAAGGCATAATAAACTTCACTATCTATCTTATGGTACAATGTACCTTTTTTCATGGTTTTACTCATAGATATTTTACGACAAATCTCTTTTAATTGTCTGATCCATATTTCATTTGGTTGTTTAAATCTATGTTCCATTCTAGTATTTGCATTTTTAGTGATTAAATCAACCAAATCTTTATTTGATTTCAGTAAATCTAATTCTAAATTTTCAAAGTCAACATAGTTTTCAAACTTTTCTTTACTGGCCTTTATTACTTCAAGTATTTCTTCCTTGATCTTTTCTTCCTTAGCCTTTTCTTCCTTAACCTTTTCTTCCTTAACCTTTTCTTCCTTAACCTTTTCTTCCTTAACCTTTTCTTTACTTTGTGGTTCCGATAGTTTAGCAGCTGGTGATTTTGGCTTTTCGATTTGATTAGATATGCTTTCCTGATTTAAATATCTTGAAGAGAAGTATATCAGTCTTAATGATCTAACACCTTTAAGTCCATTTCTTATTCGTAGATACCGTATTTGATTAACTAACATCTCATCGTCTTATCCTCTTCTCTTCTGTTAACTGTGCGAAAAAATAACATATACAAATAGATTTGAGATATTGTACATTAAATATTACAAAGCTGATACCACCGATGTACCATCTTGAAACCGTGTACGGAACACACGATTAGCATTAGTAAACATTCCTTCCTTCAAACTGACCACTATAAATTGAGCCCCTTTAAATCTAGTTTTTATTAAATGACCAATATTTTGGGTATGAGATAAATCCAATGCAGCATCAACTTCATCCAAAATATACATTGGAGCCGGTTTAAATTGAAGTAATGCCATTATAAGTGATAACGCAATTAACGATCTTTGACCACCAGATAACTCCACTAAACTTTCTTTCCAAACTGGACCTAATTTAACTTTAACTTCTAAACCTTTAGTTACATCCATAGGATTTATTGGTACTAATTTTGCAAATGATCCAGGCAATAAATCAGTAAAAATGCCCCCAAAATCAAGACTAACTTTTGAGTAAGTGGTATTTAAAGTGTCACGTTTATAGCCATTTAATTTTTCAATGGTATTATTGATCTTTGATTTATCCTTTTCGATAGTTTTGATCATTGCTCTTAAACTGGTTTCCTTCTTTTCCACATTATCAATCATATTCATGATATTGGTATTTACCTTACGCTTCATTTCATTGAACTTTTCTTGTAAGATTGAAATTTGATTTGAATTTTCTTCAATGTTAAAATTTGGGTATTCTCGTATCAAGTTATTTACAATGTGTTCATCGGTTACCCAACTAAATTCATTAATTAAACCATCTAACCTTTGTTTGTATACAGTGGTTTTTGATTGAATTTTTTCAATTTCATGAGTCAATTTTTGAATTGCTAAATTTTCATTATTTGATTTTTCGGTCTTATCGTGGATTACTTTATTTAATTCATTAATTTCTTCATTAAGGCCCATTAGATTTGATTTCTCTTCATCTAATTGTAATTTTGTAAAATTTAACTTTTCATTCAAATTTTCAATTTCTTGGTTCATTTCATTTAGTTTATTTTCATATTCTTTAATTGATTGATGTTGGTTATTTAACTGTTCACGGGAATTTTCTAATTCTGATTTACGTTGATCATTTTCAACAAGTGCATTTTGATATTCGTCCTCTTGAATACTAATTTGCTGTTCTTTATCGACTACTTGGTTTCTTAAATTATTCACTTCCTGTTCGAGTTGTTTTAATTTTGATCCTTTATTACTGCTAAATTCTTTCATATCTTTTTCAATTACTTTAATTTGGTTTTGATATTCAGTAATTTTAATTTCCGATTCCATGATTTCTTCGTTTAACGATTTGACTTCTTGCTGTTTTTTTTCATAATCTTTAACAATTATGGTGGCTTGATTATTCTCTAATTTTCTATTTAAATTCTTTAATTCTTGTTTTTGTAAATTAACTTCATTTTGTAAATCCTTGGTTTGATAACTTAATTTATTAAATTTTGCTAATTCGGTTTGGATTTCTCCTAATTCATGATTTAAATCGTTTATTTGAATTTGAATTTTATTAAATTTTTGCATAGTGATTAATAAACTTGATGTATTTTTACGTGATCCACCGGCTAAATTACCTTCAGGATCATAAATATCACCTTCTAAAGTAATCGATCTTGATCTGATTTTTGGATCAAACGTTATGGATTTAGCAACATCGGGGCTATCACATATAAATGTTGTGCCAAAAATATATTGCATTGCTTTCGTTAAATTATTATCATAATCAATTAAATCAATAGCAATTTCAACCTGTCCAGGGCATACTGTTTTAGCATAATCAACGGTATTCTGAGGTATAGATCTTGAATTGATTTTATCTAATGGGATAATCGTTACTCTTTTCCTTAATTTACCATTTTCTAATAATTGTGAAGCAACTTCACTACTATCAACGACAACATTATATAATCTACCACCAGCACATATCTGTAATGCCATGGCTTTATTATTATGCGCTTCTTGTAAACTAAACAACTGCATTGCACTACCCTTCACGGAATCAGGATTAAAATTTGGATGTGGCAAAGAATATTGGAAATCAATATTACCGACTTCTCGTCTGAGATAATCCAATTGAGTGTTTAATTTATTTAATTGGTTAGTTAAATTGTATTCTTTTTCTTTTAATTCTTGCACTCTGGTTGGATTATAACCAATTTCGATTAACTTAGATTCTTTGAATTCAATTTGTTTTGAAAAACTATCAATTTCTTTAATTAAATTTTCATACTCAATTTTTGCATTATTCAAATTTGATTTATCTTCGTGTAATTGTTGATTTAAATGATTGATTTTTAAATTGGACAGTTGAATAAAATTATTAGTTTCATTCAATTCATGTTTGACTTCCTTCAACTGTGCCATGTACCCTCCAGAAGCTACACCTTTGGTTGAAATTCCAGTTGATAAAGACGATAATAATTCTTCCTTTTTATTGAATTCATCTTTTACTGCTAGTAATTCGTTTTTAGCTTTTTTAAAATTTAATTCAAATTCATTATATTTATCAGCGTTTGAATTGATTAGGTTTTCTAAATTAATGATTTGATGTTGAATTTTTGATTGTTTTTTAGTTTCGTCCTTTAAATTATCTTTAGTTAAATCTAATGACGTATTGGCTCTAGTTAATTCATCAACCAATTCATTTTCCAAAGTTTCTAATTCTTTAATTTTACCGTCTTTCTTCATTTCTTGTTCTCTTTGTACTTTAACTTGGTTTAAATCTTGGTTCAAATGATTTATTTCTTCGTTAATTAATTCAATTGATACGTTTAAATCATTCATAATCAGTTGCTTTTCATTTAATAACTTCAGATATTCATCGAATTTATTAGAATATTGAACATAGCTATGCGCCGACAATACCCGAGATAAATTTTCTAAATCAGTTTGTGTTTGTTGGTACTCTAAGAAAGTTCTCTTTTGTGCTCTAAATTTTTCTAATTTTGGTTCAATTTCTTCTTGTAATAAACTTCTAATCTCCGCTAATTTTGCTTCCTTTTTCACCATTGTCCTTTGAGCTTTTTCTTTACGTTCTTCAAAAGTTCTCGTACCTGCAGCTTCTTCAATTAATGATAAAATTTCCGCTGGTTTCATATTTAACACTTTGGTAATTTTACCTTGCATAATAAGGAAATTCGGATTATTAATATTCAACTGCACTGATTGAAATAAGTTTAAAACCGTCTGTTGTTGAGCTTTATGACCATTAACCAAATATTTCGATGTACCGCCAAGTATAATTTGTCTAGTAACACTAATTTGCTGACAATTTTCAAACCCAATAGGTGATTTGGCAACGTCATTATTATCAAAAACTATCGTGACACTGGCTTTCGTGACCCCAGCTTGACCTCTTTTATAAATCAAATCTTGTAAGTTTGACGCTCTAACTGTTGTCATGGATGCAATACCCAATACAAAACATATGGCATCTAGAATATTGGATTTCCCCGATCCATTCAACCCCGTTATAGCGTTGAACGACGAATCCCAGTCTGATATAACCGTACGTGTAGCATACGATTTAAACCCATCGATAATCAACTCGTCAACTTTCATATTGAACTAACCCAGTGTTTTGAAAACCAAATCTCTAGGGTTTTGTTTACTCTGATCTGTATAGGCGCGCGTTTCTTTTCTTAAATCATGTTAGTGTGGTACACCCATACAAAATTTTTAATGTTGGGAAAAACCCCCATGTAGTCGTTATTTTGACGGGGAGAAGAAGTGGGTGGGTTTGGACTAGTTCTAAATGAGCATTCCAGTCAGTCCGCTTGAACATTGGTTTCAAGAGACCCAGGAAATAGAAATCTCAAATTGCAGTCTAATAACCTGCTGCTGCAACTCAAACGAGCATTAAAGTTCAATAAACCTTGACCAATTTTGAAATTCATCTTAAATTGCTTACAGCGGGAAATAGTGAAAATACGTAAAAGATGGTGGAGCCTGATGTACCTCCAATCAATAGACACTTCCGCTTGATTTCAGTCAATTTCAAAGAAGCTGCTTTGGATTCTCCCAGTTTTAGAGCATCAGTAAATCATTTAGATAATCAGATATTGAATATTTCACAATGGTTACCAGCATTACTTAGTTCAATGAATAAGGTTCCTAAAAAAGTTAACGAATTGAAAGCTTACTTGGTATCGTTTATTGAACATTTAGCTCCTGGGTTTGTTCAAGAAGGGATATTGGATCAGGAAGTTACCGTACCTTTATTAAAACAGGCTTTAAATGTCAATACAAGATTGTTTAATATTTGCATGATTTTTGTAAACTATGATACTGCACCGCTTATTGCATTGGTTAAAAACTTTAATGACTTGTATAATAAATATATTGCATTGAAAAAAGAATTTGATTCATTACAAAATAAATATGATCAATATTTAAGTGTTTACATGGCAAGTCCCAAAATTAAACTTAGTACAATGGCGATTGAAGATGCTTTACAATTATTTACTAGTAGAAAGGCTTATTTACGTGCTTCATTAGACCTAGTGATTGCAACAAATGAAATTTCCTGTATGGTTGATATTGAATTCACTAATATTGTTTCACAGTCTTGGAGAGATAAAGTTCAAACGGATGTTACTGGGGGGATGTTGAAGGCGTTTGAAAAAGAATCTTTTACAATCTTAAGATCCAAAACGTGGTCAGATGCGTATTCTAATGCTATGAAATCATTAAGTAACGATATAATATCAGCAAGAAATCAAGTTGAAAAGTCATCGATTGAATTATTTGAACCGTCGAGAAATTCTGATGATTATAAATCGACATTAATTAATAGCCATACTTTACATGAGATTGATGAACCAGCATTTGAAAAACATGGTTATCTTTTGATGAAGACCTGGGTCACCAGTTCACCAAAACCTATTTGGGTTAAAAGATGGGTATTCATAAAATCTGGGTTATTTGGGATGTTGATTTTAAGTCCTTCAAAAACTTTTGTGCAAGAAACGGATAAAATTGGGTTAATGTTAATGACTACAAGATATGCCGCTCAAGAAGAAAGAAGATTTTGTTTTGAAATAAAAACAGTTAGTCAAACAATCACTTTGCAAGCTGAAAGTTTAATCGAATTAAAATCATGGTTAAAAGTATTTTCAAATGAACATCAACGAATTGTTGATTTGGGCGAAGAACTGGAAGAACATAAAATTGCCAATGCAAGATATCCTCCATTAATAACAGAATTTGCATCAACGGTTGATACAATAATCGATAGACAATTAACTAATACTAAAATCAATAATGAAAATGGTCAAATAATCACTTCCAGTACATTATCTTCAAGAATTAAATCAAATGAAAAATTTTTCCAACGAAGTTTGTATAATAAGATTCCTTCAATCAGACCTCCCTTAATGACTAGCAATACCAAAACGGCAATTCTTTCATATTCAATTGCTGCCTGTACCGCTTTACCAAACGCATTAACTGCTAATACTTGGGGGAGTGTTAATTGGGGGTTATATTATTTACAAACTACATTAGACGATAAAGATGCTAGTGATCTTGATATTCCATTTGATGAAGGTCAACTAAACATGCCTAATCAAAAACTTGAAGATGTTCATATTAATGATAATAATGAAATAACTAACCAAAGATCAAAAAGTTCATATCCACCTGACTATCCTGAATCACAAATTTCATTAGATGTTGAAATGAGAGCAATATTTGAAAGTGCCATTGAACCTTATGAAATTTGTATATTGTCGTTTACCTGTTTATGGTCACCTAATTCAAGTCAAGAATTAAGTTGTAGAGTTTTCTTAACCAATAATAATTTATTGTTTTGTAATCAAGCTATGGGATTCACTTCATTATCTAGGAGTAAAATAGGTAAAATTGTGTCAGTTGATTGTGTAATTGGTGAGGATTTTGACTATTTAACTGTTAATTTTTTTAAGAATTCAATAAGAGTTAAAATTTTTATTGAAAGTGGTAATTTAATTAAAAAGAAATTGGAATTAATTATTAATAATAGGTTGAAGGAAAAGCCAGAAAGTCTTAATGATTTAATTAAAGGTTTAAAAAAAATTGATAAAGATTTTGTGCTTTATGATCAAAGTGTGCAACAAGTTAATCATAATAGATTTATGACCAAACAAGAATCAATTAATTCTACCAATAGTATTCCATCAATTGTTTTAAATGGTGCAGGTAAAGAATCTCAACAATTTACCGTTGATTTTACTAATGAAACCCCGTTACACTCGGTTCATGAATATTCTATACCAGCAAAAGCTATGTTCCACGTATTATTTGGTGACAATTCAACCATAATTCAAGAAACAATTGGTCTTGAAGTTTTAGAAATTCAGAAAAAACCTTGGTCAATGTCATCCGAAGGGAAATTAACCAAATCACTTATTTCAACTGCTAGGAGATCAAGCGCTAAAGATAAACAAGTATTAGCTAGATTTGTAATTGAAAGAATGGTTGAAAATGATTATTATAATGTTACTTATACAAGAAAATGGTATACATTTTATGGGTCAAAGTTTTCAGTTAATTCTAGAGTTGTTATTCAAAGTTTAAATTCTGACACTTGTAAAGTAAGAACTTATTCATCAATTGAACTTTCATCCAAGAGACTTGCAAACATATGTGCTAGTCTTTTATTTGGTAAATTGCAACACGATGAATTAACCAGTCGTCACCAAAAATTAAGGGATGTTTGTAAATTAATTGGTAAAGATGCACCATTAGCTAGAGCTATTTATCTTTATGGCAGATTAACTCAAACTACCGAACCAGCTGAAGAAGATTTAAAAGCTCCCTATTGTGTAGTGGGTATGAGAGTTGGTATTTATTATTTATTGATTAATCCTGCAGCTTATTGGGTCTCAGTAATGTTTAATTTTATTCGTAAGGTGGTAGAAGATTCCTTGGAATATTTGCAACAAATTACGGCACAAAGGTTACTATTATTTATTATTGTTTTATTATCATTTACTAATGGTTTCTTATTATCGAAAACTACTACAAGTTATTGGGAAATTTATAAGGCTAATTCATTAGCAGATAAAATGTTTAACAGTGAACCAATGATGTTACAAAGGGCGGTTTATTTAAAAGACTTACACGATATTACTGGGTTTACCATAAGTAATTATAATGTTAGTTCAGAATCTAAAACATTAACATCATTTCAAAAACTGTCATTTGTAAATAATTTTGAAAATACAATTGATTGGAAACAAGAATATCCTGATTTATCTACAAGGGAGTTTGCTTTGGGATTAAAGAAAACGTTTCAAGAGATTGGGATTAAAAGACATAGATTATTGATTGAATTTAATCTTTTAAATCAAATGGAAACTGAAGTGGCCAAAAGCGAATGGAAAAATTGGCTAATGAGTGAATTGCAAAGATGTTCATTAATCACTGATAGTGCCATTGGAGAAATCATTGAATCAAGAGCTAATATCACTGGTGATGATTTACAAGAGGGTATTGAGTCTTTGAAAAGTTATTGTGCTAGCTGCTCTTCTGAATTTTCCAAATTGGACCTTTTATAAGTAATTTTTAAATATATGATTGAACGACTCTTCCATGTAATTTTTTTCATTCTTTTCATTATTTGCATATTTCATTATTTCCATTAAAGATCAAAACATTAATTTCGCACCCAAAATTGTCAAATTGTAGAATTCACAACTCTTAATGAATGATAAAATAGACTGCATTATAGCTCCAAAGTATGTGATAGATGGTAGTTATGAAGTCCCGTCAAACGATTCTGAAGGCTCACCTTTGTACGAAGTCAACTGCATTCATGATGCTGAAACTGTTAATGAGATATGTAAATCTGCCAACCAAGGGTTTAAAAAATGGTCAACCATGAAGTATTTTGAAAGAACAGCAATTTTAAATAATGTAATTAGCAAATTGACTGAAGCTAAACCTGAAGTTATCAAACTGTTGGAAGAAATAGGGTTGCCTATATGGTTTTGCCAATTTAATGCTGAAAATATTATTGATCAATTGAAAGAGTATATAAATCAAATTTCAAAGCCTCAAGGTGTGGTTATTCAAAGTCAAAGCACTGATTTAGCAATGAGTATCAAATCCCCAATTGGTCCAGTAATGGCGATTTCCCCTTGGAATGCACCAGGTGTACTAACGGGCCGTACAATTTCAGCGCCATTATCTGCTGGATGTTCAGTAATTATAAAGACTAATGAATTATCAGTGAAAGCAAGTCAAATTATAGTTCAATGTTTCCATGATGGTGGAGTTCCTCGTGATGTTTTACAACTGGTTAACGTCGAACCTTCCAAAAGTAAAGATGTTGTGAATTTATTTATTAAGAATAAATATGTGAAGAAAATTAGTTTCACTGGGTCAACTTCAGTAGGATCAGAAATTGCCATGGTAGCAGGTAAGTATCTCAAGCCATGCATTTTAGAATTAGGGGGTAAAAATTATACGATTATTGAACCCGACGCAGATTTAGATAAATCTATTGGGGCAACGTTATTTAATGCTTGGGGCCACAAGGGACAAATTTGCATGTCAACTGATAAAATATTTGTACACGAATCCATCTATGATGCTTTTTTGCAAAGGTTAAAAGTAATTGGTGAACGTACGTTGGAGAATCCCGATTTTAAAATCCCCCAACGGATGGTTCAATATACGCAAAATACATCGAGATTAGTCAATGACGCTTTAATCAAAGGTGCTGAGATTGTTTTAGGTTCCTATGGTCATAGATTTGACCCAAATGCTAAATTGAATTATAATATCAGTCCTTTGGTCTTAGGAAATATTCCATTGGATGCAGTAATTAATCAAACCGAAATTTTTGGTTCAGTTGCATGCATTTATAATTATAACAACGCAATGGAATTGATTAATCAGCTAAACGATAGTGAAAGTTATGGATTAAAAGCATCAATATGGACAAGAGATATTTTGAAAGCCAATAAATTATCTAAATTAATAGAAGTCGGAGGGGTTCATATAAACTATGGGACAATTTATGATGAACCTACTGCACCTCATGGTGGGGTTAAAAATAGCGGGTATGGAAGATTTAATAGCTCATGGGGGATTGATGAATTTTGTTATGACAAGGTAGTCACCATGAATGAAATGTAGAAAAAACTCTAAAAACCTCGTTTATTTAAATTGTCAATAATAAATGAATAGAAATACAATGCATTAAAATGTTCCGGTTTATTTGATAGTTTATCGATTAGTGTTCGTAATCGATTAGTCCAGTTAATCAAATCTAAATGATCAACATCTTCTAAAGTACCTAAATACTCTCCCCATTTTGCACTCTCAACACTTACTAATCCATCATTTTGCCAATTATTATTTCCTGACTTTTGTAATTGATGCTTAATTATATAGTGCGGATAGTGGAACGCACTATACCAATGAGGATGAAACTCAGCTCCATATGAGAAATACTTTACCTTTGGATCGTCTTTTATTTCTTGATTAAATTTTGACATATAATACGTCGTTAATTGAGGTACAGCTTTTGAAATTAATATTGGGAAATTCACATGATCTAATACAAAATCAGCAACTTCTGAACCTCTATGTGGCGTGGACACGGTGGTTATGGAAGCAACTTGATACTTTTTACTATTGAATTTTGAAATTAAATATCTTGAATCTAAACCACCCATTGAGTGAGCTATTAAATTGATTTTTCTAGGTATACCTTCTTGCTCTTCTCCCCCGGTCTCAGGACTATCGAACTGTGACTCAAGGTACTTGTGTAAACCAGTAGCCCGCTCATCAATAGTGCCAAACAGTGGGACTCTACTAATGTAGGTTTCTACACCAAGGTTGTGTAAATGGTTTTGAATGCCATACCAATAGTCAATTTTTAGTAAACCATCTCTAATGACTTTTTTCATGGCTCTTTTCCTCCAGAATTGGGGACGAGGAAGAAACACCAAACTGTCAAACCCCGATAAACCATGACACAAAACTACAGGGTACTTGGTGGGCTTAGGAATTGCCGGTTTTACATGTAATGCTCTGTTTATTAGTATCATTAGCTCGCGTTTTTGCAACCTCGATTGCTAGTTGTTAAATAGAGATGAAATTTATACATAGTAAATATGAAACGTAGAGGGAGAAAGGTCAAACTGACAGGGTGTGAGACGGAGGTTAAAAAAAAAACTTAAATTATTAAATACCTAATTAATATACACCCATAATGTCCTCGACTGACAAAGGTTTGGTCTCCTGAATTATGGAAAAATAAACAGTGACATTCCTAATACTCAGGCTTAGTTTGATCATTCCAAGATGGATCAACTAAATCTTTCTTATGCTCCAACATAACTCTATAAGAAGTTTTGATAGTACCTTCACTGACTCCAGTTTTATCAGCAATTTTGGAAGATTGTAAATCAGCACCAAAAATTAAATTTGCCATATAGATTACCGTGGCAGCAATGGTTGTTGGGGATCTACCAGCCAATACACCCATTTCCGTACATCTTCTGGCAATATACTCAGCAGCATTGGTAATTTGAGTAGATAAACCTAAATTAGAACAACATCTTCTAATTAAATCTTCGGCTGAAGTTTGCGTAGTTTGAATATTATCTTCGATCAATGCAAATGCATTTGGATTAGTGGCGTTCTTTTCTTGTAATAATCTATTCATGATTTTGAAAACCTTGCCAATTTCCTTCTTGGGCACATTCGTTAACGCCCAAATTTCTTTAAAAGATCTGGGGACTTTTGCCTTACGACAACCAATAAAAATGGCCGCCGCCATAATACTTTCTTGGGATTTCCCTCTTAATGCTTTTTCTTCATAAACTAATTTGTAAACTTCTTTTGACCCATCTTGAACGATTTTTGGTAATTGATAACCATCACACATTTGGGAAATCTTTGCAAACGCCGCCGCTAAATGATTATCTTTTCTGTCACCGAACGATTTTTGTTGAGCTCTACTCAACTCTCTACTCACTTTCATACTATCAGGACCTGATGAAATCATGGTGGATAAATCTTCGTGATCCAATAATGGGTTACCTGCGTCACCCACACGGGAGGGATCATCACCATTTTGGTCATCATTACTGAACGTTCTCCATTCGGATCTTGTATCGACAACTCTATCACTTAAAACTAATCCACAGCTACCACAAACAATATCACCTTCACTGAATCTTTCAATTAAATCTGGCGGATAGGTTTTACAATCAGGACAAGACAAAGTGATGTTCAAATTTGGTCCCGTAAATGGCTCTTCCACAGCAGTACTCATATTTGCTTCGTTCTCTTGTAAACTTGTAATTCTATTGGGTTTTATGATAAAATTTATAAAGGATAAATTATTTAACCTGTATTACTAATGACAATTTTTATCTAATCAATAATCAACGATTTCGATGGTTCCAACACTAATCTATTATCACTTGACTATGAATAACAGTTATAAACGATTCTCTATTCGATTAACGACAGTTAATGATGTTAAATCTGCAAATATGGGTAAAGGTACAAAAAATTAATCAGTCCCCTACTTGAAAATTTTTCTTTCTTCAGTGCGACTGTGTATTTATCTGTACAAAATTCTACTGTAGAGAACTATGGAACATGAATCCTAGGCTAGTTTCCTCTTTTTATGGGATTCTTCGTTGGCACCGTCGTTGCCTTGGTGGTGTTCATCGTCGTGTTCAATGTCATCACCTTCTTCTTCCTCGTCTTCCAAATCAAGTTCCTCGGGGTCAGAAGTATCTTCACCTTCATCACCACCAGGTAATGCTTCGGTATAATATTTAACAGCATAAGGAAATAAATCGTCAATAATGAGCCTGGTCAAGTCTTCTCCGTTTCTAAACTCTTTTCCAGGGTTGGTTCCTGTCCAATCGAACCAAGCAAAGAATGATTTCATGCCCATTCTATACATTTTTTTATCAATTGGTTTACCCGACTGTTTGCATTGTTGTTTTAACAATTTTGGATTAATCAAATCCAATTCCGTGGGCCATATTACTGATACGGGTTCTGATGTAATTTTTTCTTCACCATCTTCAACGGTTACTTTGAAGGTTTTAGTAATTGATTGTTTGGCAACAAGTCCTTCGTCAAATGATATCGTGATACTGAAATCTTTATTCTGTTTAGTATTGTCGTCGGCAACAAAGTAATGAACATAAATATCCACTATTGATTCTAAATATTTCAAATCTTCCACACTAATGTAATCTGAAAAATCATCATTTTCCGCAAGTATAATGTACCAAAATTTTGGAATGTTCAATAAAATTTCTCGTCTGGTGTGAAATATTGGTTGAGTTTTTATGATTCTATATATTTCAGCATCTCTTTCACCTGCATCCATTAACTTTTCACACTCTGATAATTTGTTTAAATTTGCTTCGATATCCATCATTAGTTGAGATTTAGTCTCGCACCAGATGAGATGAAGCTACAGAGACCAATACAACAAATACCACGAAAAAGAGGAAAAACACCACGAAAAAGAGAAAAAACCCACAAGACATACAAATGTGCATTATTTATTCGTATTAAACCTATCTTCTAATTCTCTTACTCATATCAGGCAATTTAACTGGAGCTTTCAAGCTGGCCACTTTTGAACTAGTGATTAAACTCTTTGGAATATCTAAAGCTTCAGCTTCACCAATTGTTGGCAGTTTAACTATACCTCCCATGATTCTTATTAAATTGATTAGCTTTGTAACTTTCAAATTTAATTCGAAACTTAATGGTTGAACGTTAAGTAAGAAATTATCAATGTGAAACATGGTTGCAATTATATAGATAATCAATTTATCTTCATTTTGTGGATCAATCAAAAAACTTTTATCCTTGGATTTACCAAATTTAGTAGCTTTTGAGATGGTGAAGGTATCAAGTAAGTAACTAATAATACTATCTGGTAATACATGATTGAATTTTTCAGTTAATTGAAATTTATCACGAATTCTTCTATTGTGATATAATCCTAATAATATTGAACACCAATAAACAATTTGTAATTTTTCTTCATCACCAGTACTTACATGAGATTCTAAGAATGGAGATTTTGAAAATGGCAACATCTTTAATTTTTCTTCATTTGATTCTTCTACCAAGATGGAATCGATTCTAATTTGTGACCATTCGGATTTTGGTAAAAGTGACAGAAGGGAGTAGATATCTTCGGCACGAGTGGCGCCCATGTTGATATGAGGAATTGGTCTTAAATCTTTAACTTCTTTATCCATTTGTTGTTTAGTTGGTAACTCGGAGGTTGATTTTTTGACGGAATCAATAATGTCCAATTCAACATCAGCTAATTTATCAGCGTCGATTCTATTCTTAGCTAAATTAGTAATAGCACTCTTGGCCTTTTTAGTACCAAAAGCTTCACCTAAAGCATTACGTTGTTCATTATTCCTTATACCTAGTTGTTTAATCCTTGGCCCTTGATAGGTTTTTTTATTTTTAGAAATAACTTTACCGTGGACTAATGGGGTGGAAACCAATTCAACACTTTTCAGTTCAGGATCATAAATGGCAAAAGCATAACCATGATCACACTCTTCACCGTTGGTTTTGGCAATATATTCAACTGATTCGTTTTCTCCAAACATTTCATAATTTTCATGGTTTTTATTTTTGTATAATTTGAAATCGGTTGAGGCGGGAATATTTAAACCATTAAAGAAACTACCAATGGTCACCGAGGGTTCTTCACTAAATGAAGTGATATCTATATCTGTTTCATGCTTCCTCTTCATTTTGATGATGATTTAATTTCAAAAAATTTATCTCATCGCGAAGTCAGAATTATTTGGCTACTATATAGCAGATGTTCGTCAGATGTTAGGCGGACGTTAGGGGGACGTTAGGGAGACGTAACTCGATAGGAAATGCAGATACATGTTCCTTGATACATATATTCTTGTCTTTAAGTTGAATTAACCAAAAAATGCACTACAATAGCACATTCACCACAGTCCATCAAACTAATTTTTACCACTTAATACTCATTCATAACTGTCTTTACTTAAGAGCATCGCATTGAAAGACTATTAAGTTGTTTGATCAAAAGAGTAAACATTAACATTATTAACTCAATACGTCTGAGATGGACTTCACCTTAATATCTAAAATGCCCCAATTACTAAGTTAACCTATTAACCTTGTTACTCTTTCATAAAAATTATTTCAACTTACTCAGACGAATAGCTAATGGTATGGGTATATTCCTCTACGAGTGCATGAATGTCAATTGTTCTATCAATATTGGTGATCCAGGTTCAACGAGAGAGATGATAAGGTAATGGATGGAATATTCGCATTGATTTTTTGCAGATTTAGGTGAGAAGAGGTAAGATCGTACAATCTGTACATTAGAGAACTAAAGATGAATTACTATGAAATTCTTGGTTTAACCCCACCGTCCACTGATGACGAAATACGAAGAGCGTACAAAAAGACATTGCTTTTGAATCATCCTGATAAGAATAATAATGAATCAAAGATTTCCATCGATTTAATTAATTTAGCTTATAACACGTTAACCAATAACAGGGAACAATACGACAAAGACTTAAAATTTGGTGATGGATTAGATATTTTCAATTTATCAGACTTTGAACCTCAAATAATAGAGGGACAAACACAAGGCGTTGAAGACGAAGAAGAAATTTTTGTTATGAAATGCCCCAGATGCAGGGTGGAAAATGGCATGAAATTAACTAATGACGATTTAATCCATGGTGCACAGTCAGAAATGCATCAATATGAAGTTATTGTACAATGTAGCGATTGTAGTTTATGGATTAGAGTTGAATATGAAGAGGAATAAACCCATGAAAATAGAGCTGTAAATAGGTAGAATAAATGATTAATGATCTACATTAATTATGCACTAGTTAGTTACTTCATCAGTTTTACTATGATAAGCTGGCCAAATTTTTTCAGCATCGTAAAGAGCGTTTAATGCTTCACCCATTACTTCAATATCACTCATTAAATCGACATGACCACGTTTACTAGAAAATTTTCCCACCAATTGACCCTTACCAGTAGTTTCATCAAATATTTCGAATCCTTTCTTTTGGGGCATCAACCATTTTTGATGCACTACACCATCACCATGACCATAAAAGAAGTCCCAATAGTTACCGTCTATTATATCTTGAGGTGAAGATACGTTGGAACCTCTTACTGAAGGTACGGTGTTACCGTAAACAACTGCCATGGGAGGATATCTTGATTCAAGTTTAGGGTCATAGTCTAATCCTAGGATGAACTTTTTGGTTTCAGCTAATGTTTCAGCAAGGTAATTATAAGCTTGATCGAAGGATATCGAATAATCATCATCTATTAGCTTATTAGTATTTGAATTGTTATTATGAGTAAGAGGACTTAATAGACCATCAGATTTTGCACCGGATGAATCATCTCTTGGGAATAATTTTGGAGACTTTGGAGACTTTGGAGACTTTGGAGGACTGTTGGCATAATCTGTTGGAGAACTCGGTCTTTGAATTGAGTCCATCATCAGTTTAAATCTCAGAAAATAACCAGTGGTTGGTTTTTTGATAAATCTATCTTTAGCAACAAGGGGATTTAAATTATATTGAACCCAAGTATCAGCATTGAATAAGTCTAAAGTATAAGGTTCATTGGTGTGTCGATTATAGAAAACATTTCCAGAAAGTGGTAAAAAATTAAAACTTGATCTCATCATAAAATTTGCTTCAGCAGTTAATATTTTATCAGAAAAAAGTACCAGGTCTCCAATACGTATGGGCCCCAAAATATTCAAGCACTCCAGGGGGACCCCGGCATAAACCATTGATTTGATTAATTCTGGCTTATGCTGAACTGCATAATGGGCGATTAAACCACCCATCGAATGAGCAATTATTCTTGTAGGTTGACCAGTCTCATCATAAATATCCTGTAAAAACTTAATTAATTGCTTACCAACCAATTCACCACTTAATCTCCAGTCATAACCAAATTCATAAACATTAGTTTTACCGTTATTTAATTTTTTTAAAAGGGCTTTACACAAGTCAATAGGTCCTATATTTTTCAAGATCCCATCGGGGTACAACGATTTATGTGCATTTAGTTCATCTTCTTTATCGGGCCCCAACAATAGACTGATTTTTCTTAGACGGAATCCAGCTTTTAATGGGATCCAAACCATTTTATTCGTTTTTGAATCTCGTAAAACTGAGCCTCGGTAACCACCTAATATGACAATATTGCCTGACAATTTCGAATAAATTGATTCATAATCAGGCACTGAATTATTCGATAGTAGCTCACTATATTTGTTTGATATGCTTTGTTTGACGGCTCTCAATCTAACATCATCTCTGCCTTTGAATCTCTTAAAATAGTTGGCTTCATCTATGGTACCAATCAGCTCTTGCCTCGACAACCTCAATCTTACATCATCCACTATTGGATCAGGGTCATCTTTAAACGGGTTGATATTCAAATTTGAAATATTTGGCATGTTACCAATATTTATGGGTAATGATGGAATTTTAAATTTAAAATTTATATGACCAAATGGTAATTGAAATGAAAACGTCCTTTTTTCACTAGTCGACATAGCGTCACCACCAACAAATGAGCTAGCATCATTTTTAGAAAACTTACTACTAATTGTGTTGGCGTTTAAGCTACTGAGATCGGTAATATCGTCGTCAAATTCATCATGATCTTCATCGTCATCATGAATACCATCGTCTAATAAACTATCGCTATTTACCATTATCAGCGGCGATTCACGGCGTTCAATTCCATGGTCGTCTTTATGTTTGGAATCCACATCTAACATCAAACCATTTAATTTATGATCCATTGGAACCTACTAAAAATAATGAGATTTATCCCAGAACTCCCTTAAAATATATTGTATTGCGGTCATGTGATTTGTTTTGATTTTGTGTAACTTCAATTATTATCCCTATTTCTTTGAGTTTAACAGTATTAAGCTATGGATAGTAGAGGTGATACCTGCTAATACAAGATCGAACGGTGGAAACCTTCCACCGCTATTTTATTCAGATGCAAATTATAGTATAAAAGTGTTAACGGTGCCAGATGCCATTCCGCTACTCAATCAGTCACTAACGGCCGTGCCTGATTTACAAGCTATGATACTTCAATCAACGTCGGCATTCACCTAGCCTCAGAGAGAAGTTTTACGCCATATCTTTGTTGCGTCTTGTTAAATGTGGAGTCAAAGTTGAAAATGTGCAAGATAGAGTAATGTGATAAAGTAATGTGCAAGATAGAGTAACGTAAAAGAGTAAAGTGCAGATAGAGTAGGTGATGGAATGAAAAGATCCACGTCGTTACCTCACACCCATAAGTTTATCGAATAAAGAATTTGATCCCTAATATCATCATGCTTAATTTCTGCAAATTCTGCAACGACTAGGTTATATTAGTGGATTTTCTAAATCATCTTAAACTAATTTCATTTGGCGTCGAATATTTAAAAATACTTAGCGGTTGATCTTGTTGTTCTCCTACACCGGTCTCCTTCCCTCAACACGATTGCCAAACTGTGAAGCATGGATTTAGCTGGACGATATGTTACAGCTGTGTTAAAGTTGTCTTAATGTGTCAAGTTGTCTCGTTTATAAGTTGATTCAAATTAAGCATTCGATTCGATTTAACCGAAGAAAGTTTAAAACCTGGTATCGTTTCCCATTCGATTCAACCGATACCTTTTTCCATTCCATCCAACAATAAATTTATTCTATTCGATTAAACGGATAAATTTACCCTTTTTTTTTAACGGATAAGTGCAGCGTATATGACCACATCTAGAAGTTCGAATAATACGTCATATCCGCAAAGGGAATTTACACAATATATCAAATCCCAAACGGCAACATAGCAAAATTGGTATTCACCGTCCCTGCTGTACAAGTCACCCAACGCTTGCCCTATGAACTAATTATGATTCATTACAAGCAACACCACCCTATCCATACCATTCTCACAGCAGCACCCTATTAATACCCTTCTCAGATGTAAAGACGGTTTTTGCCCTAAAACAAACTATGCATTATACCGCCATTGTTACCTTGTCATGGCTCCATTCTATTGGTCGCAAACGATTCTAAGAAGGAATAACGGGCAAGCCTTGAACTTTAACCCATTGAAACTGGCTTAAGTGTCATAAAAATAGCTCACTCTCCTATAAAAGATAAAAATAGACCTCACTATCTTCTGGTGAAAGAATACCACGACTAATTATAGCATTCAACCACCCAAACTGTACCATCATGTTCATGGGTAGATCGCCTACCTACTAATCAACCCATGGATAACGGTAGTCATTGTCTACCCAAGAAAACACCCGTTGATACCATATCCACGTGTACGTGTATGGATCAAATTCGATTTTGTGTAATATTTTTTAGCACATATTTTAAACGTGTAGATAAAATATGCGGCTGCAATTTTATAAATTAATTTAAATATCTCTGTAATTCCCGTTCCCAGGACTTGTAATTCTTGTGATCTATTATTAACTCTTGTTGTTTAGTGTGACAGGTAAATAGCTTTTTCCCCAGAATAGGTTTTTGGTAGTTACAGAACCATGAAGTACTTTATAGTATTATTGTCGCTATTATGCTTCAGTTTATCCTTCCCCATAATCAAACAAAATTTAAATTTCAAAATTATAAGTAGTAATGTTCGAGTGAATACCCATTCAAGATTTTACCATGAACATCATTGGAACGAAAGGAAACATCATTTGATTGATTTATTGAAAAAACACTCCTTAGATAAACCTACGTTGATTGGTTTACAAGAACTAAAGTTTAAGCAATTGCAGGATTTATTGCATGGGTTCAATCATGGTATAAACGATGATAGTGACAAATGGGACTATTATGGTAATGGTAGAGACGATGGAGATAAGAAAGGGGAATTTGCCCCCATCTTTTATCAACCCTCCAAATGGGAACTTTTAAACTCTACCACAAAATGGTTGAGTGAAACCCCCGATGTGCCATCAAAATTTTGGGACGCTGCCTGTTTTAGAATAGTGACCATAACCACGTTTCAAAATAAGGAAACGGGTAATAAGTTGAATATGTTAAATACTCATTATGATCATATCAGTGAAAAGGCAAGAGGTAAATCGTCGGAGTTGATTATCAACTGGATCGATTCAATACCAAATGATTATAAAAAGTTTTTATCGGGAGATTTCAATTCTGTTTCATCCGATTCTTCTTACCAAACCTTAGTTAAACAATTAAAAGATACCAGACAAATTACTAGACAAACGTTATCGAGCTTAAAAACCTATACCGGGTTTGAGCCTCAAGATATCCACACGGTGATTGATTTCATCTGGTGTCAAGATGGGGTTGAGGTTGAAAACTATGATGTTATAGATACTTGGACCGAACAAGGGTTTAGAGCCAGTGATCATAGACCGGTGATTGTGGAATTTAATACCTTTTAATTAAGCACGCCAAGGTCGATTGATTCTTGGAGCTTCAACGAAACATGTAAGATTAAATATTGCTTACTGCGACTTGCCAATAGCAGATTAATAAGTAGATTAATAACTACAGATTAGTAAGTAGATTAATAAGCGCAGATTAAGCTATAGAGATTGATTTTTGGAGTGTAGTGATATGAATATAGAGTACAAGAAATAATGGTCGTTCTCTCCTATTTCACATATGTTCTCGACTTCCCGTACCCTATATACTGTTTTGTGTTTTCTCCTGTCATTCAGGTCTCCTGTCATTCTGGTCTCCTGTCATTCAGGTCTCCTGTCTTCTGGTATACTCTCTGATTTTAAGTGACTACATCACGTATTCTCGCCTTCCATACTGTCTTTCATTCCGGAAAAAGAGAGCATAATAGCATATAGCATCTATCACTCATACCAACTATGCCAAACTTATCATACAACCCAAAACCTATGCAATAATGCCGGAACACTGGATCTACTCCAAATTCATTATAATTTCAAAGATCACTGCGAAACACTTAAAACTGCGAACTGACAGAAAAAAAAATCTCAACGGCAATGATTAAGTTAATACCAAACTTTTATGGTAAAAATCTTACACCTTCAGCAAGATTATTGAAAATCGGAGGGGTTACTGTAAATCGTGGCCAGTCATTCAAGTGGAACGGGTTAGTGTTTAATCAAGATCAGAAAAAGAATAAGCAAACACAAGAACCGCCGAAGAAACAAGACAATGAACCGCCAAATGCATCAGAACCAAATGAAAATCCAAAAGATCCTAAGAAAGACGACGATAAGAAGAAATTATATCAAATTGAAGTAGAGATCAATCCTAGTAAGGTCTTTAGAGGGTTAGTGGTGTTTGGGTTAATTGGATACCTTTTAACAACAACGTTTAGTGATAAACCACAAGAATTAACCATGCAAGAATTTTATAATAACTATTTATCCAAAGGTTTAGTTTCAAAATTAACGGTTCAAGGCAGTCAAGTGTTTATTGATTTGACTGAATCTTCCAAGATCAATTTCCCTGGAAGTTATTATTTCACTATTGGCAGTTTAGAAAATTTTGAAGCTACTTTAAAAAAATTCCACGATGAATTGAGTATTCCTGATGATTCTCGTACTCCAGTAGTTTATACCAAGAGCTCATCAATGAGTGGCATATTAATTAACTTCTTGCCACCAATTTTACTTTTAGGTTCGATGTATTATATGTCCCGTCGTGCTATGGGTGGTATGAATGGACCATTAGGATTTGGTAAGAGTACCGCTAAAAAATTCAATCAAGATACTGATGTAAAAATTAGATTCCAAGACGTTGCTGGTATGAATGAAGCTAAGGAAGAAGTAATGGAGTTTGTTAAATTTTTGAAAAATCCCGATAAATATCAAAAATTAGGGGCCAAGATTCCAAGGGGTGCCATATTATCAGGTCCTCCAGGTACTGGTAAAACTTTAATCGCCAAAGCTACTGCCGGTGAAGCTGGCGTACCATTTTACTCGGTCTCTGGATCAGAATTTGTCGAAATGTTTGTTGGGGTTGGTGCTTCCAGAGTGCGTGATTTATTTAAAAAGGCTAGAGAAAATGCTCCAAGTATTGTTTTTGTCGATGAAATTGATGCTATTGGTAAAGCAAGATCCAAGGGGAATGCCACGGGACTGAACGATGAACGTGAAACTACCTTAAATCAGTTGTTGGTTGAAATGGATGGATTTGAAAGTGATGATCATGTTGTTGTTTTGGCCGGTACCAATCGTGTTGATATTTTAGATAAAGCTTTGATGCGTCCTGGTAGATTTGATAGACATATTACTATTGATAATCCTGAATTAAGCGATCGTAAAGAAATTTTCGATGTTCATTTAAAGAAGATTAAATTAATTGAAGGTATTGATCATGATTTGAGTGGTAGATTATCAGCATTAACTCCCGGATTCCTGGGGGCTGATATTGCCAATGTTTGTAATGAAGCAGCATTAACTGCCGCTAGATTTAATTCTGATCTGGTTAATTTAAAACATTTCGAATTAGCCATTGAAAGAGTAATTGGTGGTATTGAAAAAAAATCAAAAGTTTTATCACCCATGGAACGTAAAATTGTTGCATATCATGAAGCTGGTCATGCAATCTGTGGTTGGTATTTAAGATATGCCCATCCATTATTAAAAGTATCAATTGTCCCTAGAGGTAAAGGTGCACTAGGTTATGCCCAATATTTACCACCGGATCAATATTTATTAAACACTAAACAATTAAAAGATAGAATGATTATGACGTTAGGTGGTAGAGTTAGTGAAGAAATCAATTTTGATTCTGTCACTGGTGGTGCTCACGATGATTTCAAAAAAGTTACTAATATGGCACAATCAATGGTTTTAAGATTTGGTATGAGTTCCAAAATTGGAATGGTCAATTACACCGATACCAGAAATCAAGATGATTTAACCAAACCATTTAGTAATTCAACTAATCAATTAATTGATCAAGAAATTAAAAGAATTGTCGAAGAATGTTATAGTGATTGTAAAACATTATTAAATAAAAAGAAGCATGAAGTAGAATTGGTTGCTAATGAATTATTAAAGAAAGAGTACATTACCAGAGTTGACATGATTAGATTGTTGGGTAAACGTCCGTTCCCTGAAACTAATGATGCTTTTGATAAGTATTTAGATCTGAAGCCACCATTTCAAACCGAGAAGGAGGCAGAATAGATGGTCATAGCGATAACTCATTAAAATATTAGATTTTATGTTAAGCATAAAGGGTAAGTTGTATATAGTGTAAATAAAAAGTTTATCCGAAATTCTAAATTGAATGTTCTTATAATGAACAAGCCAATAAATCTCTATAAATTCCACAAATAATAATTTGGTTGGCCCTCAGTTGAAACTAGGAAATCTATTTCTTTTCTCAATGACTATTATGTTCCAGACTTCAGTTGATGGATAACCATAAGATCTTGATAAGTTCTGTTATAATTTCGTATTGTCAGGGAATGAATTTTATACTTTTAGCAGCTTTGCAACTGACTAGTGGTTTGCCTCCATGGGGGTTGTTACATTATTGTTACCTTTTAGAGATGTTATACGAGTTATTTAGAGATTTAATAATTTAAAGTACTTCGCTGTATCCATCGGTTACAAGTGGGACGGAACAAAAAGAAAGGATATTAAATTTTTAAAATGCTTAAACCATTTGAATTAAATGGAGTATTAAATGAATTTGGATTAAGTTTAAGATTCCATCCTGTTACTACAGCGATGGTTCAAAGATTACTGTATTGAAGAAAGTAGATCATTCTATGATGCAACTAGATTAGATCAACCTTTTTAGATGTGCAATGATAGCTGTTGAAATTGATTGTAGACCTATCATAGATTATTTAAGGGATATGTTTATGAACATGACAGACTTGGTCATATAGGGAATTTTTTGCAATATATGTTGGGAATCTTTTATTGACTCAACTCCAATTTGTCCCATCAATTTTTCATGAATTTGTCATATATGATTTTTATTTTTGATACGATTAGAGGTCAACGACCAAGATCGGAAAGAAGTGATTCACTTGCAGTTCAAAGTTTAGGTAAGCACTTTGAACTGTTACAGGGGGCATAATATGGAAATAAATCCATTGATGAATCAATATTATACAAACACCATGCCACGAAAAGATAGTTAAAGGTACAGAATTCATGAGGAAACTTTAGGAATTCATTAGGAATTATCCCAGTAGATGCATCGCATGATCGTACCTGGTTTGGTGATTTATAATGGAGATAATGTTCCCAGAATTGTTATCGAAACCAAGAATATCCCATAGTTTAGCGGCTCTAATGTTGCAGAAGCTCATAAAATGATGAATGACATAGCAGGAGATAATGAAAATAATAAGATGTATATCATTGATTTTGATTAGCGTACGACAAAAACAGGGCCCAATGAAAGTACCGATATTGACTACCTGGAAGGAATTGGTGAAGACGTACTTGAACTTCTATAAATTAGTTTGCAAATTAGTTTGTAATACGGTAACGTAGGAATGCAAGTTTATGAAGCTGGTGTTTAAGCGTTTTCGTATCGATCAATTCTCGTCACACTATACCTTATTATGTCTATTTCACACTGCATTCGTTTCGATTTGAAGTACGTTAACTTCTGTTTAATAAGTGCAAGAAGACACAAGAAAGATATGAGACGAATGAATTCAATCATTGAAGAAATACCATTATGCAGAATTCCACATCAGGTGAGCGAACAGCTTTCACCCATATGTCAATCACGATAACCACCTACGGAAGACGATTCTTGTCGAACTATGTCTGAAATATTTTATGGTTTAAGGCTGCATAAAAATTGAATGGTTCGTCATCAAAGAGGGCTAAAATGATGAGATTTTTTTTGTCAAGAAATTACTAATTATACGGGTAACAAGATTTTCCATTACCAATTTAAACCGACTATATAACAAGAAATTACCCCAGCTTATTCAAACTTTTCCATATAACTTAAACATAAGATTTTCAGTATTAGTTCATTTTACAGAGAGCTAGAATTGATTATTTTTTAATAGCGGAATACAACCCTAGCACAATACAACCCAGTAGAAGACTACTTCATAAAGACCTTGAGAAGTTCACAAACCCACATTAACCAATCATCATTTTCATTTAGTGAGCAGTTACTCCATAGCATCGTCATAAAATACAGTAATTACCACAGGTTGTATCTTTGTTGTAAAAAAAGCTACAACAAAAAGCTACAGCAAAAAGTTACACAAACACCAGGCTAATCTGTATAAGGCCCGGCCGCATCGTATTTCTACAGGTTAACCCCAAGGAGCAACCTGCAGACCTCCTGAAGAAAAAGGTTTTTGAGAAACGCGACATTTACCAGATTTGTGGTTAGGAAAAAAAAAAAAAATTTCATCCTTAATTTGCTATCAATCACATCTTCCCAACGATAGTTTTTTTTTTAAACCACCTGTAACTGGTATAAGTTGTTGTGACGATAGAAATCAGGGTTAGTAAGAAGAAACACATACCATATAAATATGATGACTGAGCCATTATCGATGAAATATATCCATAAACCGGCCAGATCCAAAGAGTTGATTGATGAAAAATCCTTAAATTATAAATTAACAAAAAACTCCCAATATAATAGAACTAATGAAACACTGGAAATTAACCAGAATGAGAATGAAAATCCTAGAACTCCGCTGGATGTGTTTAGTCAATTTAACGAATTCCAACAAAAAAAGAATAATCTTAAACAACAGGTTGCACCACAAGAGTCCATAGAAAGTAAAGACAGTGAAGATGAAGATGGGTTTGAACACGAAAGGAACGATTATTTCGGTAATAAATTGGTACGTAAGAAAAGTGGCGAGATTTTGAAATCTTCATTAAAGGATAAGTACATTTCCAAATCGTTACCTACAACTCCGAATGCCAAACAAGTTCATTTTGGTACCCAATTTGATATCAAAATATTTCATAAAAAGGATAAGCCAAATGCTATCAGTGCATCGAATTCGCCAACGTTGCAAAGTCCTGACTTAAACAGTATGGATTTCAGTGATGACGAGCCCGAAACCTCAGACAGTGAATTTAGCGACGTTAGTGATGATGATATAGATCATAGCAGTGGTGGGGATTTTGGATTTAGATTGCATGGATCAACTAATTATCCCAACCCTAAGCACAACAAATTAATCGATTGGAAGTTAAAAATCGTTAATTTTTCAAATGAAACTAATTACAATACTTTTTTTCGTAGTCAAGCGGCAATTTTTTTAGAAAGAGTGTTCATTTCCATTGATAAGAAATTTTTATTGGGTCATATTGCCGTTAAAAACTTATCGTTTGAAAAGGTCGTCAACTTGAAGTATACCTTCAATAACTGGTCCACGGTTGTGGAAGTTGCATCGATTTACGTCCCCGATTTCCCCAAATTCTTGAAGGATCAACATTATGATAGATTTATTTTTAAAATTCCATTAAATGATTTATTTATTAATAATTCAAACAGTTTCTATCAAGAGAATAATTTCAAGTTTTGCCTTGTTTATAAAAACAATCAAGGGGAATATTGGGACAATAATGAATTCAAAAATTATGAAATTAATATTGTTAAAATTATTAAAAATGACAACTATCAGAATAATGTAAAACAACATCATCACAGTAATAGTTTTTCAGGAGCATCATCATTTATTCCGTATAGTGCATCCAGTAACAGTTCATTCAATACTAGTTCATTTGATCATTACAATCATAATAAGTATCATAGCAGTCATAATAATAATAAACCAAATTATAGTTCATCGAATAAATCATTTAATAATAATAAAGCTTCGCTTTCACCAAGACCAAAGTATTCCAACACTTATTTGAAAAGAATCAATAGTGATTCACAATTAGATATTGATTATGTTAAAAATAATTATTATTTATCGTCACCGTTATTATCATCGTTTAAATATTATCAAGAACATGAAAATTCGTCGACCGAAACTTTGAAAATTAATCCTGATAAAGATAATTTAAATTATTTAAATGATAGTACTGGTACTAAAGATAAATCAAAGGATAAAACTTCAGAGGTTGATAATTTTAAATTAAATAATATGGAGATTAATTCAAAAAGTTATAAAGATTTGATTGATAATTATTGTTTTTTTAATAGCGATAAAAAAGACGACGAAACGTTTAGTGTTCAAAGTTTATTAGGTACTTAATAAGATACCAAGGTCACAAGGTAATAGAAGGTAATATTAGGGGAATAAGGGAATAGGAGGTAAAGAGATTATAAAGTAATAAGAAGAAACAATGGTAGAAAGAAAGAATGGGCATGTATTTGTAATTGAGCGTTGTAAATTAGGATGGGTAATTGATAAAGTCTTTCTTTCTAACATGTGTAGTCTTTCTTTCTAACATGGGTAGTCTTTCTTTCTAACATGTATAGTCTTTAAATGCATTTAAACTTGTTTTTCACTCTATGCAGATTGATATCTCTAGAATATTTATGATCACTCTGAAATTCCATATATGATATATTTCAAATACTATTTATGATATATTTGAAATGGTGTATATGATCGATCGATGGTATATTTGAAATGGTGTTTATGCTCGATCTATGATATATTTAATGGTGTTTATGCTCTATCTATGATATATTTATGAATGCTATTTATCATATATCTGAAATGCTATTTATGACATATTACTAAATCGTGGGAGTATCAACCTTCATTGAGTATATCTTTAGGGGACTTTACTCGACCATCAACCCAATAGTTTTTGCAGCCATCAAGGCTCATGACCAAGTTCGCATGTCTCGACTTTGGGTACTGTTCAGTTTTGGTCCCATTAAATTCCCTCTCCCCCGCACATTGCGACGTGGACAGGGCTAATACGTCTGGGGCTCGCGAAGGTTAGCGCTAGTTTCAGCACCATCACCTAATAAGAGATCTTTGTTCCATCGTCCCTGATCGCTCCCTGCGAATGGCAGTAATCAAGTCCTTACAAATGTTGAACGAGCGAATATCCCTAGTCCGACGACCCATAATTCCTTGAAGATCAACAGAAACCTAGTTTACTGATTATAGTTTAACCTTTTGTCATTTGCATGGAAGTTGTGTAATTTTATTGTCTTTGTGTGATTGTATTTGTGTGATTTTATTATATTGGAATCTTTGTGTAATGTCCCATTGTGGTTAATTATAAGAAAAGAAAAAATTATCAAACTTTAATTAAACGCGTTCCCATCCCCCCTTCCTACGATTGTTCAATTACTCCTCCTCTGGTATGTATCGATTGCACTTATCCTGATGCATCGTGCAAGGATCACAGGGTTCTTGGAGGGAAACGTGAAAGCACGTCGCATAGCTAGAGATCAAGCAACTGCCACATCCATGCGATAGTTGTAATGTGTTACTGTGTGCAAAATAGTGGTATGACGATGTATTTGTTATCTCATCCTGTCCTACCGAGACATTGGTGCTTTGGTGGTGTTCGTTTTTGTTGAGTGCGCTCCGATAGCAGGGGTGGCGGCTGCGGATTACACAGACCTCTTCTGCCCCTTTTGCGAAGCGCAAAATGCATAGTTGAGTCAAAAATTTGAGTCAAAAAATTTGAGTCAACCTTAGTTGTTAATTGTTACACCAAAGGTTCTATTGTCAGATGAGATGAGAGGGCGCATGTCTTTTTGATACTGCCCAAACCATCAGTGGGTGTTTATGTTGTGTTTTTGTTATGTTATCTATAACAAGCGCTGAAAACATTGTATTACGAGATGTTGTGGTGCAATTTTACCTATTTAAGTTAGAGCCTACAGTTAACAATCTGGAGTGCTTAACCTGTGGATTCTCTTATTTGCTATATTTTGTTGTCGATCCTGTGGTCACATTGAGAGATTTCCGTACATTCGAGGTGATACATTAGAGTTCCTTGACGTAAATCGTGGCTTGATTTGGAATGTGCAGTTTATATGATACTAGATATTCGCCCTTAGCATAAATAACAATAGGCGGTGAGGTGAGTTCAATTTTATCTCATCTCAACAATTTTGATACAATTTTGATACAATTTTGATACAATGTCGATTTTTTATTGTTTGATCCAATTTTGATTACTTCTTATTACTTTTTATTACACTTCTTATTACTTTTTATTACACTTATTACTTTTTGTTACACTTCTTATTACTTTTTATTACACTTTTTATTACACTTTTTGTTACACTTTTTGTTACAATTTGACATAGTTAACATTTTCGTTCAATTGCGATGTCTAGGGCTATCCACTAGTGAGAATATAGAGTACAAAAATTGATAAATAAGCCTATATTATATTACATCCATTCCTATCCTATTATTACATTCCTTTATGTACCCTTTTACATAGTAATTTTCCACACCTGTTCACCCCTTCAGTCATCGGTAATCATTACCTTAAATTACTATTAAATCATCTTCGGTAGTATTCATAATACCATTATTACAGTCTAAATATTACATTCGTAGTAAAATATTGATATTATCGTACCATAAAATTACAATATTTCTATCGATTGAACATAGTTCACAACATTTTGTACTTTACTTTACTTTCTATGGATTTGTTTGATTTACTCAAAACAATAAACCTTTACAATCCCGTTTTCTAACCCAGCAGCAAATTTTGAATCACTCAATCCAACACAGCTAACACTTGCATTATTACCAAACGTGTGTAAACATTTACCATTTTGTAAATCCCACACCTTAATCAATCTATCATGAGCTCCACTAACAATTCTAAAATTATCGGCACTAATGGACCACACTCCCTCAATATGACCAAATTGAGTTCTAATACATTTCCCAGTTTTAATATCCCATACTTTTATCGTATTATCTAACGATGAACTAATTAAATGACTTGGACCATTTTTCTCAACGTTATCACGGTTTACATATTCTTCATCGGATTCACTATCGTTGCCAAAATCATCATATAACTTATCCTTATAATTAAATGGTATAATACATTGCACTTGGCCCACATGTCCATTATTTTCAACTCCTCCAAATGTTTTAATACATTTATGAGTTCTTAAATCCCACATCTTAATCGTGGTATCATCCGATGCTGAAAAGCAAGTATTAGAAGAAGGATGTATTTTAACACAATTGACCCAATCATTATGGCCCCTTAACGTATAACAAGTTCTGGAATCTACGTGCCAAACTTTTATCGTATGATCAGCCGAACCACTTACAATGGTCTTATCATGGAAATCAACCGATACTACAGCATCTTCGTGACCTCTGTAAGTACTAATACATTGCCCATTATGGTAATTCCACACTTTAATCGTCAGATCTAGTCCACAACTGATTAATTTTTGATTATCAAATATTAATGAACGAATTCCTTTGGTATGGCCAGTTAAGGTTCTAATACAAGCTTGGGTTTTTATATCCCAGATCTTGATGGTGGTGTCATATGACCCAGTTATAAGATATTTATTGTTAAATTGCAAACAAGTGATACCATCAGTATGACCAATAAATTCTTGCACATTATAGATTCCTTTTCGCCAATTTTTCTCCAACTTATAACGTTCACTATAAACCGATTTCCACGGTCTTCTAGAAAGTTTTCTCCTTTTAATTTGTCTTTCTTCGTCACTTTCAGCGGGTTCGTCACACGATGAAGGAACTGCTTCACGGTTGATATTGTTTTCATTACCTATCATTGCAGGGTTGCCAACAGTTGCACGACCTTCAGTGGTGCCTTCAGTAGTAGTAGTATTAGCAACAGCAGCATTACTACCAGCTGATTGAATAGTTTGATGATCACTTTCGGCGTTATCAGTTCTATTGGCTGATGGGGCATCATTATTATTACCATGTTGGCTGGTATCACTAATCCTTCTACTTGGTGGAATACTACTACCGCCTTCATTGGTGGTGGCATTTTCATATTCTTCTCTGGCTCGTTTCATATGCATTAAAGGCAATCCCCAACCACATTTGGGGCATTTTCTATCAATGTGCTGTTCACACATGTGATGCCAAACTCTGTCGTCATCAGCTAATCGTTTCCAATTTTTTGACACTTGAGCAGCATTACACAATGAAGCACAATCTAAATAACACAAGATTTTCAAACTGATTTCCACTGGTAAAGCCGAAATAAAATCAATTTTAATTAATGAGGTTAGCTCACTGGAAATAAACGACAACGTTGGGAAACAACATTGGGATAATATCCCTTGTAAGATTAACTTACGCTGGTTATTGGGAGCAGCGCTGAAAATTGACCATACATGCGTTATGGCCTGTTGATCATTGGAGGACAATTTTTCAATATCGTTTTGAATCTTCATCATTTTACTGCTATCGATTTGATCATTTCGAGTGATTTCAGGGTTATGACGATAGCAATACTTGTGGTAGTTATCAGTAGGCAACACTGATTCACTGATATGTTTAGTTAAAAATGGGGTTAATATTGATGCATCATCAGCAGACTCATTGAAATTTGGCTCAGGAGTTCTAAACTTATCTCGAGCATTGTCAAGCTCTCCCTGGTATATATGATCCACTTTTTGAACTTTCATGTAGTTTGTTATAAATATCAATTATTCCCGATAAAAAAACCTAGGTTTACAGATAATTTTGAAAAATTGAAAAATTGAATTAAATGACAGTAGTTATATATGTATCCACAGTTTTCAATGCGATTTTTATTTCTGTGGTGGCACACGACCATTTCTCAAAAGAAACTTTATCCATCGTTTAGTATTGGTGTACGATAGTGGATGGATACACAATTACTTCCCAACGCTACCACCGTATAACGTAGTTGACCAGACGGCCCTAGCGTAAATTAACGCCATCTTTACTGAAGGCTACAGGCGTAGTGTGATGCATTAGTGAGGGAGAATGTCATTACACGAAAAGCATTATAGCTGGCGGCACCACAGTTTAGTAAGTCGCTTACTACGGTTAGTGTCCAGTTTAGTAATATAGATTAGATAGCAAGACAGATTAGCACATTGTGTGTAATCACAATTTACTTTCACAGTTTACTTGCACAGTTTACTTGCACAGTTTACTCGGACAATTGACTAAATAATGCCTATATAAGTCACTACAGAATTCACTGAACAATTCACTAAAGAATCAACCGCTTCTACACTATCACTACAAATCCCCAGACAATCTCTAGTCAATCCAACCCCTTAACATTAATTGTGGTACAGACAACCACCAGACCCTTTAATCATAGCAACCGTGTTTGTTTGTGGCATCGACATTGTATCAACTCGACTAAAACAATAGCCATCCTTTTAGCTAAACCACACTGGCCATTTTAAAATTCTAGAAAGTCTTCGGAGATAGTTTATCCATTTTTAGAATAAATACCGTAGTTACACGATAGATATTGCTTATCGGTCTGTATCGCTCGTGCTGTCATTGTAGGCCGCCCCAGAGTAGATTTTAAGGTTTGCAAACCAAAATATTTGCTAGCTGTGTAGGCTCCGTCGTGTTCAAGTTAGCTGATAATACTGGACTACCGTCTAAGTGATTGCCGTCTAAGACCTTGATATTCTCGTATCAGTGCTTGTACAGACCAACACTGATATTAAGTCATTAGAGACCATTATGATAAGACTGATAACGAAATAATACTGAAATATTTCCCCATGTCACGTGATGATATCCTACTATGATGCATCGAATTGATAAGACAATTAAAGATAGAAGTGTTTACTACTAACCACCTAGGAGAACAGATAACGCTTTGGGGACGCTTGTGGTTATTGCGTCGTTTTGAATGCAGCATGAATACATGAGTAATCATTAAATCTTCACCAAACACAGAATACACACCAGGGTTAACGAGCTGGAAATACGTCCCACGGTATTGTGAATGCCTCGTACTACCCCTACCAATTACTTCAGATCATAACCACCATAATATATTGAACACCAAACAAGAGAATGAATAAGAACACCATAGAATTCGAATCTTTTTGCACCCAATTACATAATCAAGTATTATTAATGAGACTGAAAAAAAATTTTGAGAAGATCATCATGAAAAGACCAGAAGACTTGCAATCAAATCAAGAAGAGAAGAAAGTTAAAATGAGTGAGGAATTCTTTCAAACGGTGGGCCAACAAGCGGATTTTGTCGATAAAGAGGAATCTGCTCAAGCTGAACCATCTACTCAAGCGGAACCACCTACTTCGGATAATAATGAGTCAAATGAAATGAACAGTGAGATTAAATACACTGGGATGTCAGATGTGGAAGGTCATCCAATACAAGAGATTGAAAGTTATTGTGTTAACTGTAGCAAAAATGGTGTCACCAGAATGTTACTTACCAGAATCCCATTTTTCAGGGAAATCATTATAATGTCATTTGAATGTCCACATTGTGGACTTAAAAATAGTGAAATTCAACCAGCTGCACAAATTGCTGAAAAGGGTTCAAGATATATTTTAAAACTTGAAAACGTTGAAGATTTTAATCGTCAAATTGTTAAATCTGAATCGTCTACGTGTAGATTTCATGAATTAGATATTGAAATTCCCCCAAAAAGAGGTCAATTAACTAATATCGAAGGGTTATTAAACGAAATGATTCAAGATTTAAATGACGATCAAGAGCAAAGAAAGACTTTACAACCGGAAATCTATGAAAAGATTAACCAAGTAATTGAAAAAATTCAAAATTATATTGAAGGTAAGGAAGGAACTTTACCATTAACTTTTTCTGTTGATGACCCTGCAGGAAATTCATGGATTGAATACGTACCAAATGAGCCAAGTCATAAATGGTCAATGTATGAATATAACCGTACCGCCGAACAAAATGTTTTCTTGGGTTTGATTTCTGCTGATGATGTTGCCCAAGCAAGACAAGAAGAATTAAAAGCTAAAAAACTTGCTACTGATTCAAACATTTCATCAAATATTTCATCACAACCAAAGGAAGATGCCGAAGAAAACGATGCACCAAAAGCCACTGGTTTCATTTCCGATGCTACTGAAATTGAAAATTTAGATAATGAAGTGCAAACATTCCATGCAACTTGTTCATCTTGTTTCAAACCATGTGCCACCAATATGAAAACGATAAATATTCCACATTTCAAAGATGTTATTATCATGTCAACTAACTGTGAACATTGTGGTTATAAGTCTAATGAAGTTAAAACTGGTGGTGAAATTCCTCCTCAAGGTAGAAAAGTCACCTTAAAAATTACTGATGCCGAAGATTTAGCCAGAGATATTTTAAAATCCGAAACCTGTGGTTTAAATATCCCTGAATTAAACTTGGATTTAACTCCTGGTACTTTAGGTGGTAGATTTACTACGATTGAAGGTTTGTTAACTCAAGTTTTAGAAGAATTAAATTCAAGAGTTTTTCAAGGTACTTCAGATTCTATGGATGACGAATCCAAAAATAGATGGACTACTTTTTTTGCAAGATTACAAGATGCTATAGATGGTAAAATTGGTTTCACCATTGTCATGATTGATCCTTTAGCTTCGTCATATATTCAAAATGTTTATGCTCCTGATAATGATCCTAATATGTCGATTGAAGACTTTGTCAGAACTTATGAACAAAATGAAGATTTAGGTTTAAATGATATGAAAACTGATTAGTATCTTGTAGATTTTTGTAGATTAATAGAAGAGAGCACGAGCAGTTAAAAATCTCTATATATATATTCCTATGTATTTTTATCTCGGATATCTTTTAATGTATCCCCCCATGGTGAATGTTTTAAAGTATCACCCACCTCACCAATTTCAATTAAGGATTCAGTTGATTTTATTGATTCTGAATTTTCCGGTTCTAATGTATGCGGCACCGTAATGAAAAATTTAGGGGGAGGTGGTGGTGATATTGGAGGTTGTTTCCAGTTATTTTTCTTTATTGCAATTGGTGATTTTGGTACATACACCCCACTTTTCGTTAGCTCCTCATCGTCATCATCACTGTCACTTAAAAATCCTGATGATATCCCAATGGGTTCGTCATTGTCAATGACTTTATGATTGTGTTGATCTTCTTTCAGACTGCCTACTGGTTTGTCATATAAATTAAAATCTTCCTGAGAGCCAAAGTTTTTCTCAAATTCATCATCCAAGTACGGCTGTTGGATTGGGGATCTTTCACCTGAAAAATAACTTCTTCGTTTTAATACACTATCAAAATTTAAATTTGTGGATTCAAGTTTATCACCATCCTTTAAGGTCTTTAAATACTTCCATCTAATCACGTAGGAAGTTATTGTTTCATAAACTCTATTTTGATGCATTCTTTTTTCTACTTTTTGTAATAATAAAGTTCTTTCCAAAAAATCAATTAAATTTAAACATGTACCAGCTTCAAATGTTTTATATAATGGCAATTGTAATAATACTCTTCTAAATGATATACCTGATTCACGATTTAGTTCCATATTAAGTATAGCTTCTTCAAGAAACGTATCATAACTTTTTCTACGCTCACGGATCTTGTCAACATCCCATTCACTAAACGATTTTTCAATTTCTGAATAATTCACTTCGATATCATAAGGATCATTGGAGTTTAATCGTTTAAACCATTTTTTACAAAGAATTGGGATTTCTAACGATCCATGATAAAAATGAAATGATAATTCTCCATCTAACGATTTCAAAAATTTTGGTAATAATTTTGGTTCAATAAATCCTGTACCTTCAGGATCAAATTTTTGCCAGGTTCGTTTAAATTTTCTAACTTCATTCCTTTCGGTTAATTTTGAATAAGCACCCTTATTCATAATATAACTAAAACTATCTAAAATCAACGATATAAACATATTCAAAAATATATACATCGATATAATATTCCATGCAAAGAAAAGTATAAATGCATACTGTTTATTACCACAATCAGTTAAAAGTGAATTCTCTTTGGTTGAGCAATATGGTTCTTCAACTTTAAAATCATCCATGATATAATTCCAACCTTCACCAAATGAACATTTAAATAATAATACAAGAGCTTTGGGTACCGTTCTGACATTAATATTATCTGATCCATTTGGTCCAATTTTGGTCATTCCAAAAATTTGATTTAATCCTATTGCAAATACCAAAAATAATACTACCCAAGTGAAAAGTAACGATATTAAATTTGGTAAACTTGCTGAAGCAAATCTTAAAAATTGACTTAATCGGTCACTACGTGGTATAACGAAAAATAATGTACTCACAAGGAACAATTTATTAAAATTTGCAAATGTACTTGTATCATTAACACCATATGCAATAACCGTGGTTGTTAAGGCCCCAAATGAAACCATCATGGTAAAAATATTCCACCTATATTTAAAAAATATTTTGGGCCCTTGTGCAACTAATAGCATTAATGCATTCAAACTAAATATACCTGATGCTGTTATATAAATTGTATTAGTAAAGACGTTTAATGAATCATTCGATGGATATTTTTCTACTAATAATGCAATAGCATGAAAAAATAAAACACAATTTAATAACGCACTCCAACCTTTATGTTTCTCAATTGTCATTTCATAACAAAATTTCCTAACTGCTCCCAACAGTCCAGCATTTTTTCTTTTAGAAGGTTTCACTTGCAATAAAAACTTTTTTACTTGATACCAACTTCTTTGATCAACTGTCATATAAGCCCTACCAGTAGTCAATGAATAATTATGAATAATAACTGATATGAATAATGTTAAAATGAAAACAATCCCAATAAAATTAAATAATATCAAGAAAAATCCATTGAATGGACTGGCAAAACTTTGTGGTACCGTACCGACCCCAGTACTTTGCATTATATTAATCAATAAATCAACCCAACCTTCTAATGAAGTAATTTCAAAAAGGGTTGAAAATGACTTAGGAAAAGAATCAAAATTTAATAATGGATTGGAATAAGAATTTGGGCTCATTATTTCCCAATCAAAAACATCTGCTTGATATTCATTAAAACATGACGCAAAATCAGATGAACCATCAGCACAAGTCCCTAATCTACCGTTAAAAATATTTAACCCCCAAATTGAAAATGGAAATAATAAACAAAGTGATAATATTGCAGCATTAAAAATTTTACCTATACCGGAAATTATTGTATTATGGAAATTATTTTTAGCGGTTTCACTAATTGTTAATAATCTTAATGCTCTTAATGCTTTGAAACATCTAACGAACCTTGATAAATCCCCATCATTAGTCACGTAAGCAATAATTTCAATCCATAATGATAAAAACACTACAAAATCAATCAAATTCCATGAAGATCTTGAATAAGCATTGGGAGTATAAATTAACCCATCAGCTAAAACTCTTATAGAAAATTCTAAGGAGAATATAAAAACCCAACCAACTTCTAACCAAAAGGTCCAATCATTTACTTTCCCTGATGTAGAAAGTTCTGCTCTATATAAAGGAGTTATGTAACAAGCGGTAATAACTAAACTAATAGTAGCGAGAAACATCACCACTGTAAACATTTCCGATACTCTTTTATATGGTTCAACTCCATCAATTCTTTCACCATAACTTGAATGAACTATTCTTTGACAAAATCTTCTGATTATATGACGGGGGCCCATTACATAAAATACTTTATTGTATCTTGGGTTCTGCTTTAAATATTCATTTTGCTGATTGATCAAAACATTACGTTCATTCAAGATATTTTTTGCATAATCAGTCGGGTTAAAACTTGAAATTTGATTGATTTTTGGCTTTGATGCTTTAAATGGATCATTAAAATAATTTTTAAATCTCTTTGAATTAACCATTAAGAATCGTTTAAATCGTTGTGATGGCATCTCATATATTTCTTCATCATCATCATCATTTGCTAAATCGTGATCATTTAAGAAATTATTAACAGCTGTACCACTCAATAATAAATTGACTACTGCCATTTGTAATTCTTCCTTAACCCCTTTACGTTTAAAAAATTTATTTTTGTATTTAGAAAGTACACCACTTTCATTATCAACGTGTTGAATACTTGCAGTAATATTTTCAATAAACTGTAATAATTGTCTACGTTTCTTTTCAGCTTCGGGCACATTTAAAGTATTAGCAATAACAGCAATGAAAATATTTAAAATAACCATATTAGAAATCAAAAACCATCCAATTAAAAACATGGCAGAAAATACTCTAGCGCTGGGCGTATTTTGATATCCTTGTAATGCATATAAAATTTGGGTCCAATTTTCTGTTGATGTAATGGTATACAATCCAACAAAAGTATTGGGCAATGTTTGAAAATCAAAAGTTATATCATCATCAGATTCAGCAATCGCAGGGGTTATAACTCCTTCAAAAAACCTTGCATAAATCACACTAACCATCATCGTCAACAAAAAATAAAATAATGTTAAATCAACCAATTGCTTTATATTACTCATGATTTTTAACCATAAATTTCTAGTCCACGAAGAAATTAATACCACTCTATAACTTCTCATAATTTGAAATACTGTTAACCAATAATAGGCATGGCCTAATAAAGCTTTTATGGGACCAATGATTATAATACCCGTAATTATAGCTAATGCCAAATCAAAAATATTTCTTTTCAATTTAAAAAATAATCGCCATTCTGGTAAATATAATAAAAATCGAACAATAATTTCAAGCAAAAAAACTATAGTAAATGAAGCCTCAGCTCGATATAATGTATGAGCAGCACGTTCTGACATATCGAACTTTCTAAAACATTGGAAAATTAAATCAGCAATTATAAGCATTGCGAAGATAAACTCAAATCTATAATATATTCCTAATCCAATCTTTTTCTTCTTTAAAGAATCAATTAAATCTTTATGCATTGATATTGGTTGTTTAACGGGACCAAATATACCCTCATCTTGTCTTTCATCTTCTTTAACACCATCCATACTAGTAAGATTGAAACTACTAACTACAATGGCAATGAAAACATTCAATAACCAAACCGTCATAATTAACATACCAAAAACATAAAAGAATGCTGCGGCTATACTATCAGTATCCATCGTGATATACAAAATATCAGTAAATGTATTAGCACTCATTAATATAAAAACTTGTTCAAGTGAATAAAAAATATTATCAAAACTTACCGTGCCTTCATAAGGATTCTCCAACGTTTCACATCTTGAATTAACTGGACATCTAAACCCTTTAATAATTCCTGAATGTTCACCGCTAGATAATAAGTACGATTGAACATTACCTGAAGTATCTAAATATGATCCACAATAACTTTGGCTATTTAGATAAGTATCATTTGGATCGTTGGGGTTATACCAAACACAGTGTCTCCTTAATGATGATTTGAATGATTGTACACCAATTATACCGAAAAATAATCCAAAGCATCCAATAAATATAATAACATCAATTAATTCAGGTATTGCAGCTTTTAAAGCTTTTAGAATTAATGATGTACCTCTTGTTAAATTACAAAGTCTTAAAATTCGAAGACAACTTAATGCTCTAAAAAGTAATAAATTATGTTTCGCATCATAATGATTAATTGATAATAATAATGAAATCCAAAAGCAAACAATTGATATAAAGTCAATTCTGTGCCAACTGTTTCTTATATAAGCTCTCTTTAAGTGTAAAACATTAATACTATCATTGATTTGTGTAGGTTTAATAAAAGTATTAGCATGTTTTAAAGTACGCGTACCAAAAATTGGCGGTGGTGTAGTAGTATCATCTAATTCATCTGATTCTTCACTACGATATTGGTTAAAACTTTTAATATTATGGTTGGAATTATTAAAAGTATTATCTTGTTGATTAATAGCATCATGATGCAGCGATAAGTTATATTTTGAGCCAAATGTAGTATTTGCATCAGGTTCGGGAGTTTGATCTTCTAATTCAATTTCATCAGTAAATAATTCATTTGAATCAGTTTTATTATATGATGGACGAGAATTTGATTTCTTATTAAATTTTAAAATTTTTAATAAGAAAGCTGAATAATAGTCCCTCATTGCATCCACCCATGTACCTTGTAGTAATTTGGTTCTAAATATATTTGAAGGATAAGATAAATTCAATTCCTTAAACATGATTTCATCATCATAAAATCCATAAGCAATAACTTTAGCAATCATTTCCAAAGTATAAATTACATTAATGCAAATAAGTATATAATCTGCCCAGGCATAACCATATTTAACATAACCATTTTTGTGAGGGTTCCATTGTTTATAACTTAATAATATAGTTTGTAATATTAATAATGTAAGGAAAAATGTATTATTTAACTTATTGGATAATGATTTATGACAATATAAACGAATCTTATTGTCCGGTTTAAAATATTTTAAAGTAGTACCAAAAAGGTACATTGAAGATAAATCAGTTTTCCAAATATTTGAAAATTTCGATCCCGGTAAAACTTTGTTAGCTAATGGTACATTTTCAAATGCTACTGAGGTGCTGTTGGGTATTATAGGATCAGTATTTAAACCTAGACCACCTACATCATCAAAAGGATTTCGATGCATTGAAATAGTTGACTGGATATCATTATTAGTAACAAATTCTTCTACAGAATTATTAAATAATGATGGAGGTTTACTTTGATTACCTTCCAGTTCAGGTTTTAAATTTATACTAGTTGACAGTTGGTTTCTTGAAGAATGGCCCGACCTTATACTAAGGTCGTCCCTTAATGATGGTGCTTTACGTGATGATAATTCAGCAGTATTACCTGTACCAGCAATACGATCAGAAACTCGGGTGATTATATTAGAAAATTTACCAGGACTACCAGGTAGTTCTTGATCATTTATAGCAAAGGTCGGTGTTAAGGGGCCCGACTCTATATCCTTTGTAAATGATTTATGTGACATTGGTGTGGACGGTTGTAAATGACTATCATTAAAGGGATTAAAAATATTTAAATGGGTTGGCTTAGGGGTATTCAACAGGGAAGTTGCATCAAGATTAGTAGTGTCAATATTTAACGAAGGTAATTTGTCATTCTGATTATCTTTATGATTACGGTTTTGACTTTTAGCATATATGTCAGCCGTATTGTGAGTTGGAAACCAGTTTGAATGCTTTTCATCACTACCTAATGCAATTTTTAAAGTTTCCTTAATGGTATTAAAATCCTTTTCTTCAGCAGCGTCATCTAACAATGATTTTGTCACAAAATTATCTGAAGTATCTTTTTCATCCTCCACGTCATTATTATTAGGTGTACTTGAATGTACACGTAAAAATGATCTACTATTAAACGATAATGGTCTTCTTTTTGGTTTCTTTCGTGATTTCTTGTCAGGAGTTACACCTTGTATGCTATCTTCATCTATATTTAAATATGAATTTGAAGTTGAATTTGAAGTTGAACCAATCTTCGTAAGATCCTCATCATGACGATGGTTAAAATTAGAACCCAGATCACTCATAGCCAATGTCTAAATCACAACAATGCTTAAAGAATAATGAACCAGTCCTTCCTTTAATGCAGATGTTATAATTCTATTATATACTAAGTTGCCTAGTATGTTTTATTGATGCAGTGGGTACTCTAACCGTGAAATGTTCTGTATTCTAACCGTGAAAATCTTCTGTATCTGCGATAAGTCAAGCCTCTAAATGCGAAATTGAGAAGACGAGCTTAGATTACCATGATTTCAATATTACTACAAGAATGAGTTAGGCATAACATTATCTACAATGGGGACTTGGGGTACGTAGTGTCAAATACTTAGAGCGAGGTTAGGAACTATTAATCAGTGCAAATGTGTCCCTCCTGATGTTTCTCTGAAAGGAAGTTTTGTGATTATGTACCAATTACTCGGGTGGCTCAATATGCTCATTTACAGAAACAATCCTGTACTTATCCCTAATGAATGTGTCTCTATTATGTTAAATCTACATTTCAAGGTAAAATATTCTATGAACTGAAAGTTATCCGTTTTGTGTCATAGCTCAAAATAAAGATTAATTTTATATTCAGTATTGATCCACTTGCACATCTAGAATGAGGTGGTATTTTGGGGACAGGGACACTTTTTTTTGCAACATTGTTATTGAATTACCTCTAAAGGTAACTCTAGCAGAATCAAACTTAATAATGGTAGTCATTTATTGATTTTATATTCCCAGAGGATATTCACTATATATGCGTATCCTCTCAGGGTGATCTGGCATGGCGCACTAGAGTGTTCTTAGTTAGTCGTTTATTGCCCACATTCATCTTACGACCATACTACAACCGTCCTACAGCGCTCATCGTCTATACGTTATATAGTCCATCTCCGTTGAAATGAACCACAGCAATCAGTCAATCTCCTTATAGTTTTACGATCCTCGTTGTTTTACGCCCGGTGTGGCAATCTTATTCTTAGATTAACGTTAAACGAAACTAGTATTACTGTTTTCATGGGTAAATGATACCCTCGTATGGCATCCCCCATAAGCATAACATCCTGAGTAATTCCATATAACTCTACGCTATTAGTCGGATGCAAGTTATACGATATTGGCTCGAAAACGCAATTCCAACCGTTGTCAGTGCGCAATTTCAAATTAGTCAGAAAGCGCAATTTCAACGGTCTCATTGCGCAATATCAAAGTCTTTGCGAAACTATTTAAAAGGTAGGAGCTGTTCTTTTGGTAATAGGTTTTTCATGAGCTAAAATATGAGCTACGAAATCTTAGGTATTGATCGTTCAGAAAGAGTGTCGGTCAAGGTTAGAAATTTGACGGTCTCGGTCAAACAGCATCGGCAACTGTCCAAACATCATGATGATGAAGAGAAACAAATCCGTGATAATAACATCTTACAGGACATCTCCTTTGATCTTAATTCTGGGGAAATGTTGGCTATTATGGGGGGTTCCGGTAGTGGTAAAACAACTTTGTTAAATACATTATCTCAACGTTTGAATGTTAACAATAAAAGGTTAAAATTTGATGGTTGTATGAATTATTATATGAATGATTTGCCAGTTGGTAAAAAGCATATTAAGAATTCTTATATGTTACAAACTGATTCATTCACTCCGGGGTTAAGTACCTGGGAATATTTGAATTATCAGGCGGACCTTCGATTATCCGAACTGGTTACAAAACAACAAAAACATGAGTTAATCGACTCATTGTTAAATATTTTAGAACTTGACCATTTAAAGCATCACGTGATTATGAACTTTGGTGGAAAAACAAGTTTATCGGGTGGTGAAAGAAGGAGAGTATCATTAGCAGTACAATTGTTAAATAACCCTTCTTTGTTGTTTCTTGATGAACCGACAACTGGGTTGGATACATCTTCCTCATTTAAATTAGTTCAAGTTTTAAGGAAAATTGCTTCTTCCGAATTAGGGGTTACTATAATATTATCAATTCATCAACCTAGACCGGAAATATCAGTAGTTTTTGATAAACTTTGTTTATTAACTAGAGGTGGCAGGTTAGTTTATTACGGTAATTTAGTTAATTCATTCACATATTTTAGTAAATTAAACTTATTACCTCCTGATATTCATACTTCTAAAGTAGTTGATTTTATTATGGATTTATCAGTTAAAGATACGTCATCAAGAGAAAAGGAACAACTAACAATTGTAAAGATTAATAAATTGGTTGAGAATTGGAATCTTCAACAAGCGTTACAGTCAATTGAACCTATATCGTTTGCATCAAATTTAAAATTATTCCAAACTCCAAGAAATTTAAAGATCTCATTATTTAGAGAAATCGTTATTTTAACCAAAAGAACGTTTGTATTGAGTTACAGAGATAGATATTCGCATGTATCATTAATTGGGTTATCAATACTTTTAGCCATTATTAATGGTTGGTTATTTTACAAACCACCTGCTGATTTAGCCGGTATAAGATCATATACTTCCAGTTTATACGTCATGTTGGAAGTTATTGGATTTATGCCGCTTTTCATAGAAATTGAAAAATTATGGGAAGTAGATGGTCTATTATTTTTTAGAGAGTATACCGAAAATATTGTAAGTATTCCAGGATTTATAATCTCCAGAAAGCTTGGTAAATTATTTACTGAAGATATTCCTGTGAGTTTTTCATTTGCATTTATAACTTATTTCATGTGGGGGTTAAGAATATCCGATGAATTGGGCGGTGGGTTTAACATTCATTATTTTTTAATTTATTGGGCTGTTACTGTCTTGGTTTATTTAGTAGGCATATCATCAGCATTAGCATGTTTTGCATTATCCCCTGATTTTGCTGCTACAGCGATGTTGCAAAATCTTTTCTATCAATTACAAAATAGTGCATGTGGATATTTCGTTAATGCTGCCACCATGCCTGTTTATGTTAGATGGACTAAGTACATTTGCTATTTTTGGTATGCATTTGGTGCATTAGTAGCTAATCAATATACTGATTGGCAAGGAGACTGTCCTTATGACTCGGAAGAACAATGTTTGGAATATAGTGGTGATTATCAATTACAAGTCTTAGGATTCCCAAAAAATTGGATTTCAGAACCTATTGGTATTTTGGTTGCTTGGTTAGTCGGATTTTATTTAATTGCTGCTATAGGATTGAAATATAGAAGTTATGATATTACTATGGCTAAAAGGAAACAGAATAAAATTGGTGAAGAAGAGGATAAACAACAAGAAGAAGAAGCAGAAGAAGAACTTGAGGTTGAAGAAAAATCTAAAGCTGGGGAATTTGAAACTGGAAGTCATGAATTTGATAATGAATTGGCTAACGATGTTAGTATACAATTAAATGATATTAGTCTTAAAGCGTTACCCTCCAGGTTATCTTTCAAGAAGGGAGAAGTCCAAATTTTAAACTCAATCACGGCGAATTTCGAAGCTAATAAGGTGAATGTTATCATGGGACCTTCAGGAAGTGGTAAGACTACTTTGTTGAATTTGATTTCAAATAGATTACCTAAATCTTCAAATTTTAAGTTAACTGGGGGCGTGTCAATTAACGATTTACAAGACATTAAAATTAATGAATTAAGTAAAATATCTGGATATGTGACACAATTTGACAATTCATTAATACCTCATTTAACCGTCCGTGAAACATTTTATTATCAAGCTAAATTAAGATTACCCGCTAATCAACACGCTAGAATTCCTACTATAATTAATACATTAATTAGAGAAATTGGATTGATCGATTGTGCTGATACAGTTGTTGGTAATGAAGTTGTTAAAGGTATTTCAGGAGGTGAAAGGAGAAGAGTATCTATTGGTATTCAATTATTGAGTAAACCAAAGGTGTTATTTTTAGATGAGCCAACATCGGGTCTTGATTCAGCTACTTCTCAATCAATTATTAATTTATTAGATAAATTAACTAAAGAAAACGGTACTACTATCATATCAACCATTCATCAACCAAATGAATCAATGTTTCAGCAATTTGGTTCGATGTTGTTACTTGCCAGAGGAGGCAATACTATTTATAATGGACCAAGTGAATTAATTGAAACTTATTTAAGGGATATCAATTTTATGAAACCTAATGATGTCAACATTGCTGATTATATATTAGATATAATCAGTCAAGGTATTGATGAAACTAAAGAACAAGTTAAATCAAGAATTGATTCATTAGTTAATAGTTGGATAAATCTGGGTAAAGTTTTCAGTACTAAAGGTAATGAAGTTGATATTAAAAATTTTAAATTAAAGAAATTACCATTAAATATTAGATTTAGAGCAATATTTGAAAGACAATTACTAAGTTCATTAAGATCCAGAGATGCTTTTATTACTAGAGCGACCCAAGTCATTGCATTAGCGATAATTCACACATTATTTTTTGCACCATTAAAAAATTCTAAAGAAGGGATTGATAATAGATTAGGATTGATTCAAGAAGTTTTAAATTTCTACTTTATTGGGTTAATTAATAATTTTGCAATATTCCCCGTTGAACGTGATTTATTTTATCAAGAATTTACCGATGGCCTTTATGGTAATTTAGAATTTCAAATAATTTATTTCATTATTGAAAGTGTAATTGAGATAGCTTCATGCCTAATTTTCAGTGTATTAATTGTATTTGCAACTGGATTACCTAGAGATGCTGGGATGTTCTTTAGTATGTTTTTGACTTGTTTTGTATCGATTAATGCTGGAGAATCGTTAGGTATCGTGGTTAATTGCATGTTCAATCATTTAGGGTTGGCTATTAATGTTTTGTCAAATTTGATGATTGTGGCGATTTTTATGGGTGGTACAATGTCCCTACATATGCCTGGGTTTTTCAAAGCCATGAATTATCTTAGTCCCTTAAAATATGCTGTTGGTATCTGTGCTCAATTAAGTTTGCAAGGTCAAGAATTCCAATGTGGTGATGAAATGGGGTGTACGTTAGATACTGGTGATAAAGTATTAGAGTATTACGGATTGAAAAGTTATTTACCAGGATATTTTGGTGGTCTTTTAACTTGTTTTGTCGTATATAGATTATTGGCTGTAGTAGTTTGTGAAATTAGAATTAAACATTTCTTGTAAATAGTATTATTGTGGTAATGTACAAATGTTTAGTGCTCCAATGTGATTTCTTATAAAATCTGATATGGCTGCAAAAGAGATGCGTAGTGTAGCTCAACAAAAATCACAGGAGAAGAACCGAGGAGTGAGAAATTGTTATAAATAATCGTTAATATCCATCATTTCACAGATAAGTATTGCTTTCGAATAGGAGTAAACAGGACTACTAAGAAGCATACTAAAACTACACGACAGCGTTTTAGAAATGTCAGTAACGACCAACGAAATGTCATTGATTGAACAAAGATTAGGTATTAAGAAAATTGGTGATAATGAATTTAAAGGATTAAGGCCATTAAACAAACCATCACCAAATTCAAGAGGTGTTTATGGAGGAGATTTGTGTGGTCAAAGTATAGTGGTTGCTATGGAAACCGTGGGTTCGGATTTTGTACCTCATTCTTTGCATTCATATTTTATTGCTGCTGGTGATGATTCAATCCCATGTACTTATAAAGTTGAAGAACTAAGTAACGGTAAAAATTTTGCCAATAGATTAGTTAGATTATCTCAGAATGGTGAATTAAAATATATCATTATGATATCATTGACGAAAAGAAATAGCATTAAACAAACACATCAAGCTTTTGAAAAAAGTGGCGGTAAAGGATTGAGACCATTTGAATATCAATTACCACCTGATTCAGGTTTTTTCACCAACAAGCTTGAAGATTTACCATATTATGATCAATCCAGTAATAATAAAAATGTTTTAACTCATAAATTAACTCCGGAATTTATGGATATTAACGATGCAGAATTAAACAAAACACCTGGTGAGAGAAAGTTATCCTTCTACATTAGATTAAACGATCACCAAAAGTTGCCAAATAACTTTAGATATGGATCCATGGGATTGATAACTGACTCACTCTTTTTAACGTCAGTTTCAAGAATTTTGCATTTACCAAGACCTAATAAACAAAAATTAGGAACAACTGGTGGTAATAATCATAATTTTTTTTCAGTTTCCTTGGATCACTCAATCTATTTCCACGATGATGACTTTGATCCTACCAATTGGTTATATTTTATGTATCAAAGTCCAAGATTCTCAAATAATAGAGTTTTATTTAATGGTGGTTATTATAATGACAAGGGTAAATTAGTTGCATCCATCGTACAGGAAGGTTTAGTGTTCTTTAAAAACGATTCTGAATTGAAATCAAAATTATAGAACTACAGTATTGTTTAAAAACGATTCTGACTTGAAATCTAAATTATAGAGGTGCTGGCTATATTAGGTTATACATACGGTTTATAGATTATTTATACAATAGAGGCTCCATATTTTTTGCGAGCGATAAGAAATTTTCATCTCAAATGGTTTCTGATGTTTCAACGGATTTCTCTCAGTCTAGTAACACTGTACATGGTTTATAATCTATGAAGGTCACGGTAAAGTATGCTACGGTGACATAATTACATTAATCATTTGAAAATTAACAACCGACCGGCTAAATGAAATTGCTTGTGATTTTTCATTTAAATAGTTTGATTTCGCACCCATCTGAAACTTGAACCATCGAAACTTAGGTGCTTGGAATTTCTTAGATTGTAGACAGTAGAGGGTAATAAAGAAACATGGAAGCAGTATATGAAAATAGAGATGATAAATGTGTTATGGAAGAGAAATTCCAGTTGATTAAAATAAAAGATAATGTATACAAAGGTAAATATCCGTTAGAACCATTTGAAGAAGGTGGCAGGGGTTCTTATGGGGGTGAATTTGTTAGTCAAACAACATTAGCAGCTTGGGAAACTATAGAAGACCCCGAATTTGGGTTGCATTCATTGCATTCGTATTTCCTTAAAGCGGGATCTAATGAAAGTGTCATGAGATACGAAGTGGAAACTAACTCCGAAGGTAAAAATTACATTAATAAATCAGTCAAAGTCTATCAAGAACATACAAATGTGTTAGTATTCATATTATCATGTTCATTCACAAGAAACAACAATATTCATACTAGAAAAGTTCTGTATTCTAAAGGTGAAACTAACAGAATACCATATGAGTTTCAAAAATCCCCAAATAAGATATTAGAAGATAATAGAGAAAGTTTACTACAAGGAGATATGATGACGTTTTCACATACCCATGATTTAGTTAGCCATGGGTTGCCACAGGAATATTTCGATGTTGATGAAGAATTATATAAAAAGACCCCAATTGGTGATCGAGAAATTGGATTTTTCGTTAAAGTTAATGATCAATTGCCTAGCGATCGTTCTAAAATTGATAAATTTAAAATTTCCAATTTGCTTTATGTTTCAGACAGTTTATACTTAGGTTGCATAACGAGAACTTTAGGATTACCATTAAGCTGGCAATCTATATCCTTTTTTAGAGTATCGTTAGATCATGCAGTTTTCGTCCATGATAATGATTTCAATGCAAACGATTGGTTATTCTTGGACTATAAGTTTACAAGAATGAGTAATGAAAGAGTGTTGTGTATTTGTTCGATATACGACTTAAATGGTAAATTAATAGCATCAGTTCATCAAGAAGCCTTAATCAGTTTAGATAAAGATACCCTTGATGCTGCTATTGGTGGCAGTTATAAACTTTAACTTTGTTATTTATTGATTGTGTTATATTTACTGGTAGTTATAAGCTTTAATATTATTATTTATTTATGGTGTTATGTTCTCCGTTGTCTGATCTGTTCTATGCTGTTCTCTTGTATTCATCATCAGTGACTACATTCGTCAAACAACTCATAATGAATGGAGTATTAACCTTTAGAACCTAATATCTACATCTGTATGATGTACTTAATATCTACATCTGAATTATGGTTGAAGTATTGACACAGTACTACGTTTTCTACGTCATGCTAATCAGGGCTCAATCCACACATCCAAATGTTGATTGCCGAGAAAGCATTGATTAGATGTATGAGCATCTATCTTGAGTTTTGCTGCACTCTTTAACTTGAAATATTAATACTCCTTTTCTTGTTCCTTTTTTTTTATAGTGTCCCATTAGTGATTAACATTTCACCAACGTTTGTAGTTAACATAAAGGCTGCAAAAAGAAAAACCATAGCGATACAAACGGATAAATTACCAATGGATGTAGCTGAATTAATTTCAGACGCTACAAGATTATTGATGATGGTACAAGACGATTAATTGCAGAGATGGAGAAGATGCATATGGGTTTAATAATGTAACTCCTATTAAAATGTACCACCAATTTGGATTGTATTTTCCTTGAAAGCGTGCATTTAGCACAAAATCTGATAGAGAATTACCCAATGTTTGCATACGCTATCATTCATCGATTGTTCCCTTAGTTCAAATGGTCCACAATAGATTTATCTAAAATTTGAACTCTCAGAGTTAGAAATGAAGGTGTCTCGTATAGCAACAGTCAAAAATTACACTCGTGCCTTAAATTAGTGGTCTCAGCTATGGGAAACTCTTACTTTATCCGACGGTAGTTTGATAAGTGACTTTGATAGTTAACAAAGACCCTATATTGATGGCGGATTTGAATATAGTGATGCATCCTTTATATCTGTACTTTTTACCGTAGATTTATAAAGTTAAAGAGTATTTTTAAATCCGCCTAGAATTTCTCCATTCTCCCTTAATCATAACGCTTGATAAACCATGGCACTACAACTGCTAGATTGTGTATAGATTAAGTGAACTGGTTTTAATCTTTTGGTATTCAAATCTATCTCGAAACCAGTTCGCGGGAACACTCTATATTGTGGAGTAAAAAATCACATGAGAAGGACGTATCTTGGTATGATCAGATTGTAGGTTCATCGTAGAGTATTAGTAGCTTAGGTATATTAAGAATGCATGGAAAAATAATAACCCAAGGTTTATCCAAGGTTTTAAACGATGTAGATGCAAAATTCTCACCGCATGCCGTCCATGCAATGTTTAAGAGTCCCTTACATGATTCATTAAGTTGGGATGTTGAAAATACAAGTGATGGTAATAATTTCATAAATAGATCGTTAATTGGCAAACATCAAGGAGATATGAAAATTTTCATGAACGTGTCATTGACTACTAAAAATTCATTCCAAAATCTGATGTCTAGATATGAACAGTATCAAGAATTAATTAGAAATAGAAGGGCTGAAGGGAAAACTGAAGAAGACGATATTGACGACGATATTAAACGGGTGGAGGTGCCATTTAAATTCCAAGTACCGTTCCCTAAATTAAACGAACAAGAACTTGGTAGACATCTGATTATTAAAAATGGTATTGAATTTAAAGGCGACACCGAAGTTGATTTAACACAAGATAATTATACCAACACAATAAAATATTTTAGCAGATTGGTTGATGTGGAAGAGAATAAATATTTGGGTATTGCAGAATTGACTGATTCGATCAATTTCTTAAATTTAAACATCCCCAACCGTTTGAGCCTTCAAGAAACAATAATCTATTTCCATGATGATGATTTTAATGTTAATGAGTTCACAACATTTCAAGTTAAAATATTATCGATTAGCTATGGCAAAATATTAATGGAATTAGAGTTATTTAACCCCAAGGGAGTTCAATTTTCAACTATCTATCTAGAAAGTTTAGTCGTTGCATCATCATTGATTTCAACAAAATTATAGTCTTGACTACAATCTTAAATTACAAACGTATATCTAATATAAGCATGCACTTAATCTCTATAAACTATTCCCTAATATTAAACTTTAAAGTTAAATTTAAATCTAATCATTGAACATCTAGCTAAATATTAAACTTTAACGTTTAATTTAAATCCAACTATTGAATATCTAGCTAAATAGTAAGATAATGTCCCCATTACTGACAAACAACCAACTAATACTACATACATATTATAGTTTTTTACGCTACCATCACCAATAACGGCGGCCCCAATAGGGACTCCAACTAAATTCCCTATACTAATGGCAAAATTAAGTATACCATAACGTTCACCAAATTCTGACACTTTGGTAATTTGCGCTAAACAAGCAGGGATCATACCTAATATCAGACCAGAAAAAAAACCACCAATTCCTGCAAATGCATACAATGCTGGTAATTGTGATCCAAATGCTAACCAAATAATGAAAATACATAAATTATAACCAATCATCATTAAAATATTAACGTTAAATTTACCTAAATAATCTGACCCTAAACCAGGTAATAATCTGCCTAAAATACTGGTAGTATTCCAAGTGGTTAAGATTAAGTAACCGGTTGCTTCTGAATAACCTTGTGCTATAACATAAGTTACAAAATAAGTAAGTAATAACACAAGGCTCAATTCAGTTGCAAATGATCCACCTGCTGATAATATAAAGGTTTTATCTACATGCTTTTTCAAAATGTTACCAATTTTGCTAAACATATTGCTAATGTCAAATTTTGATAAATTATTAGTTACATGTTTTGGAGCTTTTTTCGTCCTATAAATTCTTGATTTAACTAATACACAAGAAACCAACAATAAACCTAAACAAAGAAACGCTAAGATTCTTAGAGCCCAAACATAATCATATTTCACTAAACTGTACCTTAAAAGTAAGGGGAACACCAACCCACCAACGGACCCACCACTGGTAACAATACCAGTCATGAAACCTCTTTTCCTTAAAAACCAATGGTTTATAACTCCTACCAACGGGGTAACTGAAAACCCATTACCGAGACCTAACACAATAAAACTAAGAATAAATTGATACATTTCTGAACTATTAGCAGCTCCCATAAGTCCTCCAAACGTCAACAATGTAGCGATAATAAGTAAAGTCGTGGAGCCTTTATGATCAAAAATTGGACCAGCGACCAACCCCGTGGAATACGTTAACGCTAAATAAACTGAAAAAATCCATGAAATAGCTGATGTGTTTAAATGTGATAATTGGTGAATTGAAACATAAGCTTGGATTGCACCAATTGAATTAACCATCCCTAACGAAGTTATGGCGCCAAAAAACGAACCAATGATAACTAAATAAGCCTGTAGTCCACCGTCGGGGTAGAATTCCTCGTCTTTATCCATTATCGCTGGGGATCCTGATCCTGACCCTGACCCTGATTTTGATCCCGCTAAGGACTCGTTACCTGATTCAATTCTCTCAATACTTTCCCTTGCTCCAATTACAGTGCTTGGTAACGCATCTAACCTGATGTCACCATCTGATTGTCTTGGGTCTTCGACGCCTAGATCGTTCCATTCAAATCTGTGTTCTTCTCTTACTTCAATATCTTTACTCATGAGTCAACGCAGGTCTTTTTCAACTTTCGCAGCCCTTATAATTTTATTTATAATTTGATTTAGCGCAAGTTGTGCGAAACTGTCGCTTAGCTATACCATTGGGTGAAGGCAGAAATAGGTGAAGGTAGCAATAGGCAAAGGTAAAGGATAGCCATGAACTTCGACTCAATTAATGAATCCACTATCAATGATTTACTTGACATATTCGATAAAATCTATACCAATGATCATTTGCTCATGCTTGATAAGAAATTATCACCATTGATAAACTATTTAATACCGTTTAAAATATTTAAACAACGAGGGAAATTTGATAAGATAAGTTGGATTGAAGATAGCAATTTTGATACAATAGGTCAGCAACATCAGAATATTGTCATACTTGTTGATAATGAAACTTTGGTTAAGATTCCAAATCATTCAAGAGTAACATTGATCATTAAAAATTTAACCAAAAGCAAATTGTATGAATTGAATAATCAATATAATTTAAATCTTCAATTTAGTAATATCATCAATAATTCATTAAGCTTCATAAGGGGTAAGCATTTAAAAATATATAATTGGGAAGTTAAGGGGATTAATATTAATGATGTGTTAAGTTTAAGCTATGAATCTAATAGCGTTTTAACAAGGTATTTCAATGAACCATTATACCAGATAAATGAATTGACGTCAGTGTTAGTAAAATTAGTCGATAAATTTGGTATCAAAATAAATAACGTTTATGCAATTGGCAAAAATAGTAAACTTTTAATAAAAATATTTGAAACTAAAAAGCTTGAATATTTAAATAATAACATGAATAATTTACAGCAAGAGTTTTATTTAAGGAATTTAAGGGCTACACATAATTTAATTGTTTTGGAAAGAAATTTGGACTATACTCCGCTAGTGATGAATCAATTGAACTATATTGGGCTCATTGATGATTTGATTGATATTAAACTCAATCTTATCAACCTTAATGATGAACAAATTAAACTCAATGATGAATTGTTTGAAAACCTAAAATTTTTAAACTTTTCGTTGATTGGATTAAAATTAAACAAGTTGGCAAAATTGCTTAAAAATCAATACAACTCCAATAAAAATGATTTAAATTTAGCAGAGATTAAAAAATTAATTAAAAACTTGTCGAATTTGAATAATCAACAAGATTTAATCAAGAAACACACCAACATTTCCGAATTCTTGTTGAATAAAATAAAATTCGAAGGTGATAAAAAGTACAATGAATTTGAAATATTTTTAAATTTCGAAAACGAAATTTTCAATATGAGCTATAAGGTACAGTTGAATACCTTGCATAGCTTTTTAAATATGAATTTGAGTGAAAGTATAATTATCAATTCAATGATATTGATATCGATTATTAATGATGGGTTAAAATCAAAGGATTTTGACCATTTGAAGCTTTTAATGATTCAAAATTATGGTATTGACATTATTTTAAAATTAGACAATGTGTTAAAGTTTAAGCTCATTAAATTATCCGATGTTGAGGTCAATGCCGTAGACAACGATGATGACATAATGGGGGGTTGGGTCGAGGTTTATAACAGTACTTATACCCTACTTAATAAGTTCTGGTCGTTACATCCTAATGAAGAACTGAGTGAGCCATCGTCATCATTACCACAAGACAAAGAAATAGTTAGTGTAAACGATTACTCGTCGCCAAACTTCACCTTGCCTTCGAGTACAGTACCATTGATCATTCGTATCATAGAATCGTTGTTCGAAAGAGAATTTTTAACCTACAAGCCATTGAATAAAATAACTAATCAGCCGAGTTGGGAAAACTTGTCGCTTTCCAAGATGTTCAAAGTTCCGGTAATCGAAAACAAGCATGGTGAATTGGTTACAGAGTCAATCATCGTCGTCATTGGAGGTATAACCTATAGTGAAATATCATGTATTAATTATTTAAATGAGAAATTTAAATCAAAAAATTTAAATCATAAATTGTCTATAATAACAAACGGCATTGTAAAAAACGGCAATTTACAAAATAGTTTAAATGAATAGTTTTTCTGTGTCCTTATCTTTGTGTTTATCTTTGTCTTTATCTTTGTCTTTATCTTCATCTTTGTCTTCATCAACATATCTAAAAGTTCAACCGAGAACGTTATAAATTACCCGACTTGACCTATTTATAAAGCATCCTCAGCTTCCTTTTGAGCCTTTAACTTGGCGTAATAAGCATCTCTTTTGGCCACACCTGGTTTATGTTCAAATTGCCAGTAGGCAATAGCAAAAACAAATCCTAATCCAAATCCAGTGGATATGTCAGTGATGATTTTTCTTCTCAAGGTTCCGGTGATTGGTGCAATGGCCATGTCTGCTGTTGTGATAGGGGTTTCCTTACTGTTAAATATGTACGAATCAGCTATAAAACTACTTAATGCAAAGTATACAATACCAAAGGGAAGTGTTTTATATCAGTTTTTTCTCATTGGGTGAGAATTCTCAAATTGGCGGTGGGTCGTGTGGTGGCCGCCAACCATCAGATGATATTCTTTCCAATGAGAATTTCTCAAAAACAACTGAGTATTCGTTCACCATGTTAAGATCAAGAGTATTAGGTATTGCTAGACCAAACAGATTATTCACCAGAAACTTCCAAACGTCCAACAAGTTATTCAGTGGATACCACCCAGAAGAAGGAGTTTACTCCAATGTCCCATTCAAGGTTAAAAGAAGATTCATCCCATTTTCCGTTTACTACTGGGGTGTTTTAGGATTCTTCTTTGCATTCCCATTTATAAATACTTATTGGCATTTAAAGAAAGCCGGTTCATTTGACATGTAAGAGCCTTTCAATTGCATTTAGTTGGGTGAGACTCAAATTCGGTCAAATTAAATTGAGAGTGTGAAACGGTATTGAACAGCACCAAAGGGAATACATTAACTATCTAGAAATCTTACTTTTTTATTAGGTTTAGGATTATCATGATGGAATTTACGTTTTATAATTGATTTCTTTGGCTTCAAATCTTTGTTAATCTCTCTCAATGCTCTAACGTCAAGATTTTCATCAAACTCTTGCGTTTCGTCAAAATCTTGATCGATGGATCCTATGTTTCCCATGTTCCCGATACTTGCAAAATTGTCATCTAATGGGATAGCGGGTTCAAAATCAAAATTAAACCCTAATCCTAGAGGATTATCATTTTCATTACGGGTGTTTAAATCATTTGAAGTTTCCGGAACTTTAAGTGATTGATTATTGTCAAGTATATCATTGTAAGATGGTGTAACTCCTTCTTGTTTTCTTTCTGGCTCGATGTCTATTTCTGCTTGATTTAATGGAGCTAGTGGGGTTAGTGATGGTGATTTACCCTTTACAGATCCTTTTTCATTCTTAAACGGTAACCCAAAATGGTCTAACCAATTACATAGACTTTCATTATCTTCAACTGGTTGCAATGGGTTACTGAAAATGGATAGAAACAATTTATTGGGTACTATATTCGGCCTGTATTTTTTCTGCAAATATAAATTTTGCTTAATACTCTGATTGTCCAATATGCTTCGAATATGCACTAAATTTTTATGATAATGTTGAACTTTGAATTTAAAATTGGACCTCGTATCTTTAATTAACGATTCGTGAATTTGATTGATTCTTAAAACTAGCTGATTTCTAATTTCGATATTTTTCCGATAAAACTTTGTATTTTGGTTGAATTTAAATCTATTGTTTAGACTGATAATATATTGCAAAAGGATATTACATTCTCTTAGAAATTGCTCCGGTGTTACGTTGCTTGGTAAATCTTTGGCGTAGTCTTTGTCGATTTCATCTTGTTTAAACTGTGGTTGTATGACATGGCTACCTGTACCGGCACTGGTGCCGGCGGCACCATTGCTGGTAGTATCTCCAGTTCCAGTTCCAACTCCAGTTCCTCTTCCACCACCAGCAGGAGACAACTTTGCATTTGCCAATCTTGGCGATTTTGATTTTGTTGCTTTGATAATGAAATCTTCAATCTTATTTAATAAATCTTTGTTGAATAACTCAATATCATTATTAATCCAAGTTTTAAACAAGTCGATTAAATTTTGTCTAATTTCTGGTACGAGTAAATAAGTATCTTTAAAAATCTTTAGTAAATTTGTTTCAAATAGTAAATTATAAGGATTACCAACGTTTTTAATGATTGAATCAATTAAATAAAATCCGTATAATTTATGTTTAGGGAAACATTTAGTAATTCTAATTTCAATCAAGTTAACAATTAGATTACTTGTATCAATATTCTGTTTACAAATTGTTGTTAATTCATTAATCAACGTGGTTGATGCAGAGGTTAAATTGTTTAATTTCAAATTAAACGTTGTTTCAACGTCATCTTCTTTAGGTATGCTGTTGGTGGTGTCGAAAGTAGTGGTGGTCGTGGGTATCGTTTGACCACCGCCAGTATCATCAACATTCGTCATGCTCATCTGATCTAATAGTTGTATGACGATTTATGCGATGTATGCGAATTATATGCTTTATAATCTACTATAATTGTTTATGATAATTTATGATGGTTTATAACTGGTGATGCTTTGGAAACTTTCAATGCGCACAGATATATAATTATTAAGTAACATGATCCCAGTAACTATTGTATTTTTCATCTTCTTGTTACTGACTTACTTAGGATATAATGACATGACCACTGTCGAGTGACTAGCTACCTGGTTCGATCTGGTAGTAGACGACTTATTACCAGCTTATTATAATTTTACTTTATACACCTGTAACGATCACTTTACCTTGGGGACATGGACTAAATAGTACGCCACCGGACGGTAGTGTTGCCTTTAGTTCTAGTTATACTTTAGATAACTTAACATTCCCAGTAGGCTTCCTGGTGAACCAGTTCGAAGAGGATGAAGACTGTCATCCCTTATTCAATATCAATGCGAGAAGGTTAGCTCCAAGGGATGTTAGTGATGAAACAGTGTCGCAGGGAATAGCAGGAGTGGTGGTCGGACAACGTGCTTGTCAGTGAGGTGTTGACCAACATAACCAAAGTTCTGTAGTACTAGCGAAGTTGAGTTGAAACGGCCGTATGTCATAGGAGCGACGAGGTTAACCTCACATAAAAATTGTAATGATACCACCTTACTGAAGAGGTCTGCATTGGATACGTACCAGGAACATTGTCATACCAGCACTCCTAAAGGCTAGTCTTAAAGCAGAACAAGCTGGTACGATACTTATTTTGTAAATATGGCGATATTAATGACTTTAGCGTCATCATTGAACCGACAAGGCGAAAACTCTGAAGCAGTGAACTCAATATTGAAGAAGAGGTGACATCCATCTAACAGAGGTGAGTTATTAACTCTGAAAACACTGTATCACTGTAAGTGAATAACAGGTGGAATGTTAGAAATGAGTTCCCAGGAGTTTTAACCGGGGTTGATATGCTGTGTGCATTTTTATGCCTTTTTCTAATGAATTTTACTCATATTAATGCAAGATGTTTAAGCGTCCGCTAGTGCACATATATGTTCCACATTTAAACGGATGTTAAGGGGATATTACACACTACAGTCGGATAACATTACAGTCGGATAACATTAGGGTGGGATAAACATTACAGTCGGATAACATTAGAGTAGGATAAACATACAGTAGGCTAAGCATTACCGTCAGCATACGCATTAGTCAGGATACGCTTTACAGAGGATAAGCATCAAGTGTCGAATGTCAATCAGGGTACAATGTCTATCGACGTACCATGGGTCAAACGAGCTTTGATCACTATCGTCAATGGTGACCCTGATGATTCTCATAGTGATCCACACCGTGTGTAAACAATTCTCTAATTATCTATGACCCAGCACCATCATACTTATCGTCTGGTATAAACGTAGCTGTCTCCATGTTGTTTTCAAATGCCAATGTACTAAAATAATCGTCAATACCACTAATTAATCCAGATCATCACCTCATCCAATTTGCAACCCACTTAAATGGCACCAGCTGGTACTAGCCTGGACCTGCGCTAGCGAGTCAGTGGCACTAAATTTAGGGGTAAAAAAGGGAAAATCCCAATTCTCTGGTTCCCCCACGACGTTGATGACTCAATCGAAAAAATCGTCACTACTAACACTACTGTACTGCGAAGGTTTTTTTCGATTAGTCTTCAATCTTTAGCTGGTTTTTAAAATACCAAGGTTCTCCTCCATTCAACTGTATAAATATCATTCTCATATCATAGGATTTTATTGCTAGTAGATATTTTCAACAATTTATTTACAACTTAATTTTTCCCTGTTTTACTTTTATTGTACCGTCCTTTTTGTTCCATTTTTAATTCAAGTAGAAATGGTGTTTTAAACCATTTAAGACTTTGTGTCCTGTTTTAACGATCGTGGAGAGAAGAGAGATAACCAATAACTAAACAACAACTGAAGATTACTAAGATTATTTTATAAAGCTTAGTTTACATATTATAACGTGAACAAGATTAGTTGATTACTGGAAGTAGAAATTCTATTCAACGTCTTTTCATCAAAATATATTTACAGGAGAGAATAACGCAAACGCTGAAGACAATCAACCCAAGAACATGGTTGTGGTGAAAGATATGATGCCGATTGTATCAAAAGATATTAAATTAGAGAAGGAGTTTAATATCAACGATTTTCTTAATGATTTACCATCATTAGTTGATGATGGCAATGGCAATAGTGCGCAGATTAGTGAAATGAATAAACGCCGTAATGATGAGCTGCAGAATCATGAGCTGCACAATAACGAGCTGCAGAATAACGAGCTGCAGAATAATGATAAACTTCATAATGATAACAATAACGATAACCAACGTAATAATGATGATTATTTTGGCGATTATGATAATGATGGCTTGACCGACGGCTTGACTGATGGGTTGACTGAAAGTGGGTTTACCGAGATCTTGACGGAATTTACTGATTTCACTGATTTCAATGAAAGCGAATCGTCCCATCTCAATGCTGGTGCTAATTATATTAATGCTAGCAATAGCAATAATCGTGGGAAAGTTAAAAAGCCTAAAAAGAGAAAGAAAAGATCAAGACTAGCAAAGGTAACCAATTTGTCACCCTCGATTTTCAAAAAGGAAAGGAATAAGTTAATGATGATCATTATCAAATACATTTCCATCAAAATCACTAATTTATTCCCTCGCAAAAACAATAATGAAAGCAAACTTTCCTTGGAAAAGTTCTTAATCATTATCATTAATCGTTTAAAATTATCCTTAGATAGCTTTTTAAAATCAATCATTTACTTGTTGAGATACATGGATATCATTTATTTGTTAAGATATCTCAACCAGTCCAATAATTTTGCCAATTTCAATGAAATGGATTTCTCATTGAAAAAATTGATTATTGGCTGTATTAAATTAACTTTAATGCAAGAAAAAATTCATAAAAACTGGTCCAATTTGATCGGTTTATCGAATAATGAAATTAACTTGATTATTAAAACGATTTTAAGTAGATTGAATAATAAATTGATTATCAAAAATAATGAATTTGAAACTTTTAAATTGGAAATTTTTAGATACGTTAAAATGATTTCCAGTGAATATTAGTGTGATTTAGTGTACAATAAATGGTGTGTTACATTTCTACTCTACTCGATACAAACCTTCTACATACGGCATATGGTAACTAAGAATTCATGCAGCTAGTTTCCTTGGTGTTTGTGTTGTTGCATCACTACCATATAGAAGTGTTTTTAATGCCAGCGTTGTTTTGTGTAAATTTTAGTGATGCTTGTCTCGTATTGTGTAGCTTTTAGTGATACTTGTCTCGTTTTGTGTAACTTTATCGCTCTGGGACATAAAAAGTATGAGCATCTAAACGAATCCAGTTTCTCCAACAGCCTCTCCAACAGCTTCTCCAACAGCTTCTACCATTACTAATCCAGTTTCTCCGATGTCTACCATTCCCTAAGCATACATAGCTGCATCTTCACAATGTTGTAGAGATGCCACCTGAACAAAAGATAAATTTGTCAATTTTGCAATTTATGAATACTATATTTTGCTAACAGGAAACAAAAGACAAATACTCAAACTACACAGCAAACCCGCTGTGCTGACGTCCAATGTCCCACCACCTAGCCTGACTATCCACTCCTCCCTTCTTCAAAGCGATAGGTTATAAACGTTGGTAGCCACCCCTTAACTATGGGTGCACCGCACTCTGGTGTACCGAACAGTGACTCAACCATCGAAAGTCCATTGAGTCATTATCAGTTTAAAATCTCTGCGGAAGGGTATATACAGGAATTTTTTTCAAATTTTTCACATTGAAATTGTTTAGTCATTAGATGTATAAAAGCAAAGCATCCCGTATTTATTGGAAAATATTTATTGAATATTATTAGATCTATTCAAGAGGTTGCAGCGAATAACTAAGCATCAGCAGTTAACATATATAAGAACAAAACATGAGTGCTAATCCATACGGTCCAAACCCTTCAGACTATTTATCCAACGTCGCTAAATTCGAAATCATCGAAAGTACCTTGAGAGAAGGTGAACAATTTGCCAATGCATTCTTCACCACGGAAAAAAAAATCGAAATTGCTAAAGCTTTAGATGACTTTGGTGTTGATTATATTGAATTGACATCGCCAGTTGCTTCTGAACAAAGTAGAAGAGATTGTGAAGCTATTTGTAAATTAGGATTAAAAGCTAAAATATTGACCCACATCAGATGTCACATGGACGATGCCAGAGTTGCGGTCGAAACTGGTGTTGATGGTGTTGATGTTGTTATTGGTACTTCGCAGTACTTAAGACAATACAGTCACGGTAAAGATATGAACTACATTGCCGAAAGTGCTATTGAAGTGATTGAATTTGTCAAATCCAAAGGAATCGAAATCAGATTTAGTTCCGAAGACTCGTTCAGAAGTGATTTAGTCGATTTGTTGAACATTTATAAAACCGTCGATAAAATCGGGGTCAACAGAGTTGGTATTGCTGATACGGTTGGTTGTGCAAACCCAAGACAAGTTTACGAATTGGTCAAAACGTTAAAATCCGTGGTTAGCTGTGATATCGAGTGTCATTTCCATAATGATACCGGTTGTGCTATTTCTAATGCTTACACTGCCTTGGAAGGTGGGGCCAAATTAATCGATGTTTCGGTATTAGGTATTGGTGAAAGAAACGGTATCACTCCATTAGGGGGATTGATGGCCAGAATGATCACCGCTGATAGAGATTACGTGTTGTCAAAATACAAATTGCATAAATTAAGAGATTTAGAAAACTTGGTTGCTGATGCCGTTCAAGTTAACATCCCATTCAATAACCCAATCACTGGGTTCTGTGCATTCACCCATAAAGCTGGTATCCACGCCAAAGCTATTTTAGCCAACCCTTCCACTTACGAAATCTTGAATCCTTCCGATTTTGGTTTAACGAGATATATCCATTTTGCTAATAGATTAACCGGTTGGAACGCTATCAAATCAAGAGTCGAACAATTGAACTTGCATTTAACCGACGATCAAGTCAAAGAAGTCACCAATAAAATCAAAATCTTGGGTGATGTAAGACAATTAAATATCGATGATGTGGATTCCATAATCAAAGATTTCCATTCAGATTTAAGCGAAGACTCTACTGAGCCTACTACGAATGAAAATGATAATGCAACCACTGAAGAACCAGAAAATAAAAAACAAAAAATTTAAAAAGTTGGAAATTTTGCAACCTAACAAAATTAAATGAGTAAAGAGTATTTATTTCTAAAAAGCTATTAAAATATATGAATTGTTTAGTTTTCCCTCTAGTCGATCTTCAGAACTCCTCCTCCAACACCCTGGTTGTCCCTTGTGGTGTATTGATGAACCAAATGTTCTTGATGTTATAGTGGGATGTTATAGTAGGTAAACATGGTGATAGCACTATAATTGATGGGATCTGGCACAAGAATCGCACGACTAATGTAAAAATTTTCATTCAACTCACTATCAATCAAATGTCATCAGTGTATGTAACAGAGCAACCGTGGTTATTGTAAAGTATTTGACATCGCTGACTACTTTATGGTCACTATACTATCGATTATCAATTAACCGAATGTTTACTAACAAAATAGCGTCGAAAACAATCTTAATTTAAACGGTAATTTAAATAATTCAAGTAATTCTACTAATTCAAATGGTAACCACCACGAAGGGTTATCAATTCCAACCAATGAGAATAGCAAGATCTATAGCTTACCCGAAGCATTTGAACTTTACCAGCAGAATAAAGAGTTCTATCAAAATTTGAAATTTCAAACCGATGAAAACTTTAAGTATCTGACCCCCAAGGATATTTATCATTTAAGAACTCACAAGAGGGGAGTGCAAAGAGAAGGAGAAGATGTGCCAACGAATGCAGCGGTTGAAAGCGACGTGAATCAGTCTATTGAGCGAATTATAGCCAATGATGATATTCTGAATGGTAATGATTTAAAATCTCAATCTCAGTCTCAATCTCAAACTCAAGATCAGCTTCACAATCAACACCAACAAACCCAAGATCACTCCCAGAATCACTTTCAAATGGAATCTAATCATTCATTACATTTAAATCAATCTCCACCACGCAACATGTTGGTTCCTGATTTGATCACTTGGTTCTATTTAGACTCATTCAACAATGAACAAGGTCCATTCACGTCCAAACAAATGTCAAATTGGTTCAACGATGGGTATTTAAATTTGGAATTGATGATCAAGTACCAGAATTCAAGTTTTATGAAATTACAGAAAATTTGTGAACTAGGTAGCTTTTCCAACCCGTTTGATGTTTCATTACCTGATCCTTCAACTTTGAATCAGTCCCCTTTGAATCAAACACCGTTGAATATTTCGCCGTTAAATCCTTCCACGGTTAATCCTACCACCGTTAACCCTAGCATGTCGTTGAATTCTTCAATTAATCAAGATATGCAAGGCAATGTGGGTCATATTTCGAATCAAAACACCGGTATTTCAAACCAAAACACTGGCATTTCAAATCAAAACACTGGTATTTCAAATCAAAGCACTGGCATTAATAACGGTGGTATTAATTTATTAAATAATTTAAATCAACCATATTATGATTTGAATTATTATAATAACTACCCGTTATTGAATAATTTGAATAATAATTTAAATAACAATTTAAGCAATTTGAACAACATCAATGGTATTAACGGGATAAATCCAATTAATATGGGAATGAATATGAATAATTTAAACATGGGAATGAATAATTTAACTACTAATTTAAATACCATGAACTTGAATAATTATTCAAATTTAAATTCAATTAATCCCTTATCGAGAACTAATTCTTCGTGGGGGGTTAATAATATGGATTATTCATCACCTTCAACTCCTTTAGCCACCGCTAATCCTTTAAATCCAATGAATCAACCTTTAAACAGTTTAAATGGCAATGTTAATTCTGTTAATGGTACCAATAATAATAATAGTACCAATACTAATAGTAATCATAGTAGCAGCAATAATAATACTGCACCCATTCAACCAACTCCAATTTCACCATGGTCAAACACTAATACTCCACCAATTACAACTTCCCCATTTATCGCTACTCAATCAGTTCTGAATTCAAATTCTGAATCAATCATGGATGAAAAGCATGCTGATGTTGATTTGGAAGATATTAAACCATCCAGCATTCTTGTGGAAGAAGTTAAACCAAATGTCGAAGTTGAAGAAATCCAACAGCCAAATGTTATAATTGGAGAAATCCAGCAACCTAGAGTAGTTAAACCTGAGGAAATCCAACAACCTAAAGTTATTAAAGGAGATGATACCCAAGTTAACAAACAAGATAAGCAACAACATAAGCAACATAATAAAGAATCAATTGAACAGCCAAAAGTTACTAAACCAGAGGCATCACAACCAGTTATCAAAAAGGAAGTTAAATTAGTTTCCCAACAATCACCATCTCAAACCACTGAAAAATTAGAATCAAAAGCACCAACGGCACCATGGGCCAATTTATCAAGACCAACATTAACTCCGAAATTATCCTTGAAAGATATTCAAAAGATTGAAAACGAAAAATTTCAAAAACAGAAAAAATTAGAACATGAAATCAAATCAGATTTCCAAACTACATTTATTCAAGAAGAAAAGCAAAAGGAATTTGACGAAGCTGCCAATAGAATTTCGTTACCTGCTTCATGGGGGGCTAATAAATCAAGTAAACCAATTAAAACTTTATCTGAAATTCAAGAAGAGGAAAGAAGGGCAAGTGAAGTTTTAAAACAGAAAGGTAAATCATCATCATTATTATCATCTTCCATTGCTTCCACGTTATCACAATCTACTCCAAAAGATGACGGTGCTTGGACAACGGTAGCTAATAAAAAACCATTAAAACCAACCAATTTACAATCATCATCATCATTTCAGACTACTTCAACCCCCGTCAAGGCAACTCCTCAAACTTTGAGAAATATTTCTGCAAATGTTTCCACCATTGATAATTCATTGAAACCAAGAATAGAATTTATATCATGGGCCAAGTCTCAAATGACCAATTTATACCCATCAGTGTCCACCAATGATTTACTTGAAATGTTTATTTCATTGCCTCAATCATCGGATTCAAATCAATTGATTTCTGAAACGGTTTACGCATCATCCACCACCATGAACGGTAGAGTCTTTGCCAATGATTTCTTGAAGAAGAGACTAGCCGTCGATAAATCATATGGTAATAATTTATCCGAATGGTCTAAAGCAATTATTGAAGCTGGTGATGTTGTAAATGTTGATGAAGATGGTTGGTCAACCAGTACAAAAACAAAAAAGAAAGGCAGAAAGAATTAATTGATAGCCTTTGCATACTAAAAATAGATTAAAAATCTCAATACATAATTTGCATTACTCTATAAATTGTCCTATCCCTAATACCCTCACATTCATAAACGTTTACTTCGAATTGTCCAAGTATAGACACCATCATTATGAGAAACCATGCAAATGAAAGTAAGTACAAAGTACTGCATTTTTATTTTCCCACTCTCTGACATGCCTATCCTACATTTACTAGATTGAATCATAGTCAATATTTAAAATCTCATCAACCAAATCAATATTCTCCTTGGGAATCATTAAAATGGCCGATCTGGCCATTGATAAATAATTTAATTCAAATGGATAATCAATGGGGAAAGAATTCACCCCATTGATAATTTTACTGGCCATACCAGCAACAATACCAGTAGAATCAGTGGGTAATTGTTGCAAATCTATCGTAATAGGATTGATGATATCTTGCGTTGACCCAATTAAAAATTTAGATTGAAATCCTAATTTTGATCTAGTCTTGGAAGATTTCGGTAAAATCAAAGACACTTCGTTAATTGAAGTTCTTGTGATTGCAAAATAATCTGGTATATTATTTTTAGCAATATTCCTAGCAGTTTTTAAAATTGTGGTAGTGACTTCGTTTGATCTTGAACCGGTTAGAAGCAATTCGATTTCTTTATTGATTACTGGTCTGATATTTGATTGCTTAAATAATTTAAAAATTCTACTCCCCAAGGAATCATCTGCGTTATTATTATTTCCAGAATTATCGTCCATACCAGCATGATGCTGGGTATTATTATTGATTATATAAGACCCTGAGATATCATTAAACTCAAAATTATTGTTGGTTAATATATTTATAACTTTTTCCTCTAAATTACATGGAATTAACACAATATCGCTGAAGTGACTCGATAAAAAAAATAACGAAATGTTATTATCTGATAACGGTTTCGTTAACTGTATAATCCTATTATTATCATTACCACCACTATCAATCTGTAAATTTACAAAAATTTCATCAATTAGCTTGATATCATCGTATCCTAAAGTTTGGCAAATTTTTAAAGCATCTTTAAACAATTTATTCATCATTTTGGTTGAGCAAATTATTGTGCATTCAATCGGTGTAAATGCAATATGAAAAAAATATCCTTCTTCTTCGTCTTCTTGTCCTTCTTCTTCTCTTTCTTCTCCTCTTTCTTCTGCCTCTTCTGCCTCTCTATTTCTATCTCCTTTTCGATGTTCTTGTTCATCAAGCTCTTTTAATTCTTTTAAACTATCGTGATCTAAGTGATCAAAACTCGAATGTGTCGACTCTTTTAAATTACCAGGTTTACTTGAATTATCAATTTCTTTCTCATTAAAACTTGAAGTCGATGAAACCGACCCATGCTTCTTTCTACCCTTTGGAGAATGTGTCGATGATAGTGACAGATGATCGTATAAACTGTTCCGTTTCAGTTTGGAAAGAAAACTAAATTTTTCATTTAATGAGATTAAGTCATGTTCCTTATCATGGTTGTGAATATGATTACCATCACTATCACTATCAAACTCTTCATCATTTAAAGTTTTGGAGGCCTCTAAGTGTAAGAATTCAAGTATAGCACTCTTAAAAAGCCAATATTTAGATCGATTGATCGATAATATCGATAATTTTGTAGGATTGATTTGAACTTGGTTCATGACGTACGTTTGATCCCTTTATTTTGTTTTATTTATGCACCTTCAAAATATCGTTAACCTTCACCAATACCCAAAAAGATATCTAACTAACCAAAGCAACTAGCAATACCTGCACTAACCCTAAATTCGTTGAAATAGTGATTTATGTACTGATTAACCTGGAAGATTCTCTTTTTTATTTTTTCACTAATGAAAACCTTTTATCTCTGACTCAATCAGTGGAGTCAATGCGATCTGATTTGGTTTTTTTGCAATTTGATAACTTACACGCCTTTTATCAATTGGATTTATTAACAGTTTGATTTTCTGTAACTATTTTTGTATCCACTTATTTCCTATATGGAGCCTAGTAGGATGTGGTGATACTACTATATATAAACATAAATATTTGAGAGTACAGATTAGCACAACAATCGTTTTATTGAAAAATGAAAAATCTGAAAAACACAATGGCCTACGGCAACTAGAGGGAATTGTAGATGGACCAGGTCAGGAATTCCTTAGCCTCCAAGAGTATTAACGCTTAGCTGGTAGGTCGGGACAAAGTAATAGGAAAGTCCAGGAGAGACCAGGAGAGATAATAGGAGGGGGAAAGTAGTCAACACGAATTAGAGAATGAGGAATACAACGACTGATTGGCCAGTCATGATTACGGTAAATAAAGGTATAAACCGTTAGTCCTCCACCTCTTACGGTTAATCTGCTCGATTAGAGTTGTTAAACAAACAAACACCAGATTAATCAATTACATAAGTTAACAAAAGAACAATTATTTTGGAATTAGGGGCACCAAAAAAACAATGGGGGCTAGCGTTTTAGATTAAAATTTTGTATTTGTAATGCCAATTCGGCAAGTATTTCTAGTTTAAGGGAAGTACTCGCTTAATTGGGACGCAGGGATTATTAATTAGAGTTGGGGTTAAGAAGAACGATGCTTACTCTTGTTCATTCTCCGAGTTCACTGATAGAGTTGAGATTTGAGAAGACAACGTCGATTTCAGATAAGATAAAGTCTTACGAGAAGAATATATTAATACTTCGATAAATCTTGTCTTTCATAAAACGTTTCCCATAGTTCAATGCTTTCCTTCTGTGATTCAATTGAACTTTCAATAAATATTTCAACACTGTTCCTGAAATCATCAATTTTTTCAAACTCAAAAATTTCCAATTCTGACTTGATGGTATCGCTTATCAACGTAAATTTTTTCTCAAACGAAGTTGTCCTAGTGGATAATTTATCGATTTCGAAGTTTAAAGTTTCAATCTTTTCCACAGCGTTTTTCAGCTTATACTTACTCAACGATGATTTTTTCTTGTTCAAGTCAGTTAAGTAGTTCTGATACATGGTGTAGATTTTTAATCTTTGATCAAAAACATATTTAATGGATCCAATGATTCTTAAATACTCCTCGATGGTGAAACCCAACGTTAAATGGTCTTGCAAATTAACTCTATCTAAATTATCTTTCAACTTGAGTTGAATGTCATTAAAGCTGATTAATAAGTTGGTGGTCTTTTTATTAATTTCCAAGTTCGATAATTCTTCAATGGTTAAGATTATTTGTTCAATCACATTAACAATATCAATTCTTTGGCTGATAATTAATTCAATTGATTGGTAAAAATTTTTCAAATTAATTTCTAAATTTTCGATATAGTGACGTTTATTTTCAAAAAATTCATCGGGTTCATCAACTTTATTAGACATCAGAAATATCGATGATATGAACCCATTATTTGACGATGAAGTATCTACGGTGGTGTCCAATATATTATCATTATCCAACGATTCGTTATTTTGTAATGATGCTCCACTACCACTAATTTGTTCTCTTTCTTTACTTTCATTAATAAAATCCTCAGAAATTAAAAACATTATAAAATCTTCATCCATGGATAAATAGTCGATTGAACCTATTTTAGTCAACATTTTTTCTAACGACAATCTTCTATTTTCAATAAAGCTTTCATTAAATCTGCCAATATACGTCTGTTTCAGTGGTGGTGGTGGGATAATTCTTCCCAAATGATTACTCTGTAATTGATGATAAATCCACCGGAAATCTTTATAACGCCTTGTCACAGTGAAGGCCTCCTGGGTTTGAGGGAAATTACCAATGGATGGGTTTTTACTTTTGGTAGTAATTGTATAAACAATATGAGCATTGGTAATATCACCAACTTTCATGGGGTCACTGACCGAAATCTCCAATACATTTTTATCATGTAATTCTTGTCTAGCATTAGGAGTTGCCGGTAAATTAGCCTTATCAACGTTTTTGTGACTACCATTTTCATTTTCTGATTTTATATCATACAATGGAGCCTCGGACTCCTTCAATAAATCATCTTTTGCACTATTTGATTTAAGTGATAAATTATCATTCAGTTTGTTTGAATCATTACCCAATGGTCCAGTATTGGCTATTTTCTCATTTGATAAATGTTTAATCGTTTTGTTGGATGAAAACTTTCTAGGTCTCTTAAATGATTTTTTACCCTTCTTTGAACCACCATTATCACTGGGATCACTTTCTTTATGAAATTTGGCTTGGGGTAATTTTATCGGGCTATCGTTTGACTCAAGGAATAATGAATCTGCAGCATCGATTTTAGGAGATTTGATCGATTCTTCAAATGGTAAATTGTCATCATTAGTTAATTCACTAATTAATTGGGACTTCTGTTCATTTTTAGCTTCTTTCCGTAACGCATACATTTGATCCATTTCTGATTTGGCAACATCGTAAGCATTGGAATGTTGCAAGGGGTTGGAGGGGTTTGACGACTCTTGTTCTTGTAGTTGTTCGTCGTCATCCTCTTGTTCAACGTTTTGTTGATGGTGTCCTTCATCTTCTTCCTCAGTTTCGTGGGCTTTGTCACCAATGTTTAAATCACTAAATCCATTAAAATCAGGATCCGCAAATGACGATGTACCATACGCCGACTTGCTAGGGGTAAATACATCATCCCAATGAGATGCTGTTAAATCATCATTATTCATTGCTCAGTCGCTTATGTTGAATCGCGAACGATAAGATCTCTCGCACTTTTAACCACAACCACTTTCAACGAAATAATATGAAAAGAAAAACAAGAGAGAGAGACAACGGGCTAGTTATAGGTATGTATTAGTGCAGCACTCTATGGGGCAGTATAACCACCATCAACAATAAGGTCTACCCCAGTAACGTAAGAAGCAGCGTCGGAAGCAGCGAAAACATACGCACCAGATAATTCTTCTGGGGTTCCTTCTCTTCCTAATGGAATGTGAGTTAACCAAGTTTCCTTCTGTTCCTTTTCAACAAAATCACCAATGGAAGTAGAAATGTAACCTGGTGAAATGGAGACAACTCTAGCGAAATGGGACCATTCCACAGCTAATGATTTGGCCAAGTGAATCACTGCCGCCTTAGCAGCATTATAAGGAGCTTGCTTTTGAGGATAATTAACAATCAGTCCTGACATCGAAGCGGTTAAAATCAACACCCCCTTACCTTTCTTTTCGAAAATCTTACCGACATGTTTTGCACAGTAGTACACCCCCGTGAAATCTAAATCAACGATTTTTTTCCAGCTGTCGTGGGATTCGGCGTGAATCATTTCTCCCACCGTCCATGGAACCCCAGCGTTAGCAACGAAAATATCAATCGTACCGAAGTCTTGTTCTATTTGGTCAATGACTGATTCAACAGATTTGGCATCACTAATATTACACTTGTAAGCTCTACATTTGACCCCATACTTTTCACTAAGTTGTTTTGCCTTATCGTCAGCAGGTGTGGAGTTATACCAAATAGCGACGTCCGCGCCAGCTTGGGCGTATGATTCAGCAACAGCGAACCCAATACCTGTACTGGAACCAGTGACTGAGGCTACTTTGCCTTTTAAGGAAAATAAATCAAGTATATTTTTTGGTGGAGCTGGTTGTTTAGTAGGTAAGTCTTTTAAACTGACGTTAACTATACTATCTAATGCCATGGTTATTGAATTTGTTTTTGTAGTTATTTATGAAATTATTTATTAAGTTATTTATCAAGTTTTTGTTGGGCAGTCGGTTCTTTTATAATTTTCCACTCGACAAACAATTCGTATAATGATTTGAAAATGAGTTTTTTAAGTGGGGGGGTTGTCCCTCCTATTTAAATCAATTCGCAATATTTAATTGCTATAATTATTTTTTAGTCCATACAGCTCTAAACCAGAGGAAATAATAGGTGAATTTGCATAGTAGTGATCGCTGAAACATACTATTAGCCACGACACTTCTGCCATTCGTGGGTAACTACAATGGAGTTTACAGATATTCGGAGGTTATCTCTCGATATCGCAATTAATGCAATAATCCGCAAATTCAGTGCCATTATTCGATGATTCCTTATGTAGCCGGATAAATTTCACGAGTTTTTCCTATATAAATAGCAATTGGATTAAATTTCGTAGTGTACAACTGGGGCGTTCATTTTCAGATCGATGAATATATGTTTTACACTGGTGTATGGCGAACATTACCCCGGGAAATGATCTCACTTGGATTTCACACTTCCATGAACCTACGTCATAGTGAGATCATTTGACCAACTTACATTTCTAGAAATTTCGTTTTAACTGCTCCAAAGCGAGCACCATCAAACGCTTTCATAACCCTGTTGTAAACAGGCAAACAAAGAAAAGAAAAAGAAGAAGAAAAAGAAAAAGGAAAAAGAAAGAGTAACATCAAAGTAGATAGTCGTATAAGCATATGACGTGAAACAATTAACTATTTGCATAAGAAAAGAAGAGACACATCAAAATAGATAGTCGTATAAATATATGAAATGAAATAATTAAACTATTGGCATCTAGTAAACACGAACAGCAGGAGGAACAGGTTTACAGTCATTTTCATCTAAAGTGGTTTTAATAACATCTCTGTAATCTAATTTAACCTCTTTACCGTAGTCTAATTGGTAAGATAAGGAATGTTTTCTCCAGTTTACATCATCTCTATCAGGATAATCATCTCTGGCATGAGCTCCTCTTGATTCTGTTCTGGCAGCAGCGGAATAAGCAGTTTGAGTGGCACATGTTAACAAGTTTTGTAATTCCAAGGTTTCAACCATATCACTATTCCAGATCATGGATCTGTCGGTGGTTCTGACATCACCAAATGATTTATCAATTTCAGTAATTTCTTCGACACATTTATCTAATGTGTCTTGAGTTCTGAACACAGCACATCCCTTTTGCATAGCCTTTTGCATAGATAATCTAATATCGGCAGTAGGAGTGTTACCGGTAGCGTTTCTAATTTTATCCAAGTTCTCAATTGAGAATAACCCAATATCTTTTGGTGCTGATTTTAATGGAGTACCCGGGGTTAATTGACCACTAATGGTGTGAGCGACAGCTCTACCGAAAACAACTAAATCTAATAATGAGTTAGCACCTAATCTATTAGCTCCATGAACAGAAGCACATGCAGATTCACCACAAGCAAATAACCCTGGAACAACTTCATCTTCACCCTTTTCGTTTTTCTTCAAAACTTCCCCGGTCCATTTGGTTGGAATACCACCCATATTATAATGGACGGTTGGTAAAATTGGAATTGGTTCTTTAGTAACATCAACCCCGGCGAAAATATGGGCGGTTTCAGAAATACCTGGTAATCTTTCCTTCAACACTGGAGCAGGAATATGGGATAATTGCAAGTACATGTGATCTTTTTCAGGACCAACCCCTCTACCTTCGTTAATTTCCATGGTGATGGCTCTGGAAACAACATCTCTGGAAGCTAAATCTTTGGCATGAGGAGCGTATCTTTCCATAAATCTTTCACCTTCAGAATTAATCAAGAAACCACCTTCACCTCTGGCACCTTCAGTGATCAAACAACCTGATCCATAAATACCTGAAGGATGGAATTGGACGAATTCCATATCTTCTAATGGTAAACCAGCTCTGGAAACCATGGCGTAACCATCACCAGTACAAGTATGAGCTGAAGTACATGAAAAGTAAGTTCTACCATAACCACCAGTGGCAATAACGGTTTTGTGGGATCTGAATCTATGTAAGGTACCGTCTTCTTCATTGTATGCAATAACACCTACACATTCACCATCTTGCATTAATAAATCCATGGCAAAAAATTCAATGAAGAAATGAGTATCATGTCTTAATGATTGACCATATAACGAATGCAACAAGGCATGACCGGTTCTATCAGCAACCGCACAAGTTCTATAAGCTTGACCCCCTTTACCGTATTCTTTTGATTGACCACCAAAAGCTCTTTGGTAGATTCTACCTTCGTCATTTCTTGAAAATGGAACCCCATAGTTTTCCAATTCGTAAATGGAAGCTGGGGCTTCTTTGGTCATATAATGAATAGCATCTTGATCTCCTAACCAATCCGACCCTTTGACAGTATCATACATATGCCAATGCCAATCATCTTTATGCATATTACCCAACGCAGCATTAATACCACCTTGAGCAGCAACAGTATGTGATCTGGTGGGGAATAATTTGGAAATACAGGCGGTTTTGTAACCAGCTTCAGCTAGACCAAACGCAGCTCTCAAACCTGCACCCCCAGCTCCAACAACCACACAGTCATATTCATGATCTATGACATGGTATTTTTGATTCATATACTTGGAAGCATTAAAATCCTTACCGTCAATAGACCCAATAGTTTGAAATTTAGCAGCTGATGAAGAAAACGATCTTAAGTTTCTTAAACCTAATTTACTTCTTAAACTTATCATCTTGCCTTAATTTAAGTTGGAAATTAAAAAACTCAATAGTTATTCAGTTGAAGTTTTTATTTTTCTCATTTCTAATTCAATACCTCTCATTGGATGTCTTAGGTAGTGCGAATTCTGGTTTTTCACTTAGTACTCGGTTTATCTGGGGTATGGATTTACTATGTAAAATTATTATTGTTGGCACTAGTGTAAGGGGGACCATGGTGCCAGTGGATAAGACCTGGGGGCCATTATGTAGTGGTAGCCATCAAGTAGCATTACCATGAAAGGTAGGCTTCCGCATCGGATGCGAGAATCGCCAAAATGCTACTGGTGGGTCCTCGCACCGCTCTCACTGGAGCTGGAACGAACGCTAGTACGAGCGCGCTGACTAGAGCTACACGAAAGCGATCTGGTACCAACCCGAGCTGGTACGACGGCGCACGCGTGCGCCGCTGGCACCGCACGAAAGCATCCAGAGCGGACGCGATGCATTAGATAGCGCAGATGGTCCAGTTATTATATCTATTAATTTTATACAAACATTCGATTACACCACAGTGTAACCACCATCACATTTGATGTCAGCCCCAGTAGTATAACCAGCAGCATCCGATGCCAAATAAAGATAGGCCCCTGCCAATTCTTTTGGCACGGCTTCTCTTCCCTTTGGAATCAATTGACACCAGTGGGTTCTGATATCGGTTGGAACAAAATCTGAAATTTCAGTCAACCCAGTGTAACCTGGGGAAACAGTATTGACTCTCGCAAAACTGATCCATTCCACACTCAATGATCTGGCTAAATGCAAAATGGCAGCTTTGGCAGCATTATAAGGAGCCTGGTAATTTGGAACATTAACAATATGTGCCGACATGGATGCGGTGAAAATTAACGACCCTTTACCTTGTTTTTTGAAGATCTTACCGATGTTTTTTGAACAGTAATAAACTCCATTGACATCGACGTCAAAAACATTGTGCCATTCTTCATCATTGTCAGCTTCCACAATTGGACCTGAAGTCCAAGGAATACCGGCATTGGCAACAAAGATGTCAATGATTTCAAATTCGCTTTCGATGGATTCTATAACTTCTTTAACTTGTTGCGCTTTTCTAACATCACACTGATGGAACACAACTTGAGCTTTTGGATAAGTCGATTGTAAATATTTAATGTTTTCGTCCTTGGAGGAGTAGTCCACAATGGCTAATTTGGATAACCCAGCTTGTAAGTAGCTTTCACAGATAGTGAAACCAATACCTCTTGCACCACCAGTGACAATGGCAGATTTACCTGTCAACATAAATAAGTCCATAATGTTATTGGAAACTTGAGGAAATGGTACTGGCACGGTACCCACTGAAGTATTAATCACACTTTGAGGAGTTGAATCGATGGTCATTTTTGTTATTCTATTCTGTGCTATGGTATTCTATTCTATTCTATTGAATGGATGAAATTACTGAAATAACGGACAATTCATGGTCTATTTATATTATCAGGGAAAAGAAACTACGACATCGGCGGCTCAACCGTTGCACAAAAGAAAATAAAAGTCGTGGAGCAAAGAGACTTAACCCATCTTGATGTTTCTTTTCTTGCCTGCAATCATCCGCTCCTAGGTTCAATGTCATGGTGATGGATAGTTTACGGCGACGAAAAATACCCACCACTTTTGAAGCCAGAACTTAATCCACCAAAGTTTTAAAATTGACAAGTCTGGGGAAATTGAGGGTCCTGGTCATCTCAAATCGTTATACTCCATGATGCTATTGCCTAACCTCCACAGATTATTTTGTCTCTTGATCATCAGCAATAGCAGCTATACGTCAACTAGAAGATACTATCCATACATCATGCCGATATTCGTCCGTACTATCCTTCAATGTCCCCCTCTCACCAAGTTTATCCATAAATACAATATCTCAGACTATCCTCACAATGTGTCGATCACAGCAAATGTTCTGATACCGCATATTAATCCGAAAATTTATATATCACCACCCACCTACATAAGTGCGCTGGAGGATTGGGTGTACCGTCGTTATCGGTATTATGTCGTACAGGTCATCTAAATATCACGTCAAATATAGCATGTTGGATATAACATGGTAGTACCGCCGCAAGCTGCAAAACTCCAACATATTGTCTTGATTATATCCCTAGGAATTTTGCAATGGTCTCTGATTACGTCAGATATTACGTAATCAGACAATATATCCGTTGCCATGATCCAGATGGTTGATCTATATATATATTATATTAACCTGGCGATACTATTCATCGATGTCATGTCAAGTGCTGGCGGTGGTGCAGTGGTATAATAATGGCATCGTAAGCGACGCATCTGTATCAAAAAATAATAACCTCTTGGACGATACATGCGGCCCCAACTGAACTAACAGCCGATGTTTAAGTGAGGAGGCATCAGTTGTGCTGAGCAATCTAGCGATGGTAACGTTTCTGCAACGATGGTTCAATTGATGCCAATTGAAGTGAAGTGATATTATATCGATGGTTCAAACCTATAATGACGGCAACAATGCTGGTGTTTCACAAGCTAATCCACCAATTGTCGCCAAATCGAATAACCCTCATCGCTGGCCTGATGTATGACCGAGAACTTCTATGTGATAATGATAGATCTATTCAACCTTACCAACCATTGAAATAGCGTCTATACCCAGGTGTGTGGAAGGGTCAATGCAAATACACAAATCTGGAGAGATACAAAATTATTTTTCAAGGCACCTTTATCGACTAACTGGTTATGTTATCTGATGTGTGAGCGGATTTAACAGATACCTATAGCGATAGTGAATCTCTTTGATGATCCTTCCTTCGAAGTAAATTCGCTGACTACAAACCCTGTCAGTATTGGACAAATTGACTTGCAACTGGATCCATGTAAATAGCCTTGACTCCTCGTATTAACTAAATCTTTTATAACCATTGCTGATTACATAATTTGAGATATATATAGTTCAGCTGGATCTGAAAGAGATCTTGATTATCCGCCGTCATTATATTTCATAATTCATTAGTTGATTTACTTAACTAGTGGGGGCTTCAACAATATCATGGGGTCACGAGGTAAATTGAATGATAAACACCCTGAAGTAGTTCATGATATTTCATTGCCCCATATTCACACTCATTTCCCAGAATTTGATTTTCGGTATACATCACCAGAGTTTACCACTATTAATAGTGTCGACTCGTCATCAACACACTCCAAATCTCCCAACAATTACCGTGTGAATGCATCACTACCAACCCCTTATGAGTTATTTCGTTCTCCAATTGCAAAAATCAACGAGATTCCACCAATAAACGAGATTCCACCATATAGTGAAATGCCAGGGCTTCATCCAACTAAAGGTTTTTCTAACAATTCATCAAATCCAGAAAACATCCACCATTCAACCAGCAGTAGTCATCCATATGGTTCATTAACATCTGCTCCATCTTTTCACTGTCACCCACAACTTGCTCCTCCACCTCCATCGGCATCAGCACAAAATTTCCGAAATGTGCCAATTCAACAAGCACCTAGTCAATCAATACAAGGGCAACCATCATCACTAAGTCCAATTGTTCAGAACTCGTCAAAAGCTCCTGGGTCTGATTTAGACTATACGGGGTTCTCCAATGTGATTAAAAAAATATGTTCAGATTGTGGAGCTACTCACACATCACAATGGAGATATGGTCCAAATGGTAAAAAATTATGCAACGCATGTGGCCTTAGGTATAGGAAAGGTACTAGGAGCCGCAGTCTTAAAAATAGTTATAATAACTTAGTAGCTGGTGATTCGAAATCTGACGGTAAAATTTACAAATAGTGGTGATCGAAAGTGAAATTTTCAAGGAGAAAGTTGTATCTATATCAATAAAGATCATAATGTTCCTTAGTAAGTAGAGGATATAAGGTATAAATAGGTTTGAAACGGGTTTATTAACGATTTAACTCTAGACACTAGAATAATCATTTTTAGCGACGGTTATTTTCATCCCGAAAAAAGCAATGATAGTCTATTACTTGTTCTCTTATGTATTGAGGTGTTCCTATCACGTCCAAAAGCTTCAATAACTGGTCAATCGCAATAATGAAAAACTCCAATAGATTTCTATAGATCCCAACAGATCAAAAGGTTTTTTCGCAGTCGAAACTTCGATTGATTGCACAGGGAAATATCCTCTAAATTTTTTAGACACCGGTAATTTATAAAATGGAACAGGATAATGATGTAGGGAAGAACCCCCCGCAGAGTAGTAGTTACAAGACGTATACCCTGGTTGAAAATCATCAAAATTACAATCATTCCGTTAATCAAGGGGTAAATCCTCCCAATTTATATTTCAATCCATTAGATTACAATTATTTAATTCCTCCAATTATCCCGGTTTCCAAAAGAACTATTGAGTATTTACCAATGATGAATTCTGACTTGAAATCAGAGGCTCCAATAACTATTAATGTACCGTCGTTTTATAATTATGATTATTCAATGTATCAAAATAATTCCATGGCCAGTAGTCAACCAATAAGTCCGCCAGAAACTGATCGATCTAAATCAAATTCTGAAAGTCCTAACCTGTCTAGCAATAGTGAAGGTAGCGAGGGATTGGCTGATGACGAGAGTATCGAACAGAAAGAAGTTGATAAAAAAACGGATATTTTTGAGGAGCAAAATGACGTTGAGGATCCTTCTCGAGATCCTTCTCGAGATACTTCTCGAGACACTTCAAAAGAATCAACTCCTACCGTGAAGCAAGAGGATGCTAAGCCGGGAAATGAGAAACCAAAAGATAAGGAAGGTAAACGAACTTATAGACGTACTAAAATTAGAGATTGCTGCGTTCGTTGTGGGCTAACTGATACTTGTAAATGGAGAAAGGGTCCCAATGATACAAGTTTGTGTAATTCATGTGGTCTATTTTATTATAAGGCTTTGAAAAAAGGTGACGTTAAATCGGCTCAACAATTATTGTATAATTCTAAAGTTATAAAGAAAAAGCGTAGAGAAAAAGCGTAGAGAAAAAGATAGTTGATCTATCAGGTAATATATATTGATATGAAATATTGACCATGTCAAGTGGTCTCTTGGTTACTCTGCCTGTTCTCCGCCCACCATTTATGTTTGCTGGAGTAGGAGAATTTCGTCTTATAACTGCCAAAAATTTAGTGATACATCATAGTTTGAGACTAGTCTCAAATCCTAGTTTTTGCAACATATCACAATAGTAATTTTTTTAAAAAATCCAGTTGCAACCATGAAGGACCAACCAATTGCTTTGAATAATGCCTTGTCATTGGAAGTAATTGAGCGTATTATCGTATTATTACCTTATTTTACCCAATACATGATTTCCAACCTTGGGCTCCATCCTATTTGTTGTGCAGCAGCTAACATATTTTACCAATCTTTTCAAGTATATTATACTGATAGATGTTTATTACGAACAGCTATTGAAGATAATCACCATAGCATAATTGAGCTAACTACCGCTTCAATTGTTAAGTTATTCAAAAGATTTCATTTAAGAAAGACCGGTAAAACAGTAAAGATAACAAAGTTCTCCATTAATTATGTTGATTCAAGCTTCCTTTCCATGTTTGAAAAGGTTTCATTAGTCGTATCATCTGATAATTACTTTGATAAATTACCAACCATTAAAAACTGGCAAGATAAGTTAACTCACTTGGATGTTTCAGAGTCTTCGATTATTCTGATTCCCAATGATTGTTTTGATGGACTTGATAATTTGCAATCATTAATTTTCAAACCAAAATTAATTGTAAATCGTAGATTTAATCGTCATATACATAACCTTTGGGGAGCTGATCATTGGCTAGATGAGCAGTGGCTATATGATGAAGCTCATCATGATAATCGTGAAACGATGCCTATTCCAAATTTATCCCATTTATCAAATTTAAAATTTTTAGAATTAGGACCCTATTTAAAAATAAACTTATTCACTTTACCGGTTAGTTTGCAATCATTAATTATTCATGAAAGACCAACTAATTTAATCGAATTTCAAAATTTCAAACATCTACGAAACTTAGAGTTGGTTTATTCGCCTTCTATATTTCATCATGATAATATCCACATTAAAAGCCTTGAAACCTTTGGTTGCCATTATTTTTATGATTTCAGCCCCGAGTCAATTCTTAAATATTATGGCATTGATTTATCAAACAACTCAATTAAAAAATTTAAATGTACTGAATTATTTACCAAAGAAATTAATTTTCCAATTAATATTGAACAGATTTCATTACCGATTATTTGGATGCAAAACTCGTGTTTTGGCATAAATTTAAAGATTATTAAGTTTAAAAAATTGATTTCTTCCAAGGATAATGACTCAACTTTTGACTCAAAAACTTTCCCTAGTTGTCTTGAACAGTTAGCTATTGAAGAATTAGTATCACCACGTCAAAATTCACCATTTTGGTTGAATTTAGATCATACCAATTTAAACCTGTTACTTATCGGTAAATTATCTTGCGATGCTTTTATTGAATTACCTATTGGTGTTAAAAATATCGATATTAACCCATATGAATTCAAACTATTATTTACAAAATTCAATTTATTGCAAGTTCAAGACACCGTTGGTGACAGAAAATTAATAGAATATTTGCCAAATTCTATCACAGCTTTTACCATTAGAAATAGATCTTGTGATGATGCCAATTTTGAATTACCTGAATTTACTAGGGGCTTAAATTTAACAGGGTTCAAATTCCCATTTGCACGATTATTTCCAATCAATTTATCTTATGTTAATTTAAATCGCTGTAATTTTGAATTTATGCCAATATTTAATAATCATTTAGTTTCATTAGAATTGAACGCATGTCATTTACAACAATTCAATGAAAAAAAGTTACCAAGTTCACTTTATAGATTGATTTTATCTATCAATTTAAAAGATTTTGAAACATTCGATGTTAGACATTGTAAAGTTTTACAGTACTTAGAATTTGAAGATTCAACTGTGGCCGTTTTACATGTTGTCGAAGGTTGCAAAGTGGTTGGGACACCAAGTAATTACTTCATTGATGGTATTAAACATAAATCTATTACATATGTTTATTGATCTTAAACAACAATTATCAATCAGGAAACATCGTAGATGTAAATTAGTGGAGTAAATTGGGAACTAAATGTATAATATTCTAAAAACTTAACTAATTTGATGAAATGAAATGATAAAACATATATTAACTAAAAAATAACATCATCTTCCTTGTCTTGTAAAATATTAGAATCATTTTCTTCACCAATATCTAATTTTTCAACTTCTTTAACTACTTCACCTTCATCTAACGGTTCTTTCTTAACATCAATTGGAAGGGATTCAACTTCTTTGGCGCCCTGTTCATTCTTACCTACATCATCATCATTAGCCTTTTCCTTCTCTTGTTGAGCAGCTACCCTTGCTGCAACTTCAGCTTCTTCCAATTCAGCATTGATTTGTTTCTTTTCTTGAACTTTCTTCAATCTATAAAACTCTTCTCTATCTAATTCATCCAATTCTGAATTGATATAAGTAATGGTATTTTCAGTTCTTGGGATAATAACATGTTCAATTGCATTGACTCTTCTATTAGTTACTTTGATAACTTCATCTAAAATAATAAACGCAGTTTGTAATGATGCCAACTCAACTAAAGTCTCAACCGCTCTAGTATAAACCATTTTTGCCTTTTGCACTTGCTGACCACCTCTACCTAAACCAGTTAATTTGAAATCATTAATTTCTTCATTAACGTCACTATCAAACGTTGGTAAAAAAACACCACTGACATTTTCTTGTCTTGCCTTAATCTTAAATCTTGCATTTTGTACACTTTCTTGAATTTGATATGAGATATTACCACCAACCGCATATTGAACTTCAGCTAATGAAAATGCTGCAGTTTGCATAACTCTACCCATCTTTCTTTTGCTTTCATCAATTCTTTGGGTAATTTCTCTGAATCTTTTAGTTAATGCTTCGGATTTTCTTTTCAATAACGAATGACCTTGTTGAGCACCTTTTAATTTGATCTTCATGGTGCTCAATGTCATACGAGTTGGGAAGACTTGTTCCCTATTACCTGCACCACTCATAGTTTATACGTTGAGGAGTTTACCGTTCGACAATAAATTTTCGCACTTCCCATTCTTATCCTCACGCATCAACTAGTGAGATATCAGTAGACTGATAAAAGAATAAGATAAGGAACGATATGAAGTTAGATTCTGAACGGTAGAGACTGGGTGGTTGCATTTATTAATCCACCAAACATTGTTCTACCTATAAAGGTATCATAGAAATTGTTAAATTTTGGATTATTACGAGTCTTTATTCTCATAACTAGCTGAATTAAATCAGCTCTTATAATTTAGAATTGGGATACTAAAGAATAATTCGAGCTAACAAGAGCAGTAAATTATGGTAGTTCGAAGCTAGCTGGTAAAGTTGTGATGAAATTGACTTTTGTCCAATCATTATGGTTTAATGACGGCTCTGTGTAATGTTTACAGAAATAGACAATTGATAGTTGTTTCCTGAAGTTCGAAATTGTATAATATAAAATCGAACACATTTATATTAATTTCCTGACACTTTATAATGTGCTTCTATTTTAATGCTACCTTTCATAGATTCTTGTTTCTCGAAGGTATGAACCATTTGAACATAGCTATTTACAATCCTAAAGATTTCAAAATTGCATTTAACACCTGTTTCCACCAGCGGTTTAACAAGATCCATCATTAAATCATCCATATCTATTAACCATTTTTCAAACCCTCTTGATTTTGTAAAAAAGTTTAATATCAGTAATCATATTTTGTAAGTAGAATATACCTTGATCAGTATCAAAAGCCGTGAATATTTCAAGTCGTTGATTGGGGAAAACAAACTCAGGATATTGTCTCATAACAGCAGCTAACCAAGTTTCATATTGTAGCTCATATCTATGTCCTGTAAATGGTGACTTCATATCTAATTGAGTCATTGGAGTGTACATAGTTGGTAGCCAATCAATATTGGGGTGTAATAAGTACCTTGCAGTGGGGAGAACTGGAGTAGATCCATTTGAAGAATTTGGCATAGATTCCTGTTTAATAGGTTTACCTGGATCATACAGTTCTAGATTAAAGTTATTAACCGAGCATTGGACTGGAACCGTAAACAGTGGTTGGCCAGATGCAATACGGGGGGATCTTTCACTATAAATTAACTTAGGTGAAATATGTGATGATGTTTCCGTTGGGGTACAGCTTTTTAATTTATGGTTAAAATAATTAGCATCATGAAGATGTTGGAATGACTCAGTATTTTTACCAAGCAATGGATTAGTTTCAAGGATAAAATGGGTGGTGGTATCTCGGGGAATCATTTTTTCGGTGAAGAATAGCAATCTGATTAACTATTTACCTAGTTGATTAGTTTGTAGAGATAAAATTGAAGGTATTCAATGATACTTTATACAAAAAAGATTATATGCCAGTAGCATATTAAAGTTATCTTGAATTTCAAATTTACCGTATTAATCCTCTCCAAGAATTTTTGTTCTAGAAGTAGAAATATGTTAAACTTACCCAATATTCATCTTAACCTTTACAACCTATACATCATATAAAAAAATGAGAATTTGCAACTCTTCGCAATATGATGGACTTAAACAAGATAATAACACCACAAGATTTACCATTTGAGTATTCACTTCAAAAAGATCCACAAGATATTGATACCTGGTTGAAGTACCTTCGATCCACCACTGATTTATCGAAACAGATTTTTATACTTGAAAGATGCCTACGCTTCAATCCTTCGAGAGAAATATGGTTGGAATATCTAGAAGTCATTAATCATTGTGAAGATAAGATCATTAATAATGTTTATGGCAGATGTTTAAGTCAGATGAATGATGTTGACGTATGGATACGGTACTTAAAGAAATTGAACGGCCAGACTGATGCGAGGTTCATAATTAATCAGTATATCGAGTGTTTGAGGTTGGTGGAGTTGAAGAATCATGCATTAATATGGGAGGTTTTTATGGAATTCATTGACTTGTTAAGTGATTATGATACCGTTGTATCAGGAGAGTTGATGAGGCGGTTTTTAAGTTATGGAGAATATAATACTGATCATTTATTCAAGTATATTAAATGGACTCAAGATTTTTCAGTTTTTTACCTAGAAGAAAGAACTTTTGAAGAATGGGATCAAGTATTAGAATTAGGTGATGAGGATTTCATTCATATGTATATTAAGAAGTTCCCTGATCAATATTCACGAGGATACTTACAGCTAATTAATATTGTCAAACCAGATTTGAAAATCCATTATTATGAAAAGTCACTTAGTGAATGTATTTCCGTTTATGATTTTACACAAATTTATGAAGCTTACTTGGATTATTTAGAACCTGGAGAAGAAAGCAGTAATTTTGAAATTGACAAGTATGAAAACTTGATTAATTCTAGAGAGATTATGGTTAATAATATTTACCTAAGACAAGATAACAGTAATTTAGATGTTTGGTTTAAGAGATTTGAAATTTTTAAAAATGATTTACCTAAATTATTAAAGACTTTTGTAGAGGCAATAACGTCGATCAATCCGCTAACTTGCAAATCTTCCAGTAATTATAAAATAAGCGATATTTGGATTAAATATGCTGGAGTATATGGGGATCGAGGCGATTTTAAAACGGTTGATTTAATCTTCAGTAAATCGATTCAATCGAAGTTTCAAAACGACCAAGAAATGGTAAATATTTATAAATCGTGGTGTGAATTTTATAGCCAAGATATTGAAAAGCAATTGGAAATTTTACAATCGGTATTATTTAATGATAAAGTTAAAAATATTTCGTTATGGGAATTTTATTTTGAGATTCTTGAAATTAATATCGATGATATCAGTAGGATATTATCCAGTTATCATAAAATGATTGAATTAAAACGAGCTACTCCCAGCATGATTATTAATTTTGCAAATTTCCTCGAATCAGAATCGGAAATTAATGAAATGTTTAAACTTTTTGAAATTGGATTAAGAGAATTTAAAGATGTTGAAATCAAATATGAAATTTATAATATCTATTTAATTAAAATGATAAAGCATTCAACAGATATTGAAAAAATTAGAGATTTGTTTGACGATGTTTTAAATTTAAATACTAAAGTTTCAGATAAGTTGCTGCCCGTTGTTATACTTTATTCGGAATTTGAATTCAATCAAGCATTGATCCTTAAATCGTTTAACTTATTAAATGATTATCTTTTAAAATGCCCCAGTGTTCAAATTTTAAATATTATTATGAGCAAATTTGAGACCATTGATAAGCCAATGATTCGTTCACAATTTGATAATTGGTTAAATTTATCATGGACCAATCAAGATTTCATCTCGGTTTGTAACAGTATAATTGATTTTGAAATTCGAGATCAACAGTATGACAGAGCAAGATCGATTTTTAAATTCTTACATGATTCAATAACTGCTGATTTCCAAAAATGGGAAGATTTTGAAATTAATTATGGTGATGAAAACGGGTTTAAAGAATTGTTAAGATATAGGCGTCAAACTAAGATTGAACCAGTTGGGTTTGTTAAAGCGGTGGACAATTCAAATCCTGATGAGATTGAAATTGATATGTAGTTCTGACAATTATAGAATAAATAGTAAATAGGATAAAGTAAATGCATATATTACACTACAATTTATGAAAAGCTACCATTTTCAAAACAGATATCAAGAATTATAATTTATGGAAAATAGATTTCCATTTTTCAACAAAATTATTTAAATTAATTGAGTTATCGAGATTAAAATTCAATTTAATCGATTTGTTTAATTTAATTAAATCGTTAAAATCATTCCAATTAATATGGTAATATTTAATCAATACGATTAAAAAACTTTGAAAGATTTTCAATTGATTATAGTTTTTAGTAGTCGAATTAACTGAATACACCACAAGTAATTGAAAAAACTTGAAAACAAGTTCGTGGGTGCAAGAAATGATTGATTTTCTTAGTACTGGTGTGGATGGATTTGATGCTGATACTGATAATGGTAACTTATCATTTAATTGTAGCAATATTTCTAAAAATTTATTAAAATTTAAATTGGAAAATTCCTTTAGTTGAATATTATTTAAATGGGGTTTGACTTTCTTTGGTAGCTTGGTTGACCAATTTTCCAAATTTTCATTAACATTTAAAATTAAATCCTGGTTAAAAATCTTTTCATTGAATAAGGAAATTAATGTGAATTTCTCTAGTAATGACTTACTAGGAAATAATACAAGTACCATGGGTATAACAAAAATTTCATCGTGTTTATGTAAATTATTATCTAAAGATTTTAAAAACATTAGATCCATGAATTCTTGTTCATAATAATGGAAATTTAATGAACTGTACAATGGTTTGTTAATTAAACTATCAAAGATTTTATTAAACTCCAAATTTCGATTAATTTTAATCGATTCATTTAAATGTTCATAAATTTCCATTAACTTGTCAAACGTTTCATTAAAGCTTTTTAAATCAACATTATTTGATAAAATGCCGATAAAATAATTAAATCTTTCCGCTTCAAAACAATTTGAGTCCCAATTTAATTTACGTATCATGTTTTTTTGATTGACTAATTTTACCATTAGGTTATTATCTAATAATTTGACCCAATCAGTTCTAAAATCATCCTCAGTTTCACGATCTTTTAGTTCATAATCATGTAAATCATGCAATATTTTTTGTAGTTCTTTATTATGTTTCATTATATCATTAGATGTTTTTGGTGGTAAATTAATTGGTCTTGTTTGGTCGATTACATGTAATTTTTCTAAACTCATTAAATTCAAATCATCTAATGATGATTGAGATCTCACATAATTTGGCAATTTATACAATAAATTATCTTGTCTACCCTTTTTCATAAGTTTGGAATAAGATTTAGATCTTTGATTATAATAACTTGAAATATTTGAAATAATTTGTGAATCTTCATTTTCGTTTAAATCACTTGAATTTGAATCTTCTTCAATTATTGAGTCGTTGGTTAAATCATACTCGGAATGACCATGGGGGTGATTGCTATGAGGTTCGTGATTAATTGAACTGGTGCTTGAGTTCATAGTTAAATTACCACTGGTATTAACCGATAACGAAGTTTTAATATTAGGAGTTGAATTAGCTCTTAATTTCCCAGGTAATGGGAAGGGCTCGTATTTATCATCATCAATATTAGTTCTCAAGTTTTTCTTTAAATACAATTCACTTTGGTTTTTGATAATCGGCACATTAAACACTAAATCAATATCATTGGATAATATTTCGTCTTCATTATAACTATCATCATAAGCTTTTTTCCTTAAGCGTTGTCTTTTCTTAATTTCTTGTTGTGAGAAATACTTAGTCTTTGTTCTGGATAAAGTGGAGGTTGAGCTACTTTTCAACGGTGTACCTGTTGTGGTTGTAGCGGTGGTGGAGGATGTTGGTCGTGGTAACGACGATAAACTTGAATTGCTTTTGCTGGAAGGTATCGTTTCTTTTGATTCAAAATGATCTTGTTCATCGTTATTATAGTAACTTTCTGTTTCAAACCCGTGTGATTCGTTTATTGGATCTTCCTTTAAATCTTCCATCGTACTATTAATATTTAAGTTGCTTGGATTACCAGAAAGATTGGGGGTATTATTACTTGACTTATCAACGATGGTTGATAAGCTATGGATGGAATCATCTAATTTATAATTATTAATTTGTGGGCTATCATTTGGCGAAATGATGGAATTGGACGTCAATGAACTTAATCTTGAATCGTGGATTTCCGAATTGATCGAGTTAATATCATCGCTATACGTTGAATTTAGTGAAACTATGGAATCACCAGAATACGGTCTTTTTGCTAAATTTAGTGAACTGGAAGTCAACTTTTGAATATAATAATCTCCTGGTCTTTTTAAATCTCCTGACACATTATTCACGTTGGAAATTTTTCTCGACATATTAGCATTGGAAGTACCACCATTTAAACTGGTTGAAGAAGGTTTCCTTTTGGTTTTGATTGAAATATCATAGTAATTGTCTGAATTCATAGCGAGTGGTATTTGACGAGACTTAATTCCAAGGCGAGCGGTAACGAAATCTTCAAAATTTGGGTATTAAGGGGGGGGGTGCTTCACGGGATAAATGGCTCTGCGATGGTTTTGGTTTAACACTAGTATCTAATAACACAGCAGCTGTCGTAATAGTAATGTTCTTAAAAATTTATTGATCAAACGAATGGGTGCTAGGGTGCATCTAAAAATAAAAAACAACCTGAAAATTCAGTGCGAATGTTGTTGCGGATAATAGTAAACAATGGATATCCTTTAATGTATTTAATTACTACAAAACCTCTGTCTATATATAGTTGTGATTGATGGTGGTCACTACAACTTCTAAACTGCGCTGGTTTATCTGAATATATACTGGTGTAAAATAGATGTTGAACGATCTCTAAGGGATGTTTCGTAATTAAAAATTTGAATTGCTTCACAGATTCCAATGGTTGAACCACTACCAGAAAATACGAAATTATTGAATTTTTGGGTGGTTCGGTTTTTGTGTAACATTTGTATGGAGATTCATCAGAGTGATTCATCCAGTGCAGGTCTGTTAGCAGGTCTGTTAGCAGATCTGTTTGCAGGTCTGTTTGCAGATTAGAGCTGCAGGCCGTCTTCCGCAGGATGAGTGGTATAAAGCTCAAGAAGAGCGCAAACGAGACACATACACGGTGGAGATTATCAATAACCTTCGATTATCATAACCTGAAATTTCTTCGTTGATTGTTCTGTTTTAAAGCATGCTTCTGGGTATCCAACTAAAGGATATCTCCTGTGCTGCTCTACAGACAGCTCACACTCTTAGCGGGCATGAGTAGAAGGTGGTGGTGGTGTAGTCAAAGCTGAATCGCAATCGAGGTTGGCAGATTTCGATCCTAGCTATAGACATTTTTCAAATTTCTATTTTCAAAGATTTCTAACTTCAAAGATTCGAACTTCAAAGATTTCTATTTTCAAAGATTCGAGCTTCAAAGATTCGAACTTCAAAGATTTCTATTTTCAAAGATTCGAGCTTCAAAGATTTCTAGCTTCAAAGATTTCTATTTTCAAAGATTTCTAGCATCAAAGATTTCTATTTTCAAAGATTTCTAACTTCAACATTTCTAACTTCAAAGATTTCTAACTTCAAAGATTTCTAACTTCAAAGATTTCGAACTTCATAAATTTCGAACTTCAAAATTTCTAACTTCAAAAATGGAGTTTGCAACGAGAGGTAAGAAACCAACGGAATAAATAATAATATCGTCTATGTAATTTCTAATGTGGTCTAAATGAAGGTGTGATCATGGACAGATCAAAACTTTTCTCTGCCAACAATTTCAAGTGGTCTGACATCCTCAATCCAATCGGTGGTACTCATTTGACTTAATCTCAGTAATGCTCTTGCAAATGCAAATCTCTCTTCGTCATTTACAAACATCGATGCTTTTTTGGCAATTTTTTTATCAAATCCATGTTTGGTGACTAATTCATCATCTTCAAACGTTTCTTCACTACCTTTGGACTCTTGGTGTTTGTATAATTGAAAGTTCCCCTTTTTCAAATCTTCTGGTTCAACAAACAAATCATTGAAACTGGCTGCTGATGTAACAGCAATTCTATCATGATTGTCGTAGATGGCGTCTAAAAATGTAATAAACCTACGAACTTTATCTCTAACATCAATACTTAAATATGGAATATCAGTTATTAAAAAACTTTGGAATGATGTTGCCAATGTTAAGTAATCACCCGCTGCTAATGGTTTACCACATAATTCTTCAAAGGTAAACTGTGCAACATATGGATACGAACATTTTGGTACATTTAATTTTCTACCCCAGACTTCTAATTCATAATCTTCTTTAACCTCTTTATTATCGTTTGCTTTATTGAAGTATTCATACCATTCATTTACATGTTTTGCTTTACTGGTTTGGAAAGATTTTGAATCGTATTTAACCCCAGGCTTGGGAAATTTATAAACCGATGATATTGGTCTTGGAATTTTTCTATAATCAGTTGGACTGTTTAAATATATCACTCTAGTTTGTTTCTTTATCAACTTAATACATGGTATAAACGATTTTCTTTGAATACCATTTAAATATAAATCATCTGGTGCTCGGTTAGATGTTGCAAATAATATAACTCCATGATCAGGACTTAATAACAACATCATTAATCTTCTTAATAACATGGCATCAGCAACATCTGTAACCTGAAATTCATCAAAGCATAAAACACTTGATTCTTGACTGATTTCACTGGCTAATAACGGTATAGTATCTAAATCATTGTGTTTATGTTCCAATTTTAGTTGATGTGATCTTTTGTGTAAATGCTGCATAAATTGATGGAAATGCAATCTTTTTTTAGGCAAATGCTTTGGTATAGTATCATAAAACAAATCCATCAACATTGTTTTACCACATCCAACGTCGCCATATAAATAAATTCCCTTAACGTCATTCTCTTTTTCAAGTAAACTTTCAATATCAGGCTCTTTCACACTGCTGGGGAAAATGTTTTTAATAAATTTACTTAAACCTTGTTTTGGTTTTAAATCTTCAACTGATGGAGTATTAACTATTGGTGGTTTATACGTATTTAATGATTCATGTAACAATGATAAATTGCTTATAATATTTCTTTGATAAGGATCATCACGCAATCTACCCTTTTCAATTCGTTCATTATATAATTCAATAGGGTTTTGAAGGTTCACCACTGTTTTATGGAATGTCCTCACGGTATAATGGGGTGTTCTTGTTATTCTTAACGATAGTCTCATGTGTTTATAGTCTCAATATTTTTTGATGATAATAATTCCGGGACATGAGAAAATCTGGAGAGAGCATATTACAGGTTGAGACCCTATGCAGAGTGGGAGGAAAATAAGGGGTAACTTGGTATATATATTAATGCTTGGTTAAATTCATATCACTCATAGTGAATAATAAATCATCATCTTCATCTCGTTTCTCCTTTCTTAATTGTAAATAGTAATCTTCACCATCTTCATCGTCGAAAACATTTTCATATTGAATCGATTTCCGCTTATAGGTTGATGGTGTTGTACTTAAGCCTTTGACATCTTTGGGAGATTGGGACAATCTGGATGAAATACTTGGTAAATTGGCTTCGTAAATAGGTGATTGTGAATGAGATGATTTACGACTACCAACATTACTTCTGGATGCCAAATTAGAGCCCATCTGCGATCCCACTTGGGAACCGAGTTGTGAACCATTATTGGATCCACCAGCATGGGAACCTAATTGTGAATGGGAACCAATATTTGATCCGATATTTGAGATATTATTCGCTCCGTTTGGCTCAACACTTGAACCTCTATGACTGCCCAGGTGTGATGGAGGTTGAAAATTTGGCGATCCAATTCTTGGTGATTGATGCAATATTAGACTTTGACTAACACTATCACTTAATAATTGGTGTTGCGATCTTAACAGTTGAAATTTATTTAAAATTTCTTTACTTTCGTTGCCTAATGGAACAATACTATTGGTTGATCCTCCGCCATACCCACTAAATCTGAGATCTCCTTTACTGTCAATCATTCTTACAAAGTCACTGATATCATCATCAATATACAATCCACTCAACGGATTAACTGAACTGGCCAGTCCTGCCAGGGTACCTAATAGACTTTGATCAGCATTAGCTTGTAATATACTTTGTCTAACACTAGTATTAGAAAATCTTCTGCTTGCTCGTGATCCGAATGATGATGAGAATCTTGGTGTACCGGTAGTCTCAGCATCTTCATGACCAATAAAATTTGATCCATGGGATGAAGAAATGGATCTAGCAATACTCATTGGATTAGGACTGTTGGATATTGGAATAGCATTACCAATAGGGGTTCCACTATTACCTGTACCAGTTCCAGTTCCAGTTCCGCTCACACTAGTTCCAATAGCACTTGTACCAGTAATGCTCCCCCCCGTTGTGGAAGATACACTACCTCGTGGGTTTCTTAGCATTGCAGCTAATGAAGCGTTGGACGTTGACCTATTACTAGTAATCGAAATTCTTCTCTCCAAAGACGATGCCCCAAATGGAGTGTTCGATGGCGGTGGTGAATTACCTATTGATCCAACTTTAAAGGGCTGAATACTTGGTCTGATAGGTTTCGGCGAATAATCCCTTTCTTCCTTTTCCTTCTCCTGTATTTCTTCTTTTTCTTCATCTTTTTCATGTTGGATGTCTTGGATGTCCTGGCTGTCCTGCTGATCAACAACCGGCTCTAAAACATTGTCTTCATTATACCCACCAGTCATCATAAAATGACTCAACATTTCTTCACTGTCATCAATTTGGAACTTGGAATGTCTTCTATAGACTACTGATACTTTTATTGTGCCTAAAGTAGTTTGAATCGGATGAAATTGACGCTGAATCAAATGAGATTCAGTAGTTAACATTTGATGAGGAATTATAGTTTTCGATAATCCAATTCTACCCTTTGAACTAATGGGTTGTTTACCGTCGATTACTTTATTAATTAGTTTCAATTCATTGTTCGATTGATTGTGTAGCAGTCTTTTAAATTTTTGAATGGGCATCAATCTGGTAAATCCATAAAGACTTCTAAACAATATAATCGCTTGTTTGTAAATTAGCGGTAATTCATCCATTATCGATCCACTAACGTCATTATTATCAAATTCAATTAGCCATCTTTCCACCACTACCTCATGTTTTTTATTATTGATTCCGCCGTTCTTAATTACTGTCCATGGATTATTATTTTCGTCATACAACATTAATGAATTTTTACTACTTAACGACCTTAAATCAATGATCGTTTCAATGATCATCGGTGATACCGAACTCAAATCATTGGAAGTTTTCCAAGGTTTTAAATCATCTTTAATATTAATTGATGGCATTAATAAATTAAACCATTTATTTATACGTGAAGTATCCTGAACTTGGTACTCTTCACTACGGGACGTTATTATGATGGTTACCAATTTAATGAAAAAATTCTGCACCACTTGAGTCAATTTAGCATTTTGTTTCTTGACATAAGGATCAAGATCTTTAATCCCTGGTGATACCATCTTGTGATAATCTTGTTCTACAACTCCCACTGGTTTACCACTTTCCTCAACCTCCTTTCAACTTTCTATAAAAACGACCTACCCTGCTAATTAGTTATCTTAATCAATTTAAATCACTAAAGTTAATTAGTAATTACAACCAATAAATATCGATGTGAAAAGGTATTTCAATAAATTTTAATTATCGACAATAATTATCCTTCCCTTGTCACGCTAAATAAATTCTTATCAATATGCGAAGTCACTTTTTATCGCGCTGACTCGCATGTTTCAGATCTATAAGATCTTTCAGATAACGTTGTACTACTTTCATTGATGTATTTACTTTGTGTATAAACTATTTATAAATAACTAGTTAGACTAGACCATGATTGATGGTCTTGAGGTGCAAGGATAATACCTCTTTGGATGCCTCTTTTACCTCCATTCAATACATAAGCTTTGGAAACATCTTGAGAGGTTAATTTGGCATCAGTTAAGGTGGCAACTGATAATGCCATCTTCTCATTGATATGTTTCCAAACATTATAATCATTAGGAAATAATATGGCATTTTTTTGCCAGATTCTTGAATCTCCAGTACTGGAAATTCTTTTATCGATTTCTTCCAACAATCTAGGTATGGATCTGAATGAATCATGAACAATCTCACTTAATGATAATTGAAGTAATTCATCTTTAACAGCTGGTAAATAATCAACTAATTCATCCTTTAATGATATTGCTCCTAAAGTTAACACGATTGATAATGCTGAGCCATTCTCTTCAATAAACGTAAACAATTGATCTAATGCTGCTTGCTTGGTATGTTCAGTATTGAACCCGTTCAAAATTTGAGCAGTCAAAGTAATCAATGTTTTAGAATTATTATATTCTCCTAATATGATTTTTAACTGATCTAATGATTTATTTAGATTATTAATGAAAAAATACGATAATCCAATGGTGACTCTTGAGGATAATAAATATTTTTTGTGGAATTGATTATCTTCGACGCATAATCCTAACACCATTTCACTTTCTTCGATTGCTTTATCATAATTAGATATTGACAAATATATACGTGACACGTGACATTTTATACTAATAAACTCATCAAGAATCTTTTCACTTTCATTTTCTTCATATTCTTTTTCTAAAATATTTAATAATTTTTCACCAATTTTTACACTAAATTCAAAATTTTTACAACGTTCACTAATGGTTAATGCAATTTTTAATCCCAATTTAGCTACTGGATAAAATTTGAGATAATTCTGTATAGCAAAGTTCCCTATACTAAATTCCTGAGCAGTTTCAATATCTCTTGGGTCATTACTTTCTTCAGCATCATTGATACGTTTATTAATAACATTTAATGCATATAATAATTGAGCTAAAGGTGATCTACCGTTGGATAAAATATATGCATGAGTAAATAAATTATAAGATTTTTCAATTTCTCCATTAGCCTTTGCTGTAAGGGCATGACCTAACCATGCTTGAGATTGCTCAGGAGAGACTGATTGGGATCTAAGGTATGCTTCTTGAGCTAATTCAGTATCGCCGTATTTTAAATAAAGGGCAGCTAAGTTATTCCAAATATCACCATCACGAGATTCAAATGCAATGGCTTTAATGAAACAATGCTGGGCAATTTGTGGATTAAATGATGAATATGAATTACCTAATGCAACCCAAAAATTTGAATTCTTACTTTCTAATTGAATTGATTTTTTTAACGATTTGATTGATGATTCTCTAAATTTGATCAATTGGGTTAAATTATATGCTTCATAATATGCCAATCCAAGATTGTAATAATTAATTGATCTAATATATCTACCTTGATTAGGAAATAAATTAATAGCATTTTTACCTGATAATATTATAAAACTAACGATACTTTCAATATATTTTTCCTTTTTAAATGATTCAGCTATGGCTGATAAGTTCAAGTCTCCATCAATTTCATTAACTTCATTTAAAAAAGGATCTTGATTTTCACCATTTACTCTCGAAAAGATTTCCACAACTTCATCAATGGGAAACTTTTCTAGATTAGTTTGAAGTTTAAGGAAAATATCCAAACATTTGTTTATACTTACCCATAATGATGGAGATTTATAATTGATTTTACTTGATTGGTTAATTATTTTAATATTTTCGTTGTTTATTTCAAGAACTTTTCCAAAGAACCCACCATCTAACAATTTTTTGGTATAATCTAAGTTAGCTTGAAATAATGCATTCAATATACATTCTTCATTAGGTTTGGTAACCAATGCTTGCTTTAAAGTATTGATCCCCATTTCAAATTCTTTAGTATCACATAATACTTTACCCAACATATAAACTACAATCCAAGAATCTTGTATAGTCAATGCTCTTTCAAATACTTTTTGAGCGGCATCTAATCTACCACAATTGTAGTAGGCTTCACCTAATCCAACCCAGCATTCAAAATCCATCGAAGACATTCTTAAAGCAGTTTGAAACCATTCAACTGCTTTTGCGTCGTCTTGTTTATTTAATGCTGAGCATCCTAAAACTCTATAGGGCCACGATTTATCAGGTTGGGAATTAAGGGACCTACGAGATCTTTCGGTTTCCACTACTTTTGCACACAAAATTTCGGCAACTTCCCATTCATTTTTAGAAGCTAAGTCTTCCACTAAATAGCGAGCGGAAATAGTTTCACTAACATCTAATTCAAATGCTTTATAAAAACATTTCTGAGCTCTTAGTTTATCATTGTGGTGGTTTAAATAAATTAATCCAAGTGAAGTATACGAAGGAGCAAAATTTTTAAATTCTTTTAATGATTGAATTAATAAATCATAACTTTTTGAAATGTCTTCAAGAACCGAAAAACTCTTTGATAATCTCCAATTAATTTTAGCTCTCAATTCTAAACTTTGAATATCTAAACCATTAATCTTTTCTAAACTTTTGGTTAATAGTTCATTACCAAGCATATTTTCATTTAACTGGATTTTACACCATCCAAATTCCATCAACACATCAGGATCTTCAGGATACTCTTTATAAACTTCATTTAATAATTTATTAGCTGTGGCTAAATCACCCTTTTCCATCAATATTAAACCTTTACCAATTCTTGCACGTTTGTTATTTTCGTTACCTGATAAAACACTTTCATACAATTCTAAAGCTCTCGAAAAATTTTTTGGTGCTTCATGATATGTATAAACTACTGCAAGTGAACAAATAATATCTTCACGTGAATTAAATAAATTAGCACTAATGGATCTTTGCAAGTCCGCTAACATCTTTATACCATTTCTACAGCGTTCTGAAGCTTCGACATATTCTCTTAATTGAATATAATAATTTATAATAATTCTATTAGCTAATATTGAATCGGAACATTTTTCAAACCCCTCAAGCATGAGGGATAATACTTGTTCTGGTAATAAGTTGGTATTAAGGGTGTCTTCATCTTGATCGACGTTTAATAATTCCTTATCAATTTCTTCGTCGTCGTCGTCGATTTCCTCACTAGTTGTTTCAATCGTTACTTCTTTCAATATTGATTTTTCAAATGGTGAAATCTCACTATTTATAAAAGCATATAATAAAATCCCCAACCCTTGATTCTGGAAATTTTTTATTATAAATATAACTTTATCACGATCTAGGCTATGGAAGTTATTAATATCAATTAAATCAAGGTACAAAGTCCAAACAAATAAACTTGGGATCTTAATAACGATCAAGTCTTCCGTCATTGCTTTTACTTGATCAAAATGTTTTGATTTTTCTGTTGCAGGAGCTGTGGTTAATATTTCATATTTATATTTCAAATATTTTTCTTGATATTCAATTCTTAACTCATCATCATCACAAATATTTAAAAATTGATTAAAATATTCACTTAAGGCAGAATCTTGATAGACTGGCCAAATTAGCTTATTCAATCTTTGTTTTTGTTCATAATTTAATTGTTTAGGTAATCTCATCCGTTCTTGAAATAAGATTTTAGCTATTAAATCATTTTCCTTTTTATACATTAAATCGACTAATTTTTTCAAGTTTTCTTCACTTTTACCAAATTGATTTCCAACTAATTCATAAAGCTCAGCACCAGGTATAATATTCTTCAAATAAATTTCATTTAATTCTAAATTCTCTTTTAATTTATGAGCAAATAAATAATTTGTGGTCTCTTTTAATGTTTCACCAAGTGGTTGACCTTGGTTAATCAATTTGGATAAAAATGTAGTTAAAATTTTGAAAAACAAATTATAATCGTTACCCGTTCTAACTATTTGAAAGTAACCTCTCCAGCCAAGTAAATTATCATTATCAATTGAAGTAGCCTTCTCAAATGATTTTATTGCATCATCATATTTTTTCAATAATTGATAAGATTTCCCCTGGAAAATAAACGCAAAATAGTTTTGCTTATCAGCCTCCAACACATCTTCAACATATTCTAATGCCAATTCAGCATCATTACTTTCGATTGCTCCTTTAGCTAACTTTAAATAATGTTTGGCAGTTGACATAGTTCTACTTTGTGAATCTTCGCGATCTCTCACAGAAGAGTACTACCAAAAAAAAAAATTTTGAGAAGATCCAGGAGATGATTGCAGAAGTGCCAAAAGCTGCTGAAAGTCAGTCACCTATGAGTAACCTTTTGACCATGGTGGCAAAGACCCACTTGGGTGAAGTCTCAGCTATTATCATATCAACATTAATATCACATGGTAGATTAACAGCTAGAGAAATAAGTAAACGATCGAAAGTACCTATTAAATTAGTGAAGAGTACATTAGTTTCATTAATTCAATTAAATTGTATGTTATTTTGGCAAGACAAAGATAAAGTAGAATACCAATTTAAAGATACTGGGTTATTTGTATTTTTACATAGTGGAGAAATCGTGAATCATATTAAGAATAAATATGATGAAGAAAGTACTGAAATTATTCAAAATTTAATAACTATGGGTAATATTAAAATTTCAGAATTTATGAAAATTTTCAATGAAGAAGAAGAAATCTATTCCAAAAATTTAAAGTTAATACAATTATTCACTGATGGGTGGGTTAAAATTTTACAAAATCACGATTTTAGTCCCATGGAAGATTTATGGCATAAAATTTATAATGAAACCACAAAATTGGTTCCAAGATCAGCCACTATGAGTGAAGTTAAAAGAGTTGCTGAAATCACTGAAATTTCTAAAAGCAAATTACAAGAATTAATTGAATCAGTACCAACAAAATTGTATGATAGTGCCAATGGAATGAAATTTTTAAACCAAGAATTATCAATCAGTTTTAATTACAAAAGATTTGAAAAACATTTAAGAACTAAGGCATTAGTTGGTTTATGTGAATCAAGAATCGGTATACTTAGTGCACAGGTTTATAAGGTGATATTAGAAATTGTAGAAAAACTGAGTCCCGATCCACATCCTTATTTGTTGGATATTAATGGATTAATTAGTACCCCGGAAGAAAAATTTAACCTTTTTGATAATTTAGAAAATAAATTAATTGAAAATAAATCAATAATTGCAAAAATGCATGATGTAAATAAGAAGTTGCCTAATTTTATTGATTTGAATAATAGTATCTTAACTTATAATTTTGTAAAGCCTGCTGCTAAAAAAAGAGTAGTAAGTTTCAGTGAAGTTGAAAGAACGTTAAAAAAGCCAAAGATCAAGCAAGAAGATGGTGAAGTTATTGAAGAAGAGTTTGAACAACAGGAAGTAACTAGCTCCATCAGTAATAATAATAATAATAATAATAACTTACTAGTTCAACATTTAAAACTTCTTGCATTTTCAACGAAAATCCCATTTTTATTGGAACTTGGTAATGGATCATATACTGTCCCATATAATAAATTAAATGCTATAGTTAAAGAATATAATTATGACGAATTAATTAAAAAAACTTTAGGTATAGAGTCTTTAAGAATTTTAAGATGTATTAGAGCATTAAAATTAGTTGATGAAAAAACTGTGTCAAATAGTGTATTATTAAAGGAAAAAATAGTTAGAAATGAAATTTATAGGTTAATTAAATTAAATGTTATTGAAATTCAAGAAATTCCAAGAAGTAACGATAGAGCGGCTTCAAAAACTTTTTTTGCGTTTAGATACAAAAAAACTCAATCAAGCAATGAATTTTTCAAAAATTCATTACTTTTTAGTATGGCAAATATTTATCGTTTAATTGATGATTTTAAATTACAACATAAAGCTTTATTAGAAAAGTGTGATAGAGAAGATGTTAAAGGTAATGAGTCAGAATTATTATTAGAAGTTGAATTGAGAAATTTAAATAATTTACAAGTAAGAGAAGTTCATAATATTGGTAAATTGAATAGATTATTATCTTTGTATGAGATTTTTAATGGGTAGGATATTATTTTTCTTGTAAATAAATAGTTATTTCTTACTTTAATACTACTACTACTTTTTTTGTGTAACTGCGATTAATTACAGTATAGAGGATTTTACTTTAAGTTTTAATAGCTATACATATATATTTAAGCAAAGTTGATAGATAATGTAAATTCTTTTATTTACTAATAAATTTGACAAGAAGTACAAAACAGTGATTATCAAAATCTTCTGGAAATCATTACATTATCAAATGCTTAAGCTAACTCAAGCATCAGCATCTTGGCCCGGATTACAAGTTTCATATTTTAATAATTTGAAGATTTTGTAACAGCCAGCAGCAACAAGGGCACCAATTAATGGACCGACCCAGTAAATCCAGTGGTAACCAGGGAATCCATTAAATACTGCGGGACCAAAACTTCTTGCTGGATTTAAGCCAGCACCGGTGTAGTAGATGGTACATAAATGAGCCAACATCAAAGAAAATCCAATTGCTAAAGGAGCAGCGGAAGTGGCTCTATGTTTTTCAACAGCTTGGAATAATATAGTACTACAAAGCTAAAAATGTTAGTATTTGCTACGATGGGTAAGAACCAATTTCAAGAAAGTGAACATTGATTTAAAAAGAAAAGTCAAAATCAGTCAGGACAAATCAGTCAGGACAAATCAGTCAGGACAAATCAGTCAGGACAAATCAGTCAAGGTTAATCAGTCAAGATAAATCAGTCAAGATAAATCAGTCAGGACAAATCAGCCACGACAAATCAGTCAACACAAAATCATCCAGAAATGATCCAGTGAGCTGGCTTTTCCTGTGAAACATTACATACAATGAAGACCCCAAAAGCTTCCAAGAAAACAGCCCTTGCTATACTACAATTACCACCAATAGCATTGGCAAAAAGGATATCACCAACGCACATACCATACGCTACAGCCGCAGCCGCAATTCCGCCTAACATTTGGCCAACAAACATAAACGCACCTCTTACTGGTGGAACAGCGCCAACCACCACAAGACAAAGGGTAACGGCAGGATTTAAATTACCACCTGATACCCTGAAAGTACAACAAATCCCAATGTAAACCCCAAATCCAAACCCCAAGGCAATCATAATTAATTGACCTGGACTTGAACCATCTCCTGGTTTAGGAATACTTGGATCATGATTAGCAATGGTAGCGATAATGAAAGCAGTGGTTAAGAACAAGAAAGTACCAAAAAATTCACTCAAAAATCCAATAAAATGGTTTTTCATCACCGCTCTGGATTTGAAAGTATCTCTTGGTTCGTAAGATTCAATTGGTTGCTGGGATTCTGGATCAATTTCAGTAGCAGTCATGATTAAAATGATTAAATTAAATGATTAAACTAAATGATTAAATTGGCAGTTTGTAACTGAAATAAATAAGGCTTATTACAAAGATGAAACAATTTTTACTGAGGAACCATGGGTCTATTTAAAATAATTTTCATCAATCCCATAATGTCCCCAAAACAGCAATGGGAAACCTGCAAACACAGCAAAACCTGCAAAACCCTTGAACCCCAGCTTAACCAGCAAGATTTCCTGGGATTAAGGTTATTTATAGTCCACCAACAGAAAGGAAAAATTTTACTGTGAAACGCTGACCATTACTAGTGAAGGACTGGGCCCTAAGGCCCTGGGGTGTTGCTTTTTACGGTTTAACAAGGGCGGTTTGCTCGTACTTGGGCCGCCATGCGCATTTTACAGGTTCATAATTCTTACCGCAACCAGTAATCCAGTTCAAGCAAAACCTTCGGTGCGATGAGCGTTTGCCTGTGCACAATTGAAAAACACGGGGAACTGCTGGAACTAAGGAACATTTCATTGTACAAGGCACTACGGTAATGCTTTAAGTACATTTACAATGAATTTAAATCTCACCATAACCAAATAAAACTACCACAATATCACATAGAATTTGTGACCTGTGGGATTTGTAGCCGTGACCCATGAAGGGTACATGAAACCGCATGTTTAGCTTCTTTACAGGTTTAGCTTCTTTACAGGTTCAACTTCTGTACAGGTCCAGATTCTTGGGGGTTAGCTTATTTGGGATTGTTTAGATAATTTAAAGTTTGTAGCTATCGCTGGGGTTTTTGCAGTTTCGATATGTTTTACAGCCCTATTGGTTCACAGTAAATTAAGTTTATGGGATGTTTCAGTTTGTACAAGTTTAACCATTAATTTAATCTAGCCATTGTTGTTTTGAACTAGAATAATCATAACAAGAGATACAGCATAAAAATAGCAGTAACATGGCACAGCTACAACACCTCTGATGTCGAGGAGATAGGAACGAAATTGATACCCGCCTGATTGCTATCACTACTCCGCTGGTTAAGCTTATGCGGGAATCTTGAGTCAAGAATGGGGAATTGGACGGTTCCAGGTACGGTGGTTCAGCGTATAGCTTTAACTGCCCGTATAGCTTTAACTGCCCTTTAACCCAACTCCCCATTCGCCAACTCCCCATTCGTGGCTAGGTTGCACCCAGATCTCCTATGGGTGGTAAAAAACAAATTGGCATCCATGCTAACTTCTATGCCGTTGATAACTTGCACAAATGTGAAAGAAGGTTGAAACGTGATGTACATGTGTCGTTTACACAGATCTGGCGGCGCGTCACATCCCCCTTTAGGACCTCTTAACTTTAATCACTTTTCTCTGGACATGCTCCTTATCATCAACCTTGTGATGAAGAAAATAAGTGGTTTAGTGTGATGCTACTGTAAACTGCTTTAAACAGCAGCGGAGTTGGTTTAAAGACGATACGGATTTCTTGGTAGTCTAACAATTTTTCGTCTTTGATGGTGTCTGTTTCCCCTTCCATTTCGTTAGTCCCCATTCAATTATTATTTCCGTAATCAACATATTAAGTCGTTCAAAACGAACCTAAGATGCATTTTCAGGGTTACATTGATTTTTTCTTTTTACAGTAAGCCCCAGAATCCTACAATTCTTTATGCAAGGAAGCAAGTATCATTGGTATTTCAAGAATTGCTGCAGTCAATCATTTCCTCGTATCTTGCGTCAGGTGAACCAAAATTTATTCGCACATCACAAACAAACGACCCACCACCAGTCATCATAACTGAATTATGGGGAATAAACCCAAATCAATCATAACGAATGACTTAAAATCATCAGAAATATTAAATTGGATTGATAATTTAAAGAATCGTTTCAATGACGAATTGAAATTTCAAAACGATGAAATTATAAAATTTGAAAAAAATTTGAATATTGATGAACTAAAGGAGAAGTATAAGAACAAAATATTTTATGATTTACCTGAGGAGACAGACAACCTATCTAAAGACGCACGGGAGAAAGAACTGCTGGAGGTAGAAGAAGTGGTGGAATCAGAGGAAGATGTTTTAGAAGAAGATTCAGACATAATTGAAATTATTGATGTCGATGAAGACCTAGACGAAGAAGTAGATGAAGGCACAGAAGAAGACCTAGACGAAGAAGTAGATGAAGGCCTAGAAGAAGACCTAGACGAAGATCTAGACGAAGAGGAGGAAGAGGAAGAAGAAAGTCAGGCACACAAGTCAGTAGGTGGAAAGTACCCTAGGAAGGGTGTCTCCAACCTGGATCCTAGATATCAAGTACCTGAAACTAATGTGGATTCTAATGATGATGAATATAACGATGAAGTACAGTATGATGACGTAGATGAAGTTGAGTATAGTCAAGCTGAGCATGAAATAGTCTATGATCAAGATGAAAATTATTACCAAGATGAAGATTATGACCAAGATGAAGAACATTATGACCAAAATAAAGAACAATATATCCAAGAGGATCAAGAACGGGACCAAGATAAAGACCTAGCGCAGCAGCATGGCGATCACTTCTCATTGTTCAGTGATATCATCGATCCGGAATTACATGAAAATATCAATGATTTGGTCCAAGAAAATTACGATAATTTAGAATCAGATAATTTAATGAATTTAGCTGATACCATAATCGAACAATCAAATTTAGAACAAGTTGCAGGTGACATTACCAAGAATATAATGGAAGACCAAAACAAGCAGCCCATTGAAGAAAGTGAAGGTTATAATGGTGATATTGAAATTGAACATTTAGATAATAATCAAATCAACGAGTCTCCAATAGCCCCATTGCCTCAACCTTTTGAAATTGATGAGGTTGAAGTTATTGCAAACGATGTAGACATGACTGATGGTTCAATGGCCGATTATGAAGATAATTTACCGGAGAAGGCTGATCAACAAAATGATGTTGAACCAGAAATTCATCGGAAAGAAGAAGAGAAGGAAGAGAAGGAAGAAAATGAAATACTTTTAGAGTTGGATAATGAATCACCAGTAGTATTTCAAACTCTTGAAGATGAAAACCCACAAGAGACTTTATTACAATTAAAATTAATGGAAGAAAAATTCGGAATTAGATTATCAGTGAGGAAACAATTACAAGTTAAATTAGGCATTGAACCAATGGCAGACTTTAAAAATACGGTTGAGTTACCAAAACTTAAAGATTTGCCATCTGACTTTAGTGATCCTGAAAGCCCTCCGATAATTTTAGATGAACCAGAAATTGAAGCAAATTCTGATGAGGATACATTAATTGGAGAAAATGATTCAATTTTAGAAGAATCGATGGAGGAAGTACCAGTTACAGATGAAGATGAACCGGCTGAAGTAGAATCAATTGACGAGGTTGAAAATGATGAAACAACTAAACCGACTTTCAGTGAATTAGTTGCCTCAATAAGACCCGAACCAGCTAAAGCTTTAGCATCTGACGAAGAAAGCTCAACTTCGGCAGAATTAAATCATTCAGTCGAAGTGGATAAACCAATTAAACCAGATTTACTAGAATTAAACACTCCATTGTTCGACCAATCTGAAATAGAAGATGATAGCCCTTCGGTTGAACATATGGAAACAGAAGTTCAAAATTCAGTAAAGCCTAGTTTGGATGATTTAAATAGTGCAACGTTAGAAGAAGCTGAGATAGGGGTTCAAGAGCCAAGTGAACATTTAGATACTGTAAGTTTACCAATATTAGAAACGGAGGATACTGACCCAGCTAAACCTTCATTAGATGATTTGGATACTTCAATGTTGGAGTCAACTGAAGTGGTGCTAAATGCAACGGATGTAGAAAAAGAACCAGCCAAACCAGATTTACAAGAATTAAACACTTCAATGTTGGAGCCAACTGAAGTGGAGGTAGATTCAAGTGCAATTGAACTAGAACCAACTGAAATGGAGATTGAAGCAACCGAAATAGAAGTAGAACCAACCAAACCAGATTTAGAAGAGTTAAATACTTCAATTGTGGAGCAAACAGAAATAGAACCAACCAAACCAGATTTAGAAGAGTTAAATACTTCAATTGTGGAGCAAACAGAAATAGAACCAACCAAACCAGATTTAGAAGAGTTAAATACTTCAATTGTGGAGCAAACAGAAATAGAACCAACCAAACCAGATTTAGAAGAGTTAAATACTTCAATTGTGGAGCAAACAGAAATAGAACCAACCAAACCAGATTTAGAAGAGTTAAATACTTCAATTGTGGAGCAAACAGAAATAGAACCAACCAAACCAGATTTAGAAGAGTTAAATACTTCAATTGTGGAACAAACAGAAATAGAGGATGAATTAATTAAACCCTCAGGAGATATAGATTCTTCAATTTTAGAGGCGAAGGATCAGAAATCAAGAACTGAATTAAACGTGAATACTGATGAACCAATTAAGCCAATTTTACAAGATTTAAATAATTCAATTATAGAAGAAATTTCAAATATCTTACCTGAATCAGTAGCTAAACCTAAATTACATGAATCAAATCGCATAATAGATGAATCAATGGAAGTGTTAAGTCCTAATATTGATAATATAGTTAATGAAGTCGTTGAAAAGGTTTTAAATGATCAAGATTTAAATAATTATATTTCACTGAACCGAGAAGTGCCTGATTCACCTCCAATTTATAAATCAAATGAGGATCTTGTTAATATGGAAGAAACTGATAAAGTAGAAGAAACTGATGTTGAGGAAATTGACAAAGAAGACGAAGAAGTCGTAATCCAATCAGTTGAATTAGTGGAAGATTTTGAACCATTTATTACTGAGTACAATGAAAATGTTGTTCTTGAAATCGATTCTAATGAAATAATTCATCCAACTGAGGAAAAGGAACCAACTCAAGAAACTCAATTTGTGCAATTTGAACAGTTTGAAAAATTGCAATCTGTGCCATTAGATGACAAGGAAAGTACTATTAAACCAACATTAATAATTGAACCAACTTCTGTTGAGCCAGAAATAATCGAAGAATTGATTGGTGACGTTGAAGGTGGGGTTGCTATAACACCAACAGACTTTTCTTTTCCCGACGAAGAAGCCACAACGACCTATGAAGCTACTGAAAAAATTGTTGATGATGAAGTAATTAACGAATATAATGAGAGCCGTAAAAGAAAATTTAAAGATGATAAAGAAGAGGATAAAGATGATGATAAAGAAGATGGTAAAGTTGATGGTAAAAGAAGAAGATTCAATCCATTTAAATGGATCTCAAGTTTCTTTAAGGGGAAAGATGATGCTATAGTAGCGCAAAACCATGAGGATATTGGAGATGAGGAAGAAGAAGACGAAGAAAACGTTAAACTAGTTAATGAAGCAATTAGGGAAACGAAGGAAACTAAAATTGAGGAAGGGCCAGTTGAGGGAGTTGAGGAAGTTGAGAAAGATGTTGAAATAGTTGACGAAAATTCTGAGATAGACCAGGACATTATAGAGGTAACAGAAAAGTATGAAACAGCTGAAGGTAATGAAATTTTAATGGATGAAAAAATAACCAGAGATCTAGAAACTGAAATTGCAGAAGTAGAACCGGAATCAGTTGAAGAAGCTGTACGTGGAGAAGAGATTGATCTGGCTAATAAAAAAGCTGAACCTATTGATGAACTAAAAACAACTGAAAAAGATGTTGAAATATCTGAAGCCGAATCAACAGAAAAAGAAATAGGAGTGGGTATTGAAGATAAAGCAGACCCCATTGAAGTAGTCCAAAATAAAGTTCAAGTACCTGAAAAGATTTTAGTTGAACCGGAAATAGATTTAACTGCAGATAAAGCAGCTGAACTTGTAAAAGATCAAGATATTGAAGATACAAAAGAAGACAATACTGATGACGTTGAAGAAAATGAAAAGGATGAAATAAAAGATGAAATAAAGAATGAAATAAAAGACAAAATAAAAGAAAAAAGGAAAGATAAAAGGAAAAGAGGAAGAAAACTAAAGACTCAACGAAAACAACCTATTACTCGTATTCCAAGAAGAGTCAAGCAATTAGATATTAATCCAGAAGAATTAGAACCATTGCACCTGTTAAGGGACGGTCATAAATTTGGCAATGAAAATTCTGCACCAGTAGGAAATTCACCTCGTAAAGGAGTCAAATCTCCAACAGAGCCATCTAAACCAGCTAAAATAAGTAGACCAAAATCTCAACTAACCAAGACCAGTAAAGCTAAAAAGGAAGTAAAGGAGAAACTGACACTTTCATCAAGAACGAGATCCAAATCTCCAATCAAAGAAAGTATGAGACAAATAATAACCGATAATAACCCAATTGGCCAAAGACTAAGAAAAAGAAAACCTCAAGGAGATGATGAAGAAAGAGGTAGATCACGTAAGCGGTAGCATATACATAAAAGACTATATACAAGTAATAAATAAATAAAATTAAGCAACATGACCCATTAAAAATTCGAAAGCACTGAAAAAGACCATATTAACAATAAATGATCTAGTTACAGAAATACCTAACCCTCTATATAATTTCCTCTCTATACGAATATTCCTCTCGGGTAAAGGTATTGGTTCTAAACCATCTTTTTTCCTGAAAATATTATGAATAATATCCTTTTGAATTAATGATTTGGTAGTATCAATTGGAAAAACTAACGTCCAGCAGGTAATACCTGATAATCCACCAGCTAATAAGATAGCAATTGGGGAATTTGTTGAAGAATCTGAATTAATCAAGTGATTGATGGAATATTTTAAAGTTTCATAAATTGAATAATAGATACCTGAAGAAAGGGAATCTCTCAAAATATGATATTTAAAACCAGAATATAATCCGAAAATTCCTTCATATTTAATAATTTTTTTAAAAGTATCTCTAGTTGTTGCATTACTTAAAACTTTTGAATGAATCGAATCTCTTTCAACTAATTTTGAAATTTGTGAAAAAATTTTAGTAAATTCAAATGGTGAAGCAAACAATGAAACTCCTGCACCGGAAATCATACCTGACATAAAACATACTGGTATGTTCTTAATAATTGGATGAGTATCATCTTTTCCATTACCGTAAATTATATCATGACTAAATGGTTTACATTGAGAAAAGATGGCAACACTAATTGATTTTGAAAATGATGTTGATATTAAGGGTGCCCAAATACCTCTGAAAAATCCCCTCGTACCTTCAGTTTTAAACGTTTTCTTAGCACAATCAAAATAACTGGTAAATTCGGGATGAGTTTGCATTCTAGTTTTAATGGTATCCATGGGAAAACCAATCGTTGTACCTATAAAAGATGATCCATAAGCGATAATTGTTGATCTATAAGGTTTTAGTTGTTCAGGGAATATATGGATTGCATTTTTATGATCTAGTTTACCAGTAATAGCTGGTATACTACTATTTGATCCTTCAATTTTCACTGACATGGGGGACCACGTTTACGACAATTTTTTCAGAAAATTGATGTTGAACCTAAGGGATATACTGTAGATCAAATACAAACTGTAACTGTAAACTTCCGTCTGAATTGTTGCTGGAAAACTAGGCAGGGGAGATGGTAAATTGATAAGATGGATAAATTTTTGAGACTCGGAGCGTTGTGAGATCTTTCTATTTACATACAGAATCTATGTACTGTTAGCAGAGTTTAACGGTCTAGACTGTTAGCAGAGTTTAACGGTCTAGACTGTTAAACTGTTACTGTTGGGGTGCTTATTGTTTGACTGTTTAGTGGCTGATGAATGCATTACACCTTGGCCCTACCAGATCAAATTATCAAGTAACGTAAGTTTAATAACCCTTTCTTCTGGCATCGTTAACTTTGGCAAGTAATTTCTTAAATTCTTCGCTAAATTTACGTCTCCACCACTCTCTTTTCAATTGCTTGCTGTATTTGGCAGGTCTGATATATCTGCTTTGAATTCTTTGTAAATATCTAATTTTATTGGATAAGATGATTGAGTTAAGCATTTTTAATGATGATCCAACATTATTGCTAGTAACATTTATGGTTCTGCCTGCTAAGGGACCATTTACTTTTAACTTTTTGGCAACCTCCCTTGGATGCATCACTTTGCTTTCAATAGTTTGTGATTTTTCTGATTTATTTAAAAATCCAAATAAGTTACTTTCCACATCTTTCTCTTTACCAGTTTCAAAAAGGTCTAATAATTGTTCAGTTGATTTTTTGTTAAGCTGCATTCTGGTGTTACTGAAGCATCTTACTTGGCCGATACCAACCCAGGGAGTTATCTTCGTTATACCAATCATTTCTATGTTGTTACTGACTATCTGTTCTCACACTCTGCAGAAAACTTTTTAAAAAAATTCTCACTAACGACAACTGTTGATGTCGCGGTGGATGAATCTGCAGTCTGACGGTTCCTCCTTGATAACAAACTATGCCACCACTCGAAGTTATAAGTTCAGAAGTATTTGAAACTAATGGAGTGGCAGCGTTCAAAATACCTCCAGGGGACTTTGAATTAGATGACTGGATGAAATATGAATCAAATATTGTTTGGAAAGGTAGTCTAAGATTAATAGAGCAAGAAACATTTAATGAAACACAACAGGACCTTGTATTGCCGGTGGATAGAATCAGATTAAAATTAGAATTATTCAATGATGATAATAAAGATGAAACATGGGCATTGGTTTATTATAATCCTTCGATCTTACCTGACAGTGACAAACCTGATGCAATTGAAACGATAGATGCAATTCCTGATACAAATTCAAATTCAAAATCTGACCCTATAACAAATAATAAAACAGAAAAATTTGAAACCATACAAACAACACATTCTTATAGGTTATTTAAGATAATTGTGCAAATACCTGGTTCGAACTATTTAGGTAGTAAACTTTTGGACGATAAAGTTGTTCAAGTTGCGCTTGGCTTAAGGTTTGATGATAAAATTGATGCTTATACATTTATTGAAAGATTACAATCTTATAAAAAACTGTTTATGAGTTATGTTGATCAATATAATTATGAAATTGATATGCTAAAATTGACGGATAGTCAAGATAATTTATCAATTAATGATGATGATGAATTTGGAGAGTATGTAAGTTAGAAACTTTCCTACTAGATTATGACATTAAATATACATGATAACTACTTCTTCAGTAAGACTGCTTCCCACTGCTTCCACCACTTCTCACTACTTCTTCTTTTGATAATAAATCTTTTTAATTAAAGGATGATGTTCTCTTATTTCCTTGTTCTTATTCTTACTATATTCAAGGTACGCCATATCTTCTCCTCCAGCTAATCCAGCTAATGAACCTGCACTTTTAACTGAATTACTTTCTGATTTAACTTTACTTGATCTTGCAAACGTTGTATCAGCATCATCACCAATTTCTAACCCTGCAGCATCCTCATTTTTTAACAATACTTCTTGTAATAATTCTCTTCTTTCTCTTGGGGTTGCATAAGCTAAATTTGGTAAACTCTCCATACCATTCAAATGAGTAATAACCTTAAATGCATAACCTTGGTCCACCAAAAACGCTTGTCTCTTTGTTGAATAGTACATTTCTTGGGTATCTTTTGAAACTAATGAATAGAAAAAAGCATTAAACCCTTCATCATTTCTTCTTTTAGCTCTCAAGATTCTCCCTAAACGTTGTGCCTCTTGTCTTCTTGACCCATAATGTGATGAGATTTGAATTAAACATGTGGCCTCGGGTAAATCAATTGATGTGTCACCAACTTTCGACAAAAATATAGTATTAATTTGATCATTATGTTGGAAATTTTGTAAAATTTTCATACGTTCTTGTTGTGGGGTTGATCCATAAATAAATGGTTTACCTAATTTCAATGCATATTCTTGTAATGCATAAACATTATCACTGAAAACAATAATTTTATCCCCTCGCTTTTCATGATAATGAATTAAAAATTGACATGCTTGAAACTTTGTTGGATTCATAATATATAATAGCATTTTTTTACGTGTGTTTTCTCTTAAATACTCTTGGTAAAATTCTGAGGTCATGGGACACCAAACTTCTGCACATTGAACATTTGCAATATGACCCTTTTGTGCTAAATCCATCCAATTTGCTTCATATAATTTTGGCCCAATTAAAAAATTTAAATCATAAATTTTATCATCTTCTCTCACTAACGTTGCAGTTAATCCTAATTTCGAATGAGCTGCAATTGTGGTAACAACTCTTCTAAACATTGCGGCTGGTACCACATGCACTTCATCTAATATAATGAACCCCCATTCCCTTGATGTTAAAAAATCCATAACTTTTTGGGAATCATGCGACCTATTACGAGTATTTGCAACCATAGAGTATGTTGAAACAACTAGACCGGCATCGGTCGAAAACATCTCTTTGTTTTCTGATGTGAACAGTGCCACACTCTCAGGTTGTATTGTACTCCATTGTAAAAACTGTTGTCTCCATTGCATAACTGATACTGATGATGTGCATAATACAATAACTGATTTTCTAATGGTACAAGCAGCTGTAATACCAACTAATGTTTTACCTGCACCACATGGTAAAACAATAATTCCAGATCTTGCACGTCCATTACCAAACATTTTTGATAACGATTTTTCTTGATATGGCCTAATTTGAGTGGATGGTTTTAAATCAATTTCTAAATCTGGATTTCGGGCATCGTTACGGAAATCATATTCTTCCAAAACTGGATATTCAATTTCTTGACATCTTCTTTTAACAATTTCCACAGAATCATTTGAAATTTCAAACGAATGAACAGCATCAATGTCATCTTCTTCATCTTCTTCTTTATTCCCAACAACTGAAGCAAAAATATCTTCAGTTTGTTGATCATTCGGTTTATCGGTATTTTTTTTGGTACCAGGAATAACTAAATCCCCTTGTTGTGGAGCGATTGACTTAACTAATCCATTGGAATTAATGGTACTTTCACTATTGATTCTTAATGGTCCAATTTCTGGATCTTTTAATAGCATTTGTAAAACATCAGCTTGAGCACTTTCAACAAAATAACGATTATTTTTCAAAACTAATTTGACTTTACCGTAAGAAACCGTTGCCCCTCTGATGAAATTGGTAATTGATTCTGCTACAGGAACTTTTGATAATCTATTTAAAACTTGGATTATATCATCAGTTTCTAAACCAACTGAAACTGCAGCATAAAGTGAATACGGGGTAATTTTATATTCATGAATATGTGAAGGTCTTGAGACCGGTTCTGCAATAGTAATTAAAAAATCTTGCGCTTGCTCAGCTAATGGCGAAAATGATTCTAATATAATTCTACCATCTTTTGGTGAAATCCATATTGGTCTTGAAAAATGATCAGGTTTTAATCTTAAATATGAAAAATCAGATTTGCCAAAGCTCTTAGAAACAGCATCTGGGACGTAATCGGTTGGAACATCAGGAGTTAACTCAATCATATCTTCGTCATTGAATTCTTTATTACTTATAGCAGCTTTAATAGCGTCGATACCTTCTTCGGCTTTTCTTTTCTTTAAAGCTTCTTCATCAAGAGTTTCATTCTCTGGCTGATTATTCTTTCTTTTTCTCGATCCAAATTTGAAATCATTATCTTTATAGTGTTCGTCTTCTGATGATGAAAGATCTGAAAAGTTACCAGCATCTAAATCGGCATAATTAACACTGTTACCTCTACGTGACATTATTAATCAAGGAGATGAATATTTCTCAGAATATTTCTTATGCGAGAAAAAAATATAGTGTAGCTTAATGATGATGATGAATGAGTTAAAAAGAGAGACTAGATACCATTCCAATATTATTAAGTCTATTAATCAGTGAATTTATAAGAACCTGATTCTAATGTGATAGATCCTCCTCTATAAGAACCTCTTTTCAATTTATTTTTGTTTTTAACAAAATTTTTTCCTTGAACTTGTAATAATTTTTCGTTAGCCATTTCACCCCAAGTACCAGCGGCCCCTTTATAAGCATTATCTTGTAATTTTTGATCTTCAAATGATATTTGAGAACGATCTATTCTTGAGAAATGTTTTCTTTGGCCTGGTCTTAACTCTTGTTGTTCGTTTGGGATGACTTGTGGTGATGGTGTATTATCAGTTACAGAGTCTTCTGAGTCAAGGCTTTCAAGTTTTGGTTTTTTGATTGGCATTAAATCTTCAATTGCTTTTCTTTTGTTATCTTTCTTTTCGTCTTCGCTGGATTCTGAATCTGAATCACTACTTGAATCGGAATCTGAATCACTGCTTGAATCGTTAGAATCTGACTCTGAATCAGTTGAATCATCACTTGAAGAATCGGAATCACTGGAATCTGAACTGGCGTTCTTTTCTTCTTTTTTTTCGACCTTTTTGTCGTCTTCAGATTCACTATCTGAGGATGAAGAATCACTGTTTGAAGATGATGAATCGCTGTCTGAAGATGAAGAATCACTATCAGAAGATGAAGAATCACTATCTGAATCGGAGGAGCTAGAATCTGAGTCTGAGTCTGAAGAATCTGAGTCTGAATCTGAATCATCTGAACTATCTTTCTTAATCTTAACTTCTACAACTACTTTTTCTTTACTATCTTCATCATCTGAACTTGAATCATCAGAGTCTGAACTTGAATCACTATCTGAATCACTATCCGAATCACTATCTGAATCAGATGAACTTGAGCTGGAATCTGAATCTGAACCCGAATCTGAACCCGAATCCGAATCCGAATCTGAATCATTACTTCCCGCTACTTTCATTTCGACATCTCCATCTAATAATTTCTCTAAATCATCATTTATTTCAGGTAATTCAATGGAATTTTCTTTTAATTGTTTAGCTAATAATTTACTAGTTTTTTCTAAATTATCTTGTTCTTTTAAGTATTTTAAAATATAAGCAAGTACTAATTCTTTCGATGGCATTTCGAACTATTTTGAACTTTGATAAATTGCAAAAAAAAAAAATTTTGAAACGAGATGAGATAAGTCGTGAGACACATTTATTAAACGAGATAAGACAAATTTACATAACGACTATAAAATATGCTAAATTTTATACTTCAGCTCAGGAGCGGGATCCTTACCAAAATGAATAGCTTCTTGCATTTTGACATTCATAAGCAAATCGACAAAATGATCAATCATTTTATTTCTATCACCTTTAAATTTAATTTCTGGATAGTAATCTTTGTCTTCAATGGCAGCTTTTGATCTCTTATTAATAACACCTTGAATAATTCCAATAGTTACATCTGGTAATTCACCATTTAGTAAATGAGTACCATCTTTAACACAATGATATTCAATTAAACTATCTTTATTGGCATTTTTAATAAAGTATTCTTCGGAACCTTGAGGATTCCACCTGGCTTTTTCACCCCAAATAAAACAAATTTTACATTCAATCAATGGAACAATAGCGGTTGATCTTTCTACTGCCCAATATGACGATAAATATGTTGCCATTTGACTTATTTTACTAGCTTTGCTTCTATATTTAATGGTTTGAGTCTCGGCATCGTAAACCTCATAATACTCATTGTCAACCAAATCTTGTAACATTCTTGGATGTAAATCTTTGGTAAACGAAAACTTCGTATAATATTCTTTATAATCATCTAATGAATCAAATTCATCCATAAGTAATTCTGAAATCTTTGAAAATCTTCTAACAAACTTCGAGAACAATTTTGGGTCTGTTCCATAATAAACTGGTTCAATGGGTATTATCGTATCGAATAATAAAGGTTCAAGGAAGCCGGCCATTATAACATGATGACCACCTAATGAATGACCAATTATAATATTTTTACTGGTTCTATTATTTAAAAAATCACCATTTGTATCGTTTTCATGTTTAACAATTTTAATTAAATCTTTTGCCCCATCAAACCAGCCATATGTCCATCCTAATTTATCATTATTTAAAAGTGCCGAATCTCCATGACTTGCACAATCAAATGCAATAACTGAACCTAAATACCAATCTTTTTGACCTTGACCAGACAATTCATAGAATTTTTCAATATAGTAATTCCAAAGTTCTTTATTCATACCAGTACCATGAGAAAACACTAAGTTGATCCTAATTTTATCTGACGACGGTGGTGCTGTACTTGAAAATTTATTGTAAACGACCTTCAATTTGTCATCTACATGAATAGTTGACCCTTTAAATCTAGGGAAATGAGCTTCAATGATTTTTTTTTCCACTTTAAATAATGACATTCTCTAATAATTTAACTTGAATATTCCTACGGTATTACAATATTTATCAAACGAGAGTTATAAATGATTAAATACTTTATCAGTGGATGCGAAATCACAAGGGGTTGAAGTCAGAGGACCGAGCACATTCTTACTGCCGATGGGCGAGGATGGTGGGGAGGCATAGACGTAAAGAAAGCGAAGACGTAAAGGAAGCATAAGAAAATATGCAATCAGTAAGTTCTATAATGTTGTACAACTACTTTTCTTCATCTGGTTTATGTCTATTGATATCAATATCATATTCCGTACCATCAGAGGTAATTCGGGAATTGAATCTTTGCATTCTTTTTTTCCACCATTTTTTTGATTCTTTTCTATGGACATCTTCTAAAAATGCAAAATTATCGTTCTCTTCATCTTCATCTTCATCGCCAACTTTTAGTTGATGTCTTTTTGATTTAGCTAATGAAACTTCTAAATTATTACCGTCCTTTTTCATTAAATACTTACTGCCCAAGTTTAAATCTTTAATTAGAATTTCTCTTGTTCTGTTTAACGATTCAATATCAGCAACTCTTTCAATTGTATCATCCAATAATTCGTCAAAAGTCGGCTGGGATGCAATTTCATGAAATGCTCTCATCATAGGTATTGAATCGGCTCGAACTCTTGATTCCGAATCAATTGTGAAAATATTTAAATTATCATAACTTTGAATATAATCAGGCCTCGTCATAATTTGTCTTGCTCTCCAAAGTGGTAACTCTGGTAAATCGTGATTTTTGTCTCTGTCTTTCTCCTCAGGGTCGTCCTGTAAAATTAAAGTATTTTGTCTACTTCTGTCCATTTCAACAAATTCTCTCATTAGAAGCATTGCACTGGTGCTAAATTTACCACTTTCCATCACATCATCATCCATTGAAAATCCTAAGATTCCACATTGATTTAAAAACCAAGTTTTTTCTCTATCAATAATTTCGTGACAAGCATTGAAAATATGTTTATGTCTTGCAACTTGCAGAATATGTTGAGGTCGACCCCCGATTAAATCATAAATTTTATGACAATTATCATCAGCTAATGTTAATTTTGGATGAAGATGGCTTGGGAAATGTTTCTCTCGAATAAATTTCAAAGCTTTAACCGTTTCATGTCTATTAAAATCTCTTACATTAATTAATTCTAATCTCGTACCTAATTTTTTTAAAGTTTCATAAACCCAATAATCATCAGAATTAAACACCATGGTAACTAAACCTGATCCACTTAAGGATTCGGCCTTTTGCTGAAGTAGTTCAATCAATTTAACGCCTTCTTCATTCTCTTTAATTAAATGTGAATTATTTATAATTATTACTAATGGTTTATTACCATATTTGGGGACTCTTCTAATGGCTACTTCTTCAATTTTATTAAAAGCACGTTCAATATCTAATAATGCAGTTGTGTCTCTTGGTCCTTTAATACTAAATAATGATCCAATATAATCTTCATTGAAAGTATAATTTAATGCTCTACCTAGTCTAATTCTAAAAATTTCAGGATCTGCATGGGCATCAAAAATAGCAACATTATGGCCATCAACTTTTTTCATAGATTCCATTAGCAATGAAGTTTTACCTGTTCCCTTTTCACCAACTAATAGAAAATACCTACCAACAATATTACCAGCAACTATATCATTTAATAATTTTTGTTGAGGTCTCTCAACCCAATAATCACTTAAATCATGTTCAAGACAGTTTTCATCTTCAATGTGTTTACTAGTTCTTTTATGCATTGACAATTGATAACCTGGGTCTCCTTCATCAAATGCTACTTCTATTTTATCAAGGACATGGGCATTATAAAATTTGTGATAAAGAAATCCTGCAACACCTAATATACCAACTGAACTAAATGTAATACCAATTGTTTCAAGACACTTGAAAAAGAATGAACCTAATCTACTTATAAAATGTTGAAATTTTGATTCTTCTTCTTCTGGCTCTTCTTCGGGCTCTTCTTCTGGTTCTTCTTTTTCTTCTTGTGGTGGTTTATTCCCGTTCCCATTGCCACTTCCACCATTGCTAACTTTATGATCTTCTTCACCACCACCAACTTTATGTTCTGATTCTTTGTCTATGTCCGCACCTTTATCAATGATATAGCCGTTCTTCAGATCAATTTCTACATCTTTAACATCTTGGCTCACAGCTTTATCCAATGGGATTGAATCATTTTCTGTCTTATATTTCTCTTCTTTCTTGACATTATCTAACTTTCTCTTCAACTTTTTCTTATCTTTTTTCAATTTTTCATTCTTCTCTTCTAATTCTTCACTGGTTAGCTCTTCGATGACATCAAATGGTAAAAGAGGATTAATTTTTAAAACTGAACTATTATTAAATCCACGATTTAAATTCAATCGTATGTAAGGTCTTATATGAGGTGAGTATCGTCTTAGTATTAGTCTATTTATCATTCTTATATTTTTAATATGCTATTTAAGCCACTTCCTTCGCGTTTCCTGAACCCCTAACATTTTTGTTGCAAAAAAATACGCTGTAAACTGTTGCTCACATCACATTTTTGATGGCTACAAAGTGACAATTTATGATAAATCAAACCCAGCATCAACATGAATAGCGTAAATTAATTTACTTCTAATAATTTCCTTATCTTGATAATCAGGTAATTTCAATAAATTTACACAAGTTGATGCAGTTGGTAATCTTTCAATATCACGACCACTATTTCTAATACCAAATTTTGGATTCAACGCACCAAATCCTAACAATGGAGGTCTGGCGACGGAAGTAACAAATTTAAGGAATTTTGATCTCTCCTTTGGTGACATTTCTTCAATAATTTCCCAAAAATATTTTATGGTTATTTCATTTTCTAAGTAACCACCATATTCAACATTTTCTTTCCAGTCAGTTAAATCAATATTATACTCGGAACCAGAAATTAGCATTTGTAGTTCATTAAAATCAAACATTTTAAGCCAACTTGATGATATTATTTCAGTTAAACCTTCTAAAAAATATTTTGCCTGGATATTTAATGAAGTATTCAATTTAAAATTAGCAATTTGGTGAATATAATTTAATTTATTTGATGAATTGACTTTCAATCCACTGCCATTATTTTTAATTAAATCAATTATATAATTACCATGGTCAACAGTTTGATTTATAGTAAAATCTAAATCCAAACTTTCTAACTCATCATTTGACATTTTAGTTAATTTCATTAAGTTTGAAAATAATTCTTCGTCCAACGATCTTAAATCATTAATTGAATTCTTCATTACATTCTTTGACGTGCACCATTTATTAAGAAAAAATGGAGCAAATGAAACATCAATTAAAACACTTTCATAAAGACATTTACCAATTATTGAACCTAAAAATTTTAAATATTGTAAACTTTCCCGTTGTTGTTCAAGATCAATTTTATTGATGTATTTTAAATAAATCTCATCATTTGGGTATAATTCATTTGATGTTGTTTCTTTAAACAAATCATATTTCCCTTGTGGAGCAAAACCTTCCGTTACAACACTATTTAAAAATTCTTTAGTTATACCACCACCATCAATACCCGCTTCTAGTTGACCCCATTGATCAATAAATGAAACCCCAATTTTTTGCTTCAACTTTGATCCTAAATTACTAAAATTTTCATAAGCATCTTTTAATAAATAATCTCTTCTAATATCAGCTTTTAATTTTGATTCTGAAAAGAACATCGAGAATGGATTTGAATCACCTGATCTTTGTCTATCAAGATCAATTAAACTTTGGAATATTTGAACTCTATCATTAAATTTAAGGAAAAATGGTAATTTATTAAGAATTTCAAGTTTTGCTAAAGTATCAATTGATGCCAATTTTTTATCAGATCTTTTGTGGGAAACTTTTTCTTCATCAAAGAATTCATCTTCTTCGATTCTTCTTTCTTCTTCTTCCCCGATTATTTGTAACATACTATCTATGTTGAAATTAACTTGTTGAATTTTCCAAAACTCTTTAGGTAAAAAATTTAATCTTAAATTTTTTAAATATAGTTGATTTAATAACGTAATTGAAATTTCTTTTAATTTATCAAATTCTTCGTAAATCTTCGATTTATTTGACTCCGAAATAAATATTAATGTTAAACAAGAAACTCTTAAAAATTTTAAAAAATTCGTTACTTCGTTTAAACTTAATTTATCATTATTAAAACTTTCTAAATCATTTGACACAATTAACCAATATGAATATAATTCTTGAAACGTATAAAGAGTTTTCCAAAAATTACTAATCTTAAGATTATCTAATGTTTCATAGTGTTTTAAAACTACTTCTTGTTTAACATAATCATTACCATCATCTAAAGTATTGGCAAATTTTTGATAAATTATATCCTTCAGTAATTGATTGAAAAACCATTTATATGATCCTGGTACTATAGTTATTGAAACGCAAAGACGTGATTTATACTCGGGTAATAAATTGAATAAGGTGGAAATAATATTCAATGCTAATCCTGAATTTTCATTATTTTCACTTGTAAAAATATCAATCATCTCTCCAATGAATGAATTTTCATATAAATTTGAAATATAATAAACTGTTGATTGAGAAACTTTTAAGTCATTTGATATTTCCTGGTTTCTTACACTTGCTTCGTCGTCTTCCATAATATTTTCATCTTCAATTAATACCGAAAATGATATAGTTGTCAAAATGTTACCGATTGATAAATAATCTTTTGTTATATAATCTCTATTACCATGATTTTTTAAAAATAACAGTAATAGTGAAATTTTCTCTAAGTTACTAAAAGAATTTACGTATTTGACAATTTTGGGATCACAAAGTATATCTCTTAATAATGCAGTATATTTCTCATCTAATGAATTAATATTTGATAAAAATTTTAAAAATGCATAATATGAATCTTTAATATTAACTGACATTATTAGTTTAACAAAAAGCGATTCATTTAAGTCCATTACTTTGGAAATTGTATTTATAAAATTTGGGTAATCAACAGTAAAATCTGATTTTTTAATTACCACATCAATTAAGTTACCAGATTTTGAAATTATTTCGTTATTTGATTGTTCACCGACTTCAATAAACTTTAACAAACCTCTCATTACTATTCTATTGGTAACTGGTGTTAGCCGCCATTTCATTAAATAATTATTTAAGATATTTAAAACCAGTACAATTGTAGTATCACAACTGAATGGAAATTTCCAAATAATCATGGTATTAAATCCTACTATCCATTCATCAAAAGACGTTTGACTATCAACCTTCAGATTGACCCATGAATCATAACTTGCTTCTGCGATTCTTCTTGAATTTAAATATTTACAAACATAAGTTTGAATTAGTAAACTTGATTTATCCTTTATTCTTTGTTCTTCTCTTTGCTGCCTTTGTAATTTTGACTTTTCTAAATAGTTCACAGTGCCGATTCCTCTTTGTCGCTTATCACCAAGATTGACATTTCTCCTACGAGTTTGACCTGTAAAATTAATCATTGTTTAACCAGTAACTAATGATTTGAAGATCAGACCTATTTTTGCCTTTATTCGCAGGATAATAGAAATGGTGGAAGTGCGGTGCACCCATAGATAACAATATCTGCTTCACAATCTATAGAGCTATTCGACATACATTGTAATTCTATAAATTTAAAAGTCTAATAACTTCTCCAAACGACTCCATAACAAATGCAGGTATCATTGAAGTATCTAGTTCATGCAATTTCTTCAATTCATGTGATTTCGTTCCTCCAGATAAAACTAATAATGAGCCACCATTACCACCACCTAATTTACCATCATTGCCAAACTTAATATCAGTATACAACGTATCACCGATCATAATCGTCCTGGATTTATCAAAGCCTCTATGTTCAATAACCTTTTCTAAGAAAATTGGACTTGGTTTACCAACATTGATAAATTCTCTATTTGCAGTGTACTCCATAAAATTCACCACACTACCCCCAGCAGGTAAAATTAAACCATTACCACCAGGATAAGATCTATCGATATTAGTACCGATAAATGGTATTGATTTATTATTATGTAATAAATATTGTAAAGTCAGAGAGATTCTCATGTAATTAAATTGTTTGGTTGATCCAACTACTACGGCTCTGACGTCAGGATCGACTTTTAATAAATGGTGATCAAGATGAAACTCACTGTCTAATTCGGGGTTTGAACCACCTAACGGAATATACCCTTCTTCTTTTAATTCTTCTTCAATCCCACTATCCCCTAATACCCAAATTTTACTACCTTTGGGAATTTTTAAATCTTCTTTAATGGTTGTAACAGCTGCATAACAAGTTGGAAAGATTAAATCTTTAGTAATACCTTCAAATCCTAATCTTTTAAATTTTCCAATATATTCATTTCTTGATTTTGAGGAGTTATTAGTTATAAATGCAAATTTTTTACCCTTTTGTTTAAGATATTTAATCGTTTCTAACATTCCTGGTATAAGTGACTCGTCTAACCAGACTACACCATCACAATCAAAAAGAAAGTTATCATACTGGTCAAGTAAGGAATCGACATGTTCCTTGGTTTCAATCCTAATTGGTGCCATCTTTATGTTTTCACTGTGTTTCTGTAATACAAAGCTATATGAAACTTCTGAGGTTTTAAATCGCAAAAAAAGAACTAATTGCAGCTTTAACCATGTCAGATAAGGAAAGAACAACAGAACAGCTAAAAGACTTAACTATAAGCGAGGAAGTTGCTGCTTCGCCGGATAACCAACAACAACCTAAGAAAGGTAATAAAATACGTAAAGGGCAAACTGATGAAGAATATGAAACGCAAAAAAAAATATTTCATGAAAATGGGCCGTTAGTGAATAGTGAAAACTGGTTACTCGATGAAGATAGTTTGTCAAATTTAGATAGAGATAACAAATATCATAGAACAAGGGTAGTATTTGCTTGTGAAAAATTATATTTTGAAAAGAAATACGAAGAATGCTTAAAAATGATTAAATTTGGTGAAAATTTTTACAACATAACTGAAGAAGATATACCTGATCAAAGTAAGAAGACCAAAAAAAGTTCTAAAGTTGATAGACAAGCTATTGATATAATGCATATAAAGAAGAAATGTCTTGCAAAACTAGAGGAAAATTAATCATTATGTATATATAAATATATTGTATTCTTGTACTCATAACCTACTCTCTTTTCAACCATATTCTAAGTTCCACAAAACTCACCATACGTTTCTTATACACCGTATCTTCGATAGAATTCTCCAAGCTTTCGTCGGGTTCAAATTCGTCTAATACTTCGGTGCTTCCAGTGAGAATATCAACCTTATAGTCTAATTCATCTTGGAATTTACTAGCCAACGATAACGTATTCTGTATAGCTTTCCCCATACCTTTAACGGTTACATATTTTACTTTTTTATATTCTCCCCCTTGGTATTTTTTTGTTTTGGTAATTGCTTTATTAAATTTATCTAAAATTTTATTAATTTTTTTCAAAGCTGATATAAATGGAGTTGAAGATTTTACAAAAAATGTAGTTTCATTCTCCACCACAGGTCTTATGTCGGTATTAGCTCTGTGCCTTATATATTTCCCATTAATATGATGTTTTACTTTACTATGCTTTGAAGTGCTACCACTACTCATCTTCAATCGCGATAAATTTGATATTTTAAATCGCTTTATTTTGGCGTTGTATACTATGTTTAATATTACACCACCAAATTCTTCGCCAATTAATAGGAAGAGATCTCGTAGTGATGACTGCGATGATTATATAGATGAAGAGATAACTAAACGTTGGCAGAATACTAAGATTTTTACGGAAACTCATCATCATACGGTTAAAATGATGATTGAAGCTCAAAAACAACTACAACACCAAGAACGGTCGGGACTTACTGTGCAAGAGACGTGTAAAGAGGAAGAAACTAATACTTACAAGCAAGCACCTTACTGGCCGATTATAAATAAAGTTAAGAATTAGAGAAGCATCATAAAAGAGATAAAATAAAGATAAAATAAAAGAATTTACAGGACAAAAGTATTCCATAACATGTATATTAGTGTAATTTACAATTTATAAACTCATGAATCCCTATGCTGAACGTTTGACTTTTCTTTTGTTTTTTAATAAAACCTTTTGTTTAACCTTACCTGATTCTTCTTCATCTTCACTCATACTCATCATATCTTCTTCATCTTGTTCCTCTTCTGAAGATTCAACATCAATATCTTCTTCATCCATAGCAACATCTTTAGCAGCTTTTCTTTCAGCTTTTCTTCTTAATTCAACTTCTCTCACCTTAAGTAATTCTGGGTTTTGTTCAACTAATTTTTTATCTAATGCTAATGCTCTTTCTTTGTTACCTCTCATTCTATTCTTATAGAATGCTCTTTCTCTCTTTTGTCTAATTTCTTCAACTCTACCCATTGCTTTCAATGTGGTTGCAACTAAATCTCTATTATATCTAACTGGAACGTTTCTTCTTGAAGCAAACGTTAAAGTTGAATCAACAACTAATTCTTTACCAGCAGCTTTTCTAAAGGCTTTAGTCCATTTCAATTTACGTGGATTACGTCTTTGTTTAAAAGCATGATGACATTTAGAACGACAGAATCTAAATTCTTTTGCATCATTTCTAACAAACATTATACCATGAAGTGGATATACTGGAGATGAACAAAAATGACATTGATAAACTCTCATCTTTATTGATTATCTAGTTCGTTTATATATTCTATTATAATATCAGTGAAATCCTTGAGTTGGGAACTGGGATAAACTATCTTAAAAATAATAAAACTAATCAGATGCTCTTCTCTAAAAATTTTTTTTCTCACTGATCAGAAATTTTGTGCGATGAGGGAAGATGAGATAAGATGTCCAATTGAGATAAATATCCTAAACAGTAAGAGATGAAAGTAGAGTCAAAAGGAGTAATAACTGAACGATATATATTATTAAAAAAGTCAATCTAAATTACAAGTTAGTTTTACAACAAGATTTTTCACTACTAGTTGAATTAGCTAAAATTGATTTATTGAAACCATTGTTAGCTTGAGGTAAATCTAAAGCAGGATTTCTATCAAAGAAATTAAATGGAACCATATGAATGGAATGGGTTTCAACTGGCATGACTGGGAAATCTTCAACTCTTGGAACATGAGTGAAACCCATGGTGGCCCAAACAATAACATCTTCATTTCTAACGGGATCAACACCATTAGCCCAAACTCCTAAACCATCATCTCTTTGTGATTGATTAGTGAATTCACCGGCAGCATACATTTGATCGTCGGTATGTTTAGTAACCCATAATTGCTGAGTGGCAAAAGTAGCTCTTTTACTGTTAAATGAATCAGAATCAGCTAATAACATTTGTCTGGCTGGCATGGCAATTTTATAACCAACGGCACTTTTTGAAATTGGATTAATAACGTTTTCATTAATAATTTTATAAGTTCTATTAGTAAATGGACTTTGTTCGACATAACCAGCTTTTTCAACAAACTTTCTGTCGGTTACAAAACCGACACCATATGGATTTAATTTAGATTTTGGTAATTTTTCAGTATCATCGTAAACAACAGTATTTTTATGACCATCGATTGCAGGATCAATTCTGAATGATAAAATATGTTGATGGTAAGCAGCCATAACATTTGGTCCAACAATGGTACCCCATGGAACTTGAACATTTTCTTCAATTGGCATAGTGGATAAAATACCAGTTGCTCTAACTTCAATATCCATTGAACCATCGGTTACAAATTTGAAATTAAGAATATATTCGTAATTTGCAACTGTTGCAATAGTTTGAACAACGAATTCTCTCTTTCTAGCGACTACGGCATTATTAGTTCTATAATTAACATGTTTATATAAAATACCATTATCTTGTTCGTGCATACAAACAGTGTTTGGAATAACATAAGGTTCACCAGTTTTATGAATACCAAAACCATCTAAATATTGGATAACACCTAAACAATCGCAACCTAAGTTCAATCTGTTACCATTAACACCAAAACCACAATCACCTAAATCAAAGGCTTGTTTTCTATGGTAAGGAGCTCTTGGATCACCATAAGGAACGGTCATTTCACTTAATGATAATCTATAAAACACTTGTCTTCCTTTAAAGCTTGCATCATAAATTGCAAACCCTTCTCTGGCATTTGGGGCAACTCTAAATTCCCAACCTTGCCAGTTGACTTTACCATTAACGCAGGTGAATGATGGACCTTCAGGTTGATTTACTAATAATGGTTTAACATCTCTCATGATAGTTTCACCATTTAAATCTGGGTGGTACTCCACACATGGAACTTGTTGCCATGGTTGAGTTGGGGTAGTGGTTTCATCAAAACCGGCAGGTAAATAATCAATTCTAACAAATTTTCTACTCATAGCTTCAAAAACTGGGGAAAATTTTAATGGTAAAGAATAATGATTTGATTCAGTATGACCATTACCAGCTAAAACATACATAAAGAATTGAACTAATATTCTTTTTTCATTTGGATCGTCAGTGGCATAAATCCAAGGATCATTCCTAACAGTATAACCTTCTGGTAACTTTAATTTTTCAACTTCTGCTTTAACAATTGGATGATTATTACAGAAATCTTCTAATTCTTCCATATCTTCTGGTAAAAATGGACCGACAACACCCTTTGGTAATTGAACTTTTGTAATGATATGACCAATTGAAACATTAACTAAAGCTTTATTAAAAACTTCACCATTAGTATAATAATAACAATAAAAAACTCTTGAAATATTTGGTAAAGGTAAACCATGTTTTTCCGCTTCTAAGTATTTGATCATATCTTTCTTTGGTGGATCAATTTTGTCAATTTGCACAAAATGAACATTGGCACTGGCGGCATAAGCATCCTTAACTAATTTTGAAGCAAGTCTAACTTCAAAATCTTTGGCACCTTCAAATGGGTGGAGATTAACTGATTTAACGTCAACAGCAACTTGCATCTTCTCTAACTTATAGTTTTTTAATACTTTTTCTTCAACTGGGATTAGATTTTTAATTTATACTCGCTCTGCTAAACCTTTTTATCTGGCATTCACCTTCCTAATTGGGTATTTGGAAGAAAATTAGCTTCGTTCCTAATTGGGTAATCGGTTGCGAAAGTAGATGGATCTGTGTTGGATATAAAATGACACAGAACGAGTCACAAAATATCGCAAGACTTGGGGACTAGATGAATCAAGCTATTCGATGAGATACTGGTATTTGTCGTACTTAAAATTCACCATTGCACACTCGCCAAACTGTTGGAACATCAAGGTATTGATGGGTCTCACTGATAACGTTTCTCACTGATAAGAGCGCCGCTTAGATCATAACTGGGAAAATAACCGACACCTCTATCTAGAATTTAATTATAGGCTATTAGTTACTGAGGTTAGCTACATATTAGACTATTTATCCGTACTGCTACTCGCAAGAATAGTATGATGTGATGAGATACATTTATTTCTAAAAAATACTAGTTTCAAGCGCAAAATATGTTGCAAAAAATATTGTACAATTTTTTTTGAAATGTGATCATTTCAAGGGCATAAAGTAAACAGGAAATTATTCAAAAATTAAATTCAGATTCATTATCATTACTCGTCGAAGTATCAAACTGATCAAATTTATCAAATTTCTCTTCCTTTTCATAATTTGGTGGGCCAGCACGCGCAGACATTGGTGATGATCTTGCAGATGGGAATGAATCATCATCGTCATCACTTTCAGCATCAGAAACCTGTTGTGAACCATTTGTTGAAACATTTGTTGAATGGAAGTAACTTTGCTCTGCAGTAATAATTGCTCTAACTTTGGCAGGTAATACATCAGGTCTGTAAAATCTTAAGTCCACTCTACCAATCAAATATAGTAAATTGATTAAAACTTCAAAAACCCCCCAAACAATATATGCAACAATTGGCTTCGTTAATGGATGTTGTTTCCATGTTGGATCAGTTTGGAAACACACTATACCTCTTAATATCGCTTCCGTCATAGTTAATATCGTGGTAATGGTAACAATTATAATTGATTTATTATGTTCTAATGTACCTCTCTGGTTCGTTAAACCTTCAACCGTATTATAATGATGGTGAGTTGCTGCAATAACTCTTACCGCATGTCTATGGTTATGATTTCTTTTCATAAAAGTTTCTTCAGCATCTCTTGCAGCGTTCTTTTTAACAAAATAAAATGGATGGAATGATTCAATCCACCACGGCTGATAAGTATATAAATTTTCATCTTTCCGGGTTGGCTTAAAAAAATACGATAACCCTAACAAGCTTACGGCTGTTAATGAATATAAAAAAATTAATACTGCAGAAAGCATAATACAAATTTGATAAGCTCTAATAGATTTTGCACTTAAAAAATACACATAAGGTACAGCAGACGCTACAATAGTCAATACCACAACTAACACAACTACAGCATATAACACAAGCATTGTATAATTAAATAATCGTCTGTTACCACCAACAGGATGTCTCCAGCTAAATAATCTTTGAGCAAGAATTAAATTTATTGTAGTTAAAAACACACCAGAAATAATTAAAAAAACTTCGCTTGCAATACCTGCATTAACTCTTGTGACATCAGTTTACCAATAAGCTCTTAATAACCACCCAATTCCTTTACATAATCCAGCAAAAAACCAGCAAATAGATATATAAAAAAAATGGCCCCTCGAGAAATTAATAAAAAATAACGTTAAATGAGTTATACTAATTATGAAAAAAATTACCGTGAAAATTATGGAAGGTGCTAAATCTGATTTTGTAGGGTAATTTCCAAATAAACTATTTAAATAACTAATTGCTCTATCAACCACAGCTGGTGGTAATGTTGATCCTACTAAATTTTTAGAATATTCTGATAATTTAAGAACACCTGACCCCCTTGCTGCTCCATTATTAAGAGCAAAAATTAAATCCAATACTCCATCAGAAGCAGCATACTGTCTCGACATGGTTTTAGTTTACTAGTTGTTACAGAATTAAGAATAAAACCCTGGATATTTATTCATTCAAGATTTCATATGGCTGCTGCCCCTCACTATTTGAGTATTAACTACATGGGGTATAAAATCTCAAAGTTTTGAGATTTTACACTTTGAGATTTTACGTCAACATTCGTTTGTTTCCCTAGACATCTTTACCAAATAGTTTTTCAAATACCTTTGGCATTTAATATAGGTAGTAGTTTACTGGTACCAACTTATTATGGCATGCTGTGCAGCCCTTTCTGCGACGTTTTTCGGTGATGTTTTTCTGTCATGTTTTTGGATGGAAACCCAACATTACTTAATTTTAATTGAGACTGTGTCGATACTGTAATGAGGAAGCTGTTCATTATCAGGTTCGACACTGGACTAATTCTCTAATGGTTGAATTCAGAGCATCTGTATTCACATATGACAATTGTCTGAATGACAAATGGAGAAGAAGCACCACAATCCATTTAACTGCCTAATACGGTAATTAACAAATAATGAGACAGAACGGTAAAGCACAGTTAGTGAGGCTGAAGGGAATGGGCATGCTTTCTAATCTCCATTATCTAGTCGCTCTGAACTGTTCTCACAGTCTACTATTCAGTTAATGTTAAAAATGGAATTCGGAATCGTTATCGTTATCGTACTTTGTGGTATCGCTTGAAGTAGGTGAGGAATAATCAGGTAAGGAATAATTTTGACTCTTTTCAGCTTCGACCAAATTTGGCGTATTATCATTACTACTTTGTTTATGAGGTTTTAACCCATGTTCAGGTGGTTCATATTCGTCAGCTGAATAATCTTCATCATCAATGCTTTCATCATCAAAACTTTCATCGTCTCTTTGGATTGGAGGTGTTGTGACTGATTGCTCAGCTGTAATAATTGCCCTAACTTTGGCTGGTAATACATCAGGTCTATAAAATCTTAAGTCCACTCTACCAATCAAATATAGTAAATTGATTAAAACTTCAAAAACCCCCCAAACAATATATGCAACAATTGGCTTAGTTAATGGATGTTGTTTCCATGTTGGATCAGTTTGGAAACATACTATACCTCTTAATATCGCTTCCGTCATAGTTAATATCGTGGTAATGGTAACAATTATAATTGATTTATTATGTTCTAATGTACCTCTCTGGTTCGTTAAACCTTCAACCGTATTATAATGATGGTGAGTTGCTGCAATAACTCTTACCGCATGTCTATGGTTATGATTTCTTTTCATAAAAGTTTCTTCAGCATCTCTTGCAGCGTTCTTTTTAACAAAATAAAATGGATGGAATGATTCAATCCACCACGGCTGATAAGTATATAAATTTTCATCTTTCCGGGTTGGCTTAAAAAAATACGATAACCCTAACAAGCTTACGGCTGTTAATGAATATAAAAAAATTAATACTGCAGAAAGCATAATACAAATTTGATAAGCTCTAATAGATTTTGCACTTAAAAAATACACATAAGGTACAGCAGACGCTACAATAGTCAATACCACAACTAACACAACTACAGCATATAACACAAGCATTGTATAATTAAATAATCGTCTGTTACCACCAACAGGATGTCTCCAGCTAAATAATCTTTGAGCAAGAATTAAATTTATTGTAGTTAAAAACACACCAGAAATAATTAAAAAAACTTCGCTTGCAATACCTGCATTAACTCTTGTGACATCAGTTTACCAATAAGCTCTTAATAACCACCCAATTCCTTTACATAATCCAGCAAAAAACCAGCAAATAGATATATAAAAAAAATGGCCCCTCGAGAAATTAATTAAAAATAGCGTTAAATGAGCTATACCAACTATGAAAAAAACTACCATGAAAAGAATTGAAGGTGCTAAATCTGATTGTGTAGGGTAATTTCCAAATAAATTATTTAAATAACTAACAACCCTATCAACCACGGCTGGTGGTAACGATGATCCTACTAAATTTTTAGCATATTCTGATAATACTGCAACACCTGTCCCCTTTGCTCCTCCATTATTAACAGCATAAATTAAACCTAAAATTCCATCAGAAGCAGAATATTCTCTCAGCATAGTTCCTGTTGTTGGTAGTATAGGAATAAGAATAAATGTCTGAGTATTTAAACATTTCATGGTGGCATTTCTCGACTGATTATGGAAAGATCTTTTGCAGCCTGCGATGTTTTTCTGTATCTCTTTTACGATAAATTGACACACCCAAAGGAATGAGAAATTCAGCATAATGTTAATTATGAGAGAGTATAAATAGTGTAACTATGAAGCTGTTTATAGATTATGTTTGTCTGTGAACTAAATTTCTAAATAATTTCAATTTAAACCATCTCTTTTCACGTATGCAATGTGTCTGTATGCCAAATAACTTACTTGATAACCTATTGCAGTATCTACGCAAACAATGAAGGAGTAGGGTGAAGCAAGGTTAGAGAGGGTATAATTTCTATGTTCTATCTGCTTTTTCTCTATTGTCTACACTATATGCTCTATTATCTACTTTCTATGCTCTTTTATTATACTGCCTATGCTCTTTTATTATACTGTCTATGCTCAATTCTCTATGCTCTATTATTCAGTGAATGTGAAGAGCGGAATTTTGAATCGTTATCATTCTTTGTAGTATCAGTTGAATAATACGCTAGTAGTTATTATATTTCATATATATATTATGGTAATAATTCCACGAATGCTTGTAGTGCTTCAAAATTTAAAAAAAAATAATTAAATCTAAATTGTTTCAAAATAAACTTCACTCTGAGGTTTTTGCAACCACAAAGATTTTTTCATTACTTAGGCTTGAAAAGTTTACTTATAATCCAACATAGAATTCTTTTCCCAATATGGTAAGTTTTATTCCTTCAAGTATTAGTAAAGATGATTCAAGTTTCAGTCACGATTCGAACACTAGAATAAATAATAAACGTAAAAAGCTTGGGAAATTTTTAATCAGCACAAAGGGAACTTTAGTTTTATCAACTTTAGTCGTCTTGATAATTATTAATTCAATTAATTATTGTAAATTATATTCCTTCAAAACTAAATTCCCACCAATTGACATAATTCATATTTTAAATAATCCTGATGATATAAAAAGGAAATCTAATCAAATTTATAATCTTTTAGTTGATAGTTACTTACGAAATGAGGATTCTTATATTAACAATCTACAAACATCGACCCTTGTTACTACTCCAAAATTATTTTTCAGTAGGCTCCAAAGTCAAATTGAATTTATTGATGGGTTTGTTGAATTTCTGAACCCTTCCCAAATTTTCAATTTAAATTCAACTATTAATTCATGGGTCGGTTCAATATTAATTCAAGATTTTAACTATAATCCTTTCAGACTTTCATCGAATATCACAAATTTTAAAGCGTTTAATAATCAAATTAATTGCTTATATTCTGATGATTTCCCCATTCTAAAAATTTCAGAAATTTGGTATTTTATTCATGTTTCAAATTTTATTATTTTAATATCATCAATTATAATTTCTTTATCAATTTTGTTCATTTGGATTGATAATGCAATTTTACAATTTATTTGTTTAACAAGTTTATCAATTAGTATAATTTCTTGTTTAGGTTGTCAGTTTTTTCAACTTGTCAGCATTTCAGTATATCATTTGAAACTTCATAATTCTAAATTTTTAAGACAATTTGTAATTGTTGGGTTTGAATTATTAGTAAATATTTATAATTCATATTATTTGTTTAGTTATTTAATTGCTTATTTAGGATTGAACAAACGTTTTGATAACTCATTAACTGAACCAACCTCGCCAATTGAAATCAATGATAAAACTATTATTATCCCATATTCAGGTCCAGTGTTTAATGATCTTTCAACCTACCGTCTGCAACAACCAAATGATAATTATGAAATAGGAGAGAAATTGATTAATAAACGAGCTTTCGGTCACGAATCAAGCATTTATTCAGAAACGGTGTCTGCTTCTCCTTCTCCGTCATCACCATCACATTCTTATCAATCAGTTTCACTGTCTCCTTATAAACATAATTTACCCTCAAGAAGTGCAATTAGTTTGGATCCTAAGTATCTAAGCAATTATGAAGAGAAAAGTGATGAAGAAGATGAAAATACCAATATTAGATCAAGCATTGAAGTACTATATAATGGATCAATTCAGCATCCAAAATATTCAAACCCAATTAGAGATCAATCAAGAGATTTAAATATTTTAATAAAATCTTTTACTGCTCCATTAATAACTAGTCCTGAAACATCAAGTACTGGATTTGAACAAATAAAACAAAAATTTCATAATTATCATGATGAATCGACTTTCATGGGTTATGATTTAACTTTAAAGGAAGTATCAGCAAATTCCCATGACATAGGATTCCCAACTGAGTCAACAAAAAGAAAATGAAAAATCTAACGATAGTGGGAGTGAAAATAAAGAACTTAATCAATTAAATGATAGAGAAATCAAGTTAAAGAACACTTAATGAATCAAATTAATATGCTAAACTTTTATTTAATATATACATGCAGTTTATTATTCTATTTATTGCATTTTTCTTCTATTCATCTGTACCTTCCTCTCTATTTATACTTATCATCTCTTCGGCAGTTGGTTTAAATGGCCATAACCCAAATTGTTCAACAACTTCTTCTACTTCATGGCATTCTAATTCTCTAATTGTTTTATCTAATAAATGGGATAACCTTGGGCACAAAAATTCATCAGCTCCTGGTCCTAAATATGCAAGACTATCTTTTAAAGGCGTTGCCTTTCTAAATAATAATATTTGAGTGACATATTCTAAATTTGGAATATCGACCGTAATCGTTTCTTTGGGGATTAATTCAACGACTGAAAATCTTGTTGATGGGTATAATGAATATGACGGTAAAACAACTGGCTGATCTTTAATTAATACGTCGGGATCAAAGTCGTAGCCATCTGGTTGATAAGTACTTCCATCACTTTCATTAATGGCAATTAATTTGGTATCAGTTAAAAGTTCTAATTTAATTGCTGTTCTATTTCTAAATTTTGAATATGGTTTTGATAAGAATTTTTTAGCAGATACTTCAGGTATTATACAGATCATTCTAACTCTACCGTACTTTTGCAACCAATTTTGGAAAGCTGAACACATCATCCATTGAGCAAATAATGCTTCACCACCAGGACATGAAGCTAAATTAGCAAAAATTAATAACTCGTCATGAATTTTATCTCTTGGTTTGAAATTTGGTGATATTATTTTCCTTTCAACTATATCAGCATAAGTTTCCCATTTAAACCCATTTAAATAATGATGCTCAAATTTAAGAGCTGGATCTTTTGCAGCATCTTCATCTAGTAGTTCTCTTAAATTGTGGAAAGCCCTTAATGCGTTCATCAGGGTCTCTAACATTATATGGTTTTTGGGTTTTAATTCATAATTCATCATCGAAGAAAATAATCCATTACCACTATAAATTTCAACTATTTCTAATGCTTTTGAAGCATTTGGGTATTTCGATTTTAAATCCAACTTATCTAATAAAAGTTGGGGGTATTGGGCATCAAAAAAATTTTTTGTCATACCAGTAGAAACTGGCTTTGGACGGAAATTCTTTAGAACTGGGTTAAGTGAACGTAGTTTCATAATGATTAAGTTGACCTAAGAGGTTAGATATTTATTTGAGACAGGCATCTCACGCACTAAAAATTCTAGGGGAGCCAAAAGATCAGAAAGATTAAAGGATGTCTATAAATAGGGTAATATTAAAGGATAACCATATTCAATGTTTTGATTCAAATTGTGTTCCGTTTGAATTAACTATGGATGAAAAGATAGAATACAGCTCAACTTCAAAAAGACAGTCATTATCAATTAGTCTGAAATCTAATTTACCAATCCATATTAACTCTAATGATGGGTATATTTATGTTACTAATAAGAGATTAATTTTTATTACTGCTTCTTCGGGTGATGTCAATTCGTTTCTGATTGAATTAGCCTATACTCCAGTGTTACAATTTTCTCATCAAATGAAATCACCGTGGTTTGGACCAAATTATTATGAATTTTTATTTTTAAGTAATGATAAGACCGAAATTAGTGACGGATTCCCTAAAAATGAATGGTTTAAAGGTGAAATTCGATTTAATGATGGTGGATTATTTCAATTCGTTGAAAAAGTCAATCACTGCTTGAATGATGCTGTTAATAACCCACAAATTGATGATCAATTACCTTCTTATTCTCCAGTGTAATACTTTCTTTAAAAGAGTTCAATAGGGAAGAGAAAAGGGTTTAAAAGCTATAAATTACATGTATATAAATCTATCTTTAAGGTTTATGTTACAGACAAATGGGGATACCGATTAATCAAAATTAATTTCGTTCAGCCCCATCCCATTTAAATCGACATCTTCGATTAAATCAGTTTGTAATGAACCACCAAGCGAGTCAAGTTTCATATCAATATCTGATTGAAGTTCAGAATTTGGTTCTGATTGTTTAATTGCGTCATTGCCTAAATCCTCTAATTCATTTAAATTATTTATTGATGAACTTTCATTGGTTGCAACAATTGAATCTGATGGTATAATTGTGTCAGAAGCTGCAACTGGGGCTGGCGCTTGCAATGGAACAACATTAGATGGTGAAGTTTGTTGATCCGATGTCATTATTGGTGGTTCTGAAGTTACTGGAACAACTTGTGGTAAAGCAGAATTGACAGTTGTTGAAGGTTTTGGAATATTTAATGGTTTTAATTTATAAGTTTCATCAAATTCTGTTAAATCTAAAATTTTTGATATTTCTTCATCTGATAAATGATTTGAAAATTCTCTAAATTTATCCATTGCTAATTTTTCTAATTCAACTGCATCCTCAAAAACTAATGATCCTTCTTCATTATAAATTCTTGCATTACTGAAAATTAAATGAACATCTTCTAAGAACTCTCTAATATTTGCATAAGTTTTACTGCTAATTCTCTTTTTAACAACATCTAAAGCAATTGGGTGTTTAATCAAAACATAATAATCAGGATAATGTTTTTTCGATGGTTTGACCAAAAATAACTCACTTAATTTTCGACCATGTTCATTAGTATAATTTAAAATTAATTCATAAATTGCTTCACTAATTGTTTGTAAACTTTCACGTTCTTCATTACTAAGTGGATCAATACTTGGGGTTAAACGGTTTAATGTTGAGCCTCCTCTACCTCTACCACCTCTAACGCGTCCTCTAGCTCTGCTTCTACTAATTCCTCTATTAATACCACTAGGTGTACCAGATCTTTGTCTTTTCAATGACCCGCCATCATTTAGTGATTCATTTGAAGCATTCCTCTTTAATGGCTTATCATCATCTGAATCAACAATAAAGTCTTTCATATCATCAACGTCTTCATTATTCTTTTTATTTGGTCTTCTACTGCCTCTAGATCTACGTTTAGGTTTAAAACCAACTTCATTGTCATCAAGCTCCTCAAGATCATTATCACTATCAGAAACAACCCCCTCAATTTGTTTTAACCATTGCTCTTCAGTTAAATTGTCATCATACTTAGCTGTTTTTCTTTCCCTGTTGCCTCTACCATAATCTTCCATTTTAATTTCCTCCTTTTTAACTAATAATTCCGGGTCTTTTTTATAAATTTCAGGCAATTCAGTTTCACTAAATAATCTTGAAGGATAAGACGCCTCTCTTGTTTCAGTAACTCTCCTGTCATCTAAATCCTTAAAAACATCAAGTTCTGAATCATTTCTTGCAATAACTTGATTTAATTCATCATCATCTAAATCATCATCCTCATCGTCATTATTTAATTTTCTTTCTTCTTCCTTTTCAATTAATGCTCTTAATAAAGCTTCTTGTTCTTCAGCAGTAGATTTATTATCAAATTTACCCGCTTGAATAACTTTACCATCGATTTCTAATTTCGCATGAGCTCTTTCTAAAATCATTTCTTCAACCGAGTCTTCGGTGATTAATCTTAAAATTCTCACTTCATTCTTTTGACCAATTCTATGAGCTCTATCTTGAGCTTGTAAATCTTGATGAGGGTTCCAATCAGTATCAAAAATAATAACGGTATCAGCTGTTTGTAAATTTAAACCTAAACCACCCGCTCTTGTCGATAAAAGAAAACAGAAATAATCTGAACCTGGAGCATTAAATAATTTTAAAAGACCAGTTCTATCATCAGCTTTAGTTGCACCATCTAATCTCATATATTTTAAATTTCTTAATCTTAAAAAATCTTCCATAATATCCATAATTTGGGTCATTTGAAAGAAAATTAAGACTCTGTGGCCAGTAGCTTTAAATTTTGGTAAAATTCTATCTAATAATTCAAATTTACCAGCAACTCTCCAAATATCATCATTAGTTTCTGAAACTGGGTTGATTAAATTTTCCACATCTTCATAAACAAACGGATGATTACAGATTTTTCTTAATTGCATAATTTGATTATTAGCATTTTTAATGGTAACCGCTGAACCATTTAATTCACTAGTATATAATAAATTATATTTTAACATTTGTTGATATAATTTTGATTGAACAGCTGACATTTTACACTTAACAACTTTTTCAACTTTACTTGGTAAATCCTTTTCGACATCTTTTTTCAATCTTCTTAAAAGGAAAGGTCTCAAGACTTTATGCAATCTTCTAATAATTAATAAAGTTTCTTCTTCAGTTAATGCAATTTTATCTTGACCACCAGTATTAGCAAATGGCGTATTAAACCATTCATCAAATGATTTAACAGAATTAAAAATTTTTGGTAAAACAAAATTTAATAATGCCCATAATTCAGGTAAATTATTTTGTAATGGAGTACCAGTTAAAATTAATCTATTACCAGTATGATAACTATGAGTTAAAGTTTCAGACAATTTTGAACTACTATTTTTCATTCTATGACCTTCATCAATAATCATATGAACCCATTTAATTTTCGATAAAATTGATTTATCTTTAATAACATATTCGAAGGTAGTTAACAAAATTTGGAAATTACCACTTTTAACATCGTTAGCTAACAATCTACGTTGATTTGGGGTACCTTTATAAGTAATTTTTTTAACGGTTGGAGCCCATTTATCGAACTCAATATTCCAATTAGTCAACGTTGATAACGGAACAATAACTAAGTAGGGGCCAGGAACTTTCTTCATTTCAACTAAATAAGTAATTAACGATATAGTTTGAATTGTCTTACCTAAACCCATTTCATCGGCTAAAATACCATTTAAATGATTATTATATAATGATACCATCCACTGCAAACCTTTGATTTGATATTCTTTTAAAGTCCCACCAACAAGAATAGCCGGTTGTTTAGTAACTTCTTCTTTGATACGATGGGCAACATGATAATAATCTAATTTCTCACGTCTTTCATCATCATTCACACCATCATCAAATTTTTCATCGTTATAATTACCTGATTCTCTTTGTTGATTTTGAACTGCCTGAGCTAATGAATCCAAAAATGTATTGGTTTGCTTTAATAATTGAGTAATTCTTGTATCTTTCGTATGGTCTAATAATTTCAAATAAGCTTCTTCATCATTCAGTTTTAATGCTTGTAAACGTTGTTTTGCCATTTTTTCTAATTTCTTTTGTTCTTCTTTGGCAGTTTGATTATGGAAACTACTAATTCTATTAGTAAATCTATCAATTTTTTCACGTTTAATATAGTTTTTTTCATGTTGTTTATTAATTGACAGTAAAATATCAGTTATAATAGTTTGACGTTTTTGATTTTTTTCAGCCAATAATGATTGAAGTTGCTGCTTGTATAATTCATGACTTAATGCAATATTTTCTAAAGTTAATGGATTAAATTTTGCTAAAAAATTGGGATGAGAATTTGGTAACAACGACTTATTAAACCAAATATGTGATAAATAAGAACCTCTTAATTGTTTTTGTAAAGGTATTAATTCTAACATATTAATTTCAGTTATTATTTCATCTTTTTCATTATCATTATCGTTATCTTTATCGTTATCTTTAATATCATTACCATTATTATAATGACCATTGCTTTGATTATTTTTACCATCATTATAATTTAAATGTTCTAATTTTTTCTTCAAGAAAGAAATTCTTTCATCAATTTTTAATAATATATAAGCCTCTCTATTGCTTTTAATTTCTTTCATATCGATTCCCTCGGGGTAAAGTCCAGGATACGTATATCTTGTTTGGCTTGAAAATAATTGTTGATAAGGGATTTCTTCGACGTCATCACCGATTAATGATGGCAATTCATAACAATCTACTTGAACTAAAGGTTGATCAATTGGTATTATAGTTTTTTTATCGGAATCTTCGATTGAATCTATAAAACTCGAAATTGGTTTTGGAGGTTGAGGTTTAAAACTAACAATTGATGCACCGCTTTGTTCACGTTTTAGCGCAGGGGAGTTTGAGGCGTTTGAATTTCTTGATTTTGTACCTGCTCGTTTATCAAGAGTTTGATTTTTTAAACTTTGTTGTTGTAAATATGGACTTTGAGATTGTTTACCAATACTTGCACTTCTCGAAGGTTGGGGTTGTTGCGATGGTATCACTGATGATTGTATTGCTTGTTGAGGTTGAATTGAAGCTGATGCCGAGCCTGGCCCTTGATTTGGTATAGCATTGCTTATGACTGGGGTTCCAACATTACTAGTTTGACTTAAAGGAGATTGATGATTTTGAGGTTGGAAAGAAGTCGGTTGAGGTTGATTTAAATTTGAATTGGAAATTGGCCCATTGCTGTTAGCCAGTGGTAAATAAGCAGTACTGGGTAAAGCATATTTATCGCTGGTTGCAAAATCAGTCAAATTTTGAGGAATTTGGGGACTACCAGGAGCTGGATTTTTCAATAATACTTTTAACGCTTGTTGATGAGTTTTTAAAAGTTGAAATTGAGGAGCTGTAAATGCTGAACCTTGATTATTTGCTCCATTGCCAACGTTTTTATATGAATTGTTCGCACTAGCGGCATTAGGATTATTATTACTACTATTATTATTACCTATTGATTGTAGGCTGATATTATTTTGTTGGTATTGATTTGACGGTTGATTGAAATTTGCAGCAGGACTACCGTAGGCTGCACTATTATTCCCAGTGCTGTTATTCCCGTTATTCCCATTATTATTATTCATTAAATTGGCATTCGACCCATTTTGCCCATTATTATCCATGTACATTCTATTATTTGGAGCCTGCGAGTAATTTGGATTACCATTAGTTATGTTTTGTTGATAATTTCCTTGAGACGGTTGACTATTAGGTTGTTGTTGTTGTTGCTGTTGCTGCTGCTGTTGATGCTGCTGTTGATGCTGCTGCTGTTGTTGTTGTTGTTGTTGTTGTTGTTGTTGTTGTTGTTGTTGTTGTTGTTGTTGTTGTTGTTGTTGTTGTTGTTGCTGATGCCTTTGCATATTTTGCGATTGTTGTTGAACATATTTTATCGTTTTAGTTAAATTAACATATTCAGGGACTGAATGAGCGTTATCACCATATTCGTTTCTTAATTGTTGCCAACGTGTCACTATCTTCTGCAACTCTTCCTTTCCTAGTTGTCTATTCATCTTAATTATTGAGTATTATACAGATCAATATCAAATTTCTCTTTAGTTTGAGATTGATTAATCAACTCGTTTACAACTCTACCTGTTTACTAGTTATTTTTTTACTCAGTTTTTGAGAACCAGATTTTCAGAGGGAGAGTAGTGCGCGTTCTTTTTTTCTGTTTCAATTATATTGGGCCTGCATATAGCTTTAATGTGGTAAAAATATATTGTAGATAATCGGTTGACATTTGTGTCATCACTGGTCCAGAATGTTTAGTGAAGTTCCTTACTGGAATAAAGGGTACAAAACGCTTGTATGTGCCTTTTTTTGCTAAAATTTTCGTTTAAGCTAACCAGGTAAAAGGATAAATTGTAGGTAGGATAAATAACATTGTTGTATTATAAACCATAAAGTCTTTAATGCTGTTTTTAAAATAGTAGGTAAGATCCGTGACAATGGTGGTCTTAGGGTTTCCAGAGTTCGCCTTGGCCCCTTGGTGCATAATTAATAGCGTCGAACCTTTCTTTTTTGATTACTTCACCATTTAAATCTGATGTTGCTTCTTGAGTCACCCCTCTAACTGCTGGTCCTCTCATTTCTTTAGTTCGATTATAACGGTTATTATAATGTCCATGTTTTGTTGTTTTAGATTTTGAGTTATTCGATTTGAAATTTCCAAGCTTCGTATAAGCATATAATGAAGTATCAATAGTATCTTGTAATATACTATCGGGGTTGTTATTATCATCTAGGCCGAATGCAAGATGAGGGTTATATAATTTATTAACATCATAAGATTGGAAAATTAACAATTCCGCTTCGTTCACATTCATACAATCGATGCCAAAACTTTTACCCCAAATTTTTGTAATGGAATCTTCAGAGATTAATTTCCATTCTTCCAATGGATTTTGAAAAGTATTTGATTGAATAAATTTCTTGAAAATGCAAGAACTAATTAAATACCTCAATCTTGGGGGCATAATAGCAAAATTTTCAGAATTTGCTGCTGCTTTTAAATAACTTTCTGAATTTTCATATTGAATATCGTTGATATTTTTATTATCGATGGTTGAATTTCTACTGTGGTTACTATGATCGGGTCTATTCTCATTATTATTTAAAAAATTGGGAAATTCATCGAATTCTTCATTCTTTTTACCAATTATGGTACCATCAAATTTGGTTTTAAAGTTCGGAAATTCTTTAATTTTTGGGTTATGGATTTGATACGTTTGACATTGTTTCCATGGTGGTCCTCTCTCATTTGGTGACTCAATTAATAGATTAATTTTAAAATTATCATTAATTGAAGATTCTGTCAAGTCATGTTCAAACAATTCATCAATAAACCTAATCGATTGTCTTGCATAAGTTGCAATCATTGACGTACCCTTTTTTAAATAATCAAACTCGTGTAATGTGTATGATGGGATATAAAGCGTGATAATGTTCTTTTGATCTTTAATTCTATCATCACGATCATTAACATATTCTTTATTATACCAACGTTTAATGTTACCAATACCTCTAGTAAATGCTGAAGGGTCTAAAATTAAGTTAATTCTTCTAGCTGATTCGTCTTCGGCTTTACTATGTTCCAAATCTTGGTGCCCGCCGGCCAATTCATCAAATTCGTGATAATTATTCAGATTAATCCGTACATCCAGATCATGATCTGACATAATTCTTTTTGTCCTGTTGGAATGTATAAAGTTTTCTGTGCGAAGTGATCCAAAAATACATCATCTGCAACATATCAGACTTAATCTAGAGACTACAATGAAGTAATACAGGTATCTACGATTTCATTAATAGTTGGATCGAAATACTTGATAAAGAGAGATTTCAGAGTTATTTTTTAGCCCCTCTGTAACAAAACTGGTAATAACAAAACTAGTAGGAACAAAACTGATAGACAAAACTGGTGATTTATGATAATACCCAGGTCTTTTCACGTTTCACTCTTGGCTTGCTCAACTCTATTTCAAAACTGAATTGTTAGTATACGTTTCAATTAATATATTCAATCAGATAATAGTCAAAAGTTGGAATCAATGAACCGAAGTCCTAATATTAGAGATGCCAGAAAAAACATACAAATGATAAAAAATTATTGCATCATATTGAATAAGTGTAATTGAACATACCATTTATAGCTACTTTAGCTTGACGTTTGTAAGTCCTTAGACATCTTTTGACATGAAGATTAATTGTCTACACAATTAATACTGGTGAGTTTTGGGAATATTTTTATTATTTTTGAGAAGAGAAGAAAATTTTTATTTAGTCGTGTTGGGGATTATTAGTTGCAAATTTAAAAAAGAATTTCATAAAGCTGTTTGTTAGTAAAAGTATAAGTAAATTAGTCAATTGTGTTTACCAGCTCTTAATAAAGAGCGGTTGTATTTTTCTATGATTTTTAAAGTCGGGTCTAAATTTTTTATACATTTTTATAATTAGTTTAGCAATCTCGTAATTCTTGTATGAAAACTATTTTGGGTAAAAATCACCAATTGAATCCAAATTCTTTATCTAAATTTTTATAGGAACCATTTAAATCAATTCTTTTTAAAGTTGGATTAGTCATACCAAAACCTTCTTCTAAAGTTGAAACAGTCTCATATATATTTAACATTTCTGCATGAGTGGTTTCTAAATCTTTATTAAAAATTCCTTGTTTAACAACCAATGCTTTTTTCCAATCTTTAAATCTCTTTTCTTGAGTACTAATTAAAATATTATATTTGTCCTTTAATTTATTTTCTTTGTAAATTAAAATATCATCATTATCTTTAATTTCTTCTTCAAAATCTTTTAACTTTAGTTTTGAATAAATTTTTAATTGACCTAAACCGATTTTTTCATCATCATGATCAAAATGCTTTTCATTACCATTTAATTCATTTAATTGCTTTTCAAATTTATTATTCAAAAAGCTGCTTCTAAAATTTTCATAATGGCATTCAGTTGACAATATGAAATCAAGCATATTTTCACTAATTAATTTTTTTTTAATGAAATTAAAATCACAATATGCATCATTTTCAATTTCAATGGATCCCCATTCAAATTTTCTACCTCTAACAAATTCACCTTGTTTATTAGTAACCATATCGTTTGCGCCAATGAATGTATAAGGCATTTCGTTATTAATTTTTTCCATCAATTCTTCATCATTTAAAAAATCACAAATGTGGATATCATTATCTGCTAAAACTTTTTTACATTTAATTTTATAAAATTTGATCTCTTCGTTATTTAAAATGTCACTTTTACCAATAATGGGGATTAAATTAACTCTTTTGCATAAACTTTTCATAGTTTCAACATCTAAAGGACTTATTTTTTCAATGCAGTTCGGTAAAAGGTAAATACAACAATGAATTCTATTATCGATTCTTTTAGATCTATTTGGTTGTTCATCTTGAAATAAATATAATCTAAATTGCTCTTCAATGAAGTTTTTAATTGGGATCCAAGAACCATCGTTGTTAATTAATCGACCCAAACCTGAAGTTTCAACTATATTTAATTTTAACAGATAATTGTTTTCCAGGAGTTCAAAATTATGATAATCAATTAAACCTTTATTATATTCATTGGGTTTTTCTAATAATGGACTATCAAATAAGGTGTTGATAAAAGTAGTTTTTCCAGAACCAACCTGGCCACAAACCATCAAATTGAACTGTCCCCCTTTTCTATAACTAAAACGTTGTCTTTGATCAGGTAAACAATTCAACCCAATTTTAATGTCGTTGTTAAAATTTGGTGAGTCATTTAAATTTAATTTATCAATAGTTGACAAACTATCATTCCCCCCAAAACTGTCATCTAAACTACCCTCACCATCACTGTACTCGCTGCCATCACTACTATAATCTTTAAATTTAACTTGGTATTGATTAACATCTTCGCTTTCACTTGATTCGTAGTTGTCTTCACAATCTTCCTCCATGGGAGAATTGGGGGTCGAATGATTACTTGATATACTTAACGGTGGAAGTGGAATTGATTTATCACTCAAATCGAAAACATCACCATCACCAACGATGGAATCCATTTTAAATAGTGATTCGTTACTATCCTTAGTCTCAAAAGTAACTTCCATTCTTACTGTCTAAATGAAATACCAAGTACGATAATTGAAATAGTTGAGCTTGTGTATATCAGGAAAGTTTAAAAGTGCAGAAGGGAGAGAAAAATTACATTACCAGGACACTGATCGAAATCCACAAATACAAAATATTTTGCAACCATTTTTTGATTCTCACACATATATTTGGTGATATATCCGTTATCTACGCATCGCAATCTCAAAAAAATTGGCTGCAATTTTTGAAAATCGTCTAAAATAAAAACTACTATTAATAGAAGGTAACATCCAAAGAATCCGAACACCAGATAAGCCTAGACCACTACTCCACGCGAATAATGCTTAAATACTGTGGAAGGAATGAAAGGAACAAAAAATAAATCATAGACTGAAATATTTCAATTATATTACCGCAATGAGAACATTTCACAACATACCAACAAACCAGAATTCGGTAATATTTTCAAAAAAGCTTTTATTACAATAATTGGGCATTCATTATTAAAGGTTGTAAATTCCCTTCACCTAATATATTCACTTCTTATTGTTGAATTGATAAAACCATATTATAATTGGTAATCTTTTTATTATTCTTTGTTGTTTTTCAATTTAAAAGGGTAAAATTATTGTTTTAATACATAATTACCTTTCCTAATAAATAGCATCGCCTTTCAAATTGAAAAGGCCAGAGGACCATAAAAGTTGAAGGTTGGATATTTCAATTTATTTTATTTTTGACTTGTTAATACCATTTGATATAACCGTTATTCCCCCAGTAATTTGACATTTTGCAAACAAGCCACCAAATCAATTAAACAACTCAATAACCAAATCAATTAATCAGCTAAATTACAAAACCAATTCCTAAACACTCCATTAATATCCAATTCCAAGCTTAAAATGTCAAGACCAACTTTGAAATTTAACAAATCAATGGACGATATTCATCTAAATAGAGTTAACTCTCCGGAAAGACCAGAAAGAAGAGCAAGGTCACAATCTCCCAATAAAAATAATAGAAAATCTTTACCACCAGGGTTTGAAATGAAATTACCATCATTGCCTTATGTTTACCTGGATGACTTAAGATCTTTATCGTCATTAACATCATCAAATAATTCGGGATTGTCATCCATATCAGGCGAACAATTAAAAAAATTGTCCAAATCTCCACTTTCTAAAAAATTGCATATTAATACTACTGGTGATGGTCATCATGTTATACCAATTCCCTTCTCAATTAATTTACCACCAAAATTAAGTCCCAAAAATATCAAATTTCAAAAATCCAGATCTTCGTCACCTGAAAGGTCTTTACACTCAAATAATACTAGTAATAATTCAAGATCCCCATCGCCTAAAAAATCAGCAAAATTAAAACCACGAGGATCAAGATTAGTGTTCACTGGTAATGGCTATGAAAAAATTGATACTTCGTCATCTGATAATGATAATGATACTTTTAATGATGAAAATGATGAAGATTTTGATATTCAACATTCTAGACAACGTGAAAAAATTAAACAAATTGAATTAGCTAAAAGAAGATCAATTGAATTTAGCTCGAAATCTAATAATTCACCTAATAATAATAAATCACTTAAGAATTTACCAAATTCACCACCAGAATCACCTATAAATTCAAAGAGAAATGGCCCGCCATCAGTTAACGCTAATAAACGTAAATCAGTTAAAACTACAATTCAAGCAAGAAATTTAAATAGAGATGAATTAAGTATAATTGAAGAACAATCAGGTAGTAATAATAGTTCAAGGAAATCAAGTGTAAAAGCTACAATTAAAGAAGATGACGAAGCTAAAAGTTTACCACCCCCTCCAAAACCATTAGAAGGTATTCAAGAATTAACTACTCCTATAAGTTCACCCGAAAGAGGTATTGAAAGAGGAAGAGAAAGACCAGTAAGTTCATTTACAACCACGCCAAGAGGACAAATTATAAATGAAGATCCTATTATATTAAATTCAAATCAACTTCTTCATTCTCCACAACAATCATCACAACCAAGAAATATATCAGCACCATTACCTTCATCAAGATCAAATTCACCAGTAAGAACTAAAATCAAAATAATGAATAATAACGGAATGATAAGTTACGAATCATTAAATAAAGAATTACCACCAATCGGAAATAAAATTAATATACCAAGGCATGTAACTGAAGGTAATTTAAATTTATTAAAAAATTCAAATGCTCCAATGATTAATAATGGGCAAGTGTTACAAATTCAAAAGAGAAGCTTCAGTGATGAATCTCATGTTTCATCAGTTAGTTCATTTAGTACAGTTGCTGATACAATGAGTTTTTCAAGTAAATTTAAATCAGATTTAAAGAATAGAAATGTTAGTAATGAATCTAAAGAATCAATTGAATCAAGTAATTCAACAATTTCACAACAATCTAATGAATCTTGGAACTCAGTTCAAAAAAGTATTGATTTAACCATTAGAGGTTCTGATGAAGAAGGTGATCTAGACGAAGAGGATGAATCAGAAGACTCTGTTAATTCAATTGCATTAAAACCATCACAAATATCTCAAGATCAAATTGTTCATAAATCAGTTAATGCATCCATTCCAAGAGTTACCGATTCAGGTAATATTGAACATTCAAGAGAAGTAACATTGGCAAATACAACGGCAATTGAAACTGAATTTGAAAATGGTGATGAAAGCGAAGTTGAGGATTATTGTTTAAATCTTGAAGATGATAAAGAAATACAACCCGAAACTCCAAAACATCAATTATTAAAAGATATCAGAGATAATAATAAATCAGGATCAGAATGGGAGTCAGAATCAGAAACAGAGTCTAATGCATCTCAAGAGTCCATTGAATTTAAAAGTAACAACAACAACAACAATCAAGATATGGAAACATTGAAAAATATGGATAAAGTAATTGATAATAAAGATAATAAAGGGGTTGGTAAAAGATTTGATTTCCCAAATAATAATAAAAATGTTACTAATTCAGATATTACCAAGAAAAGAATTATTTCAACTGATACCTATAAGTCAGGTAAATCAAGGTATAGTTATTTATCTACTGTAGATGGACAAATTGAGATTCCTGATTTAAGTGAAGCATCTTTTAGTGAAGCGGGTACAATCAGAAAAGAAGTATTGATGAACGTGAATGGTACCACTTTTAACGATTTAGCGTCCGATAGTGAGAATGAAACGTTGGAACCAATTGGAGTACCAAGTCAAAAGGGAAGAAGAATTGTAACTGAGACTTTTAAACATTTATATGATGATAGCGATGGAGATGATAGCGATTTTGGGTCAACTAATTTTTCCCTTTATTCAAATAATATTAAATCAAAATCAACATCAAACTTAGTTTCAAAGGCATTACCTCCTTTACCAAATCTTACAAATAATGAAATTATGACCAATAAAATTCAAACCCCAATGAGAACTAATATTAGACATGAAAGGCAGTACAGTCGTCATAGTAGACACAAATCATTAGGTAATATTGACTTCAATTTGGATGAATTAACTAGTCCAATTAAACCAAAAGAGCAAGACAAAGGTTTACCAGCAACCCCACCGGTTAATCAACAAAATAAGGACCAACATAACAGTGAAAATGAGTTGAATATTAAAGTTGCCGAACCACCAAAACCAATTAACTATAAAGTTGATTTTAAAGAAGCTGTCAAGGAAAGAAATGAATTTAGACAGGTTACTCCAACCATGAATGAATTAAATAAAATTAAATCTGTAAGATCACAATCCAAAAAGCAAAAATCATCATCAAAATTTTCAAGTTCAAGTGAAACAAGTTATCAATCTAGTAGATCAGCAAAACAGTCACATTCGACTGATTTATCTGATAGTGAAAGTGTTATGATTGATTTAACAAAAGAAAAATACGATATTTATACAATTCAAAGAAATAATTCAACTCAATCATATAGATCAGTCACCGAAAGTTATAAAGGTAAAGAAGTTGAAGTAGTTATCGTTGATGAAGAAGAGGATGAAAAAGATTTAGAAAGTATTTATTCGAAATATGGTAAAAATTGGTTAGGCAGAAGTGATTCAACTAGATCCAGTGGATCAACCACATCCAGTACTTTTTCATATAATTCAATGGCAAGTGAAAGTCAAATTAGACTAAAATCTACTTCCCCAAATTTATCAACTTTATCAAAAGGAAATAATATTAATTCAAAATTAAATAGCAATTCAACTGCTTCCAATTTAAGTAGTAAATATAATTCAAGAAGGATTAAACTACCACCAAAAGTTTTAGAAGAAGAAGAACAATATTTTGATTATTCAAAATCATCAAGTTACTATGATTTTAATTCATTTATAAATGGGAAGAAGGATCAAGTTGATAATTTAATTAGGGAAAAGGACTAGAAAAGGAATATTAAAGCGTATAGAAATAAAATATAATAATTGATAATTATGTATGCTATATATGCTCTCTAAATCAATGTGCGTTTAATGTACTTTTTAAATTTTAAAAAGAATGAATGAATGGAATTTTAGAAGCAATGTCAATGAATGGTTAATGTTTATCTTCGCTAATAGTTGATAAATTATTCTCTTCTTCTTCAATTTCATAATTAATTTTTGGTAATGGTTTCCTGTAATAAGTAACAGTTTTTTTTGACGTTTCAATTTTATTGTTATTTTTTAAATTGCTTGATGGTAAAATTTTTTTTGGTTTTTTATTAAATGAATTTGATCTCATAAAAGAATTTAATTTAATTGTTCTATTTAATTGATTGAATTGATTAAGTAATTCTTCATTTAAGTTTGAATCAAGATCAAAATCAAAATCAAAATCTTCAGGTAATTGATTAATTTCATCGATTAAGTCTTTCTCTAATTCATTTAAATCTTCATCATACTCTTTTGTCGATTCAAGTAATGAATTCTCTAAATCTTCATGACTTGTTCTTGCTGTACTGGTTGTGGTGGTTGGATTAGTATTGGGACCAATATTACTACCAGCACCAGTACCAGCACCAGTACCAATGGTAGGATTATCATTAAAAATAAATTCATTATCTGAGAATCTAGTAATTGATGAAGTATTTGAATTATTGCTTTTATGTTTTACGCTCTTATTTAAATTTGTTTTTTGAATCGTTTGTAAAAAATTCATCATATTTTCAATTGAATTTCTCTTATTTTTTTGTCCTTGTTCATTATCAATTTGTAAATTTTCTAACAAATTCATCATTTCATTAATTGATTGACGATTAATCTTTTTAGGAACCGATTCTTTTGAGTCTAACGATTTAAAAGTTTTATTTAAATCTTGAAATGGAGTATTAATTTCCAAGTCCTGCTTGTCAAATGTATCATGTCTTTCACTTTCTTCTTCTTCTCCATCTGCATCTACATTTACATCTTCATATTCATCTTCATCTTCATCTCCCTCACCCGCTTCCTCTTCATTTTCTTGTAAATCCTGATCCCTTGGCTCATCACCTGGATTATTCAAAGGATCATTTAATATACTTAAATTTTTTTCATTCAAGTCACCACCAAATCTTAGTCTTTCATCAAGACCTAGGCCCAACCCCTCATGTTCAAAATTAGTATAGTTTGCACTGAAATTATCACTAAAAGTTTCAAATTCGTTTTCAGATTTAATTAGATCAATTTCATCAATTGATAAATGGAATGCCCGAATTTTTGATTTATATCTTGCAATATGAACGTTGGGGCTAAAATTTTTAAATCTCGAGTTAACTACATCTTCACCAATATTTAAACCAGTAATTAATGGAGAATTTAAATCAAACAACTCTAAATTTTCAAAAGTATTACCAAAATTTTCAACTTTTGGAGTATTTATAGAAATATTAGTATTAGTTTCATAGCCGTCATCATAATCAATATCGAAGTAATCTTCTAATATTCCATAGTCTTCATTAAAATCCTGACTTGAATTATTTGGTATTCCATCAATTGATAAATGATATGAACGATTAAACGGTATTTTAGTATGAGGTAGCGTCAAAATTGATTCATTTTCAAAAAACGCTTGGTTATATTTACGATTCTTATCTTCATTGACTTTGTATTCTTGAATATAATAATCATCATGATCGTGTTCATCTAAATCTTCATCATAATCATAATCTTGATAATTTGTATCATACTCTTCTATATGACTTACTAATCTTTTATCTATATCAGCAACATCGTCATCAACTTCCCCCTGTATATTGTAACTGCCACTATAATCATCGCTATAATTATTTCCTGAATAATCATCAGAATAACCGATTAAATTTTCATTAGCTGATTTTTTTTGAAATTCTTTAAAATCGTCATTATCAGATTCCGGTCCATCAAAATCATCTATATAATTAATATCTTCTTCGCCATTATCGTAATCATCTAATCCATTATTTTCATAGTCATAATCATCTTCAATATCTAAATCATGCTCATTTTCAAAAAATTGTTCATTATTCAATTTTGAAATCTCTTCCTTTTTCACTTTAGTTTTATAATATTTTATAGATGTATTTCTACCACCTTTCATATCTTTAACAAACGAAAAATTCGAATCATTCGAATCAACCGAATCTGATGATTCATTAAGATTTGAAAATTTTGTATGGATTGAGGAATTTTTTGATCTCGAAGATTTTGATTTTTTAATAGTATTTTTTTTCAGTTGATTTAAGCTATCTGAGCTAGCACTATGATGGTGATTATTAATAATATTATTAAGTTTTAAAGAATTTAACGTTGGTATGAATCTATCACTTAATCTCAGTAGTCTTGAATTTTCACTAAAATTTGAACCTCTTTGCATTAAACTTGGTCTAACCATAGTTCCATCTTGCGAAGATGGTCTTGTCATATCCTTTTGATTTGCACTATTATCATTAGTTGAAGTTTCACTCGATGCTACTGATGTTCGCCGTTTTTGAAATAAATTCTTTATGGGTATTAACAACTTTTTAGGAGAATTTGAATTTGAAATATTTGCATTTGAGTTGAAAGAATTTGGCGATTGATTTAATATTGGAGATGCCATTGGAGTTTGGATATTATTTGAACCATTGGATTGTAATGACTCACTCCTTTTATGGGTTTTAATAAATGATTTCATTTAGATCAATATGAAATATTTTTACCGCGATCCAAATAGGAGTGATATTTTTGGAGTTATATTTTACTGTTGGTACTTAAGCGACGGTTCACTCTTGTTAAATTTATTTGAAACGAACCTACTATAGATGATTGTAAACTTCTTATACAGTTGCAAGAACAGTTACAAGAACAGTAAAAGGAAAAAGAAAAATGCAAGACACAACACATTGAGAGAGAGGGCACAGAAACCTTAACAAGGCAGTATTTACAACGGTACCAAAAAATGTGCCTAATGGAATTCAACTTGTTACCTGATTTCAAGATCTAATTTGAACTATAATTAATATTGTCATTGGTTTCACAATACAAGTTTTGAGAGAGAATTTTCTATTCATTTCATTGATATTACAAAAAATGCTTAACTTGTGCATTATACAATCAAATAGTAATTGGGGAGTTGCATTGTTTTCCAAACGGTTGTCGCACCTGCTAAAGCATTTCACTTTTGGAAGGTTTCGAAGCAGAATTTCCCACCGCCTTGGTACTAAATTAGTGGTAGAAAATAAAATTCGTCGCGATAGGGAGCAGGCAGAATTCTAATGCATCAGATAAGAAGGTTGCTTGCTTAAAACAAGCAGAATTTTAACGTATCACCAGGTAAGAAGGTTTCGCTGCTGGCTTAACTTTTTTAATTCTCTGGTTTGGAAAATCTCTGCCAATTTCGCTATACTTAAACCATATCGTTCGCTTTGGATATTTACTATCGCCTTATCTTCAAAGTAGGTCAGTTGCTTCTATTGCGATGCATATTCTGCTTCAAGTACATAGCAGTAGTTGGTCATCTGTGATAATATCAACTAAGGTGTTATTAGTATACAAACAACCTGGGGTTACGATCGACAGTGTGTAAGGCCATGTTTGTTGCAGTGGAAACATCGGTAAACAAGGAGATCTGCTCCACCTCAGTCGTAGATAGTATTTTAGGTATAGGACGAACTATTTGCTGTAGTCAACAGGCAAGCGGAGTTGATCTAACTGCAGGTTAAAGTTTGTATCGAACTTTGCACTTAGCCGCCGTAGCCAAAGTGATCTATTGTAGCCCAGCACTATCCTCCACTATACAAAGTTCTATTGTAGCCCAGATTGTAGCCCAGATTCCTCTAGGTTACACAAGTGCATCTAGTGTAACCCAGTACTGCTCTGCTGATATCGTCTCAAAAGAAACGATGCAGAACATGAACCATCCTAACCAGTAACGCTGATCACCTATTTTTTGCACCCACTGTCCTTCCCCTTCCCTTTCTCTCCTCCCAGGTCGCAACGCGAATTGGCAACGTTAAGCCGCACCCAGAATAGCACAATATCGTCGTGCACCGCCACAAAACCACATGGGCCACTGCCCTCACACATCACATGAATCTCACGCGGCGGCTGTGACGGCACAAAGTAGTGCGTTTAACATTACAATTTTTTTGATAAAAATTTTCTAGCCCAGTGCGAATAGGTTGACTAGTGAGTGAAAAATTATTTCAACTATCAATTAATAACTTATATTATAATTATCCAATATGTTAATGCCTAAACAAGATAGAAAATTAATTCACCAATACCTTTTCCAAGAAGGTGTTGTTGTTGCTAAAAAAGATTTCGAACAAGCTAAACACGATGAAATCGATACCAAAAACTTATACGTCATCAAAGCTTTACAATCATTAACCTCAAAAGGTTACGTTAAAACCCAATTTTCATGGCAATATTACTACTACACCTTAACTGATGAAGGTGTTGAATTCTTAAGACAAGAATTAAATATCCCAGAAGGTATCTTACCATTAACTAGATTACAAGGTGCCCCAGCTGAAAGACCTCAACCAAGATTCCAAAACAGAAGAGGTGGTTTTAGAAGAAGAGATTAGGTTGATTCGAAAGTTTGTTTGGTTGACTCTTGTTGGACGTTTTTTAAAAACTTGATATAACGAAGGTCAAATAAGGGAAATGCCAAAATACTAGAATTGATTTAATTGAGTAAAGGTGAATAAGAAAACTAATCAAGAAAATAATCATCATATGTATATTTTATTCATGTTTTAATAAACGAAACATTTGGTATCTTGTCTCTATTTGCACTGTGGGCTAAATTTACTGACTATCTGCCCCATATCTTGACTAATGTCCACCCATAACTGGGCTAAATGTCCACCCATAGCTGGTGCAAAAATTCTCATACTTAAGCAAAAGTCGTGTCCCAGATCATGGACTAAATCAACGCGAGTATCCATGTTATTTATTTTTAGGATTACATCCCAGTCTGGTCAAAGCTGTCAAAATACCACGCAAAGGATATATCAATTAACAAACGCTATTTAAACCATGAATGACTTACCTTCGTATCCAACGCCAAAGCAAGCTGCTTATGTCGTGCAACCAGGTTCAAGTAGTTCTAACGGTAGAAGAAGTAAACCTAGTCATTCAAATGTAAATTACAAACCTCCGTCGTCATCAAATAATCAATACAGTAGATCGAACCAATATAGCCAACACATGACGCCATCTTCATCGTCATCGCATTCGCATAATATAAATGCCAATCCTCAGCCAATTGGCCAGGTTCATTTCCAATCTGGTGGCCCCCCAGCACAATCAAATTATTATCAACAGCCTTCACAACCTTCAAATGGTTCGTATCAACAGCCTGCTTCACATCAACCCCCACCGCCTCAGAATTATTATCAACAACCACCACCGCCACCTCAGCTGCAAAATTATTATCAACAATCGCCACCACAACACCCACAACAGCAGCAACAACAACCACCACAACCAATAAATTATCAACAACCACCAGTTCCTGCACCGCAACAACGTTCTCCAAGTCATGGTTATCAAAATGTTGCATCATCCTCAATGAATCAACCCTCATTCCATCAACAAACTCCCCAACCACCAATTCAACAAAGATATGAAAGTGCTGCCGTTAAGAAACCACCTCCACCAATACAACCTCAGTCTGTTCAATCGATACTGAGTAATAGTAATAATAACATCCCCCCAGTTCCAAGTGTTAGTAAAAATAGATCGAAAGAATCATTAAATGAAAAATCAGCATCAAAACAAAAACTTGAATACGAGTTAAGATCAGTATTTGATAAAGTTGATAGTAATAGCTCGGGAAAAATTTCGAAAAACGAATTAGCGAATGCTTTGCTTAATTTTGATCACACGAAGTTCAGTGATTCAACCGTTACATTAATGATCAACTTATTTGGTAATTCAAATGCTTCAACTAAACATTTAAATTTCGATCAATTTGTTTCTTTATGGAAATATTTATCCGCTTATAAAAAATTATTTGTTCAAGCTGATTCGAATAATTCAGGCGACATATCATTTGGTGAGTTTCAAAAAATTTTAGAACAAATTGGTTATAAACTAAATATTGATTTAGTTTTGCATTTGTTTCAAAAATTTTCTTATAAGGATATTGATAGTTCTGATGCATCAGTGGGTACTTTAAAGTTCGATAAATTTATTGAATTGTTAGTTTATTTAAGAAAATTAACCGATGTCTTTAAAAAATATGATAAAGATTTATCAGGTGTTGCCACCATTAATTTCCTGGATTTTTTATTAGAGATTTCAAATCTTTCTTAATTGTACTATGATGACCTTTGTGTCACCCTTTAATAATTCTTATAGAGTTTGTAATATACTTCCGCTTCCATGTTTTTCTTTAACTTCAGATTTTTCTATCAATACAACCCATTTTTCAATTGGTAACAATACGTTAGTTATACTTGTCCTTGCTTACCTTATCTGAGTTTGTGATATTCAGTTCCCTTTAATAACAACTGTTGCAAATGTAAAAATGGAGCGGCTTAAATGCTCGCAATTTAAGTCAAATATAAATCTAGAAAGTAAATGCCAATTAAATGTCAAGCATGCATCCTAAACGAACTATTGAGTCAGAATTAACATCGACTTATAGTATAGGTACCAGTAGTTCTAACACTGTTCATCATTATTCATTTAATCATAATGATCAAATAATGGAAAATGCTAATGTTGCAAATGATTTTCAACATAATTTATCAATTTTTCAAGCAATAAAATATTACAGATTGTCTATTTTTTGGTCATCAATAATGTCATTAACGATAATTATGGAGGCATATGACTCTTCGCTTATTGCGTCGTTCTTTGCATTTCCTAGTTTTTGTAAAAAATATGGTATAGAGATCAGACCAGGGATATATGAACTAGAAAGTCATTGGCAAGTTTCTTTAGGTTGTGCTACTTCAATTGGTTTAATTACAGGGGTGATTGCAAGTGGATATTTAACTGAGAAATATGGCCATAGGAAAGTGACCATAATTTCCCTTGCTTTCATGTCCATTTTGGTATCTATTCAATTCTTTGCACCCAATGTACAAACTCTTTTAATTGGCCAAGTTTTATGTGGAGTACCTTGGGGGATTTTTGGAATTATTGGAACTACATATAGTTCGGAGATTGTGCCATTGCCATTGCGTGGTTATTTGGTATGTTTTTTAAATACTATGAGTTTAAGAAGAGTACTAACATTTTTAGACCGCCTATACCAATGTTTGCTATGCTATTGGCCAATTAATGGCTTCAGGAGTATTAATGGGGTTTGTAAACAATAATACTGAATGGTCTTATAGAATACCATTTGCAATTCAATGGGTTTTCCCCGTACCGTTAATAATTTTAACCTATTTATCGCCAGAGTCTCCATGGTGGTTAGTGAGACATGGCCGTGAACAGGATGCTTTACAAAGTATTCAACGGCTAACAACTTCAGAAATCCATCATATGTCATACCCTACGGTTTGTATGATTATCCACACCAATCGAATCGAAGATGAAACGTTTAAAGATGTAAAAGATTGGGATTTATATAAGGAGATCTTTTCGGGTACTAATTGGAGAAGAACTAAAATCGCTGCCATAGTGTTTTCAGGTCAAGTGTTGTGTGGCTCATCGTTTTCAATATCTCCTTCATATTTTTTTAGAGAAACTGGTCTTTCCCCTTCTCAAACGTATAATTTAAATTTTATCGTCAATTTAATTTCACTTTTTGGGTCAATTTTCTGTTGGGGGTTATTAAGTAGGTATGGACGAAGAGATATCTATATATATGGATTTTCCATCCTATCAATTTGCTTATTGCTTGTAGGTATTTTTCAATATCCATCAAATGTTTATCCTAACTTAATCTGGGTTCAATGTTTCTTCATTATGGTGTGGGTAGGCACTTACTACTTAACAATTGGACCAGTGACGTATAGTATCGTATCAGAAATATCCGCTACAAAATTAAGGGCCCAAACTGTAGCTGTAGCACGAGGTTGGTATCATGTAACTCAATTACTAGCTAATGTTGCTGAACCGTATATGATTAACCCCACCAGTGCAAATTTAAAGGGCTATACGGGGCTAGTGTGGTTTGTGACTTCATTGATGTGTTTAGTATGGTCGTTTAGAGAATTACCTGAAACTAAAGACAGGTCTTATGATGAATTGGATATTTTGTTTGAGCAAGATATTCCTGCTAGGGAATTTTCTAAATACGATTTAAATAGATTAGTAGATATTGATTAGAGATCTAGAAGTTTAAGAACACCTTAGCACATCTTAGAACACTGTAGAATAGTTCTAATTTATGATACTGAGGTTAGCTTAATCTTTGTTGCAAAATAGCATCACGTGACCAAATATCAAGTATAAAAGCTCTCTTCAGCTCATTGAGAAAAAAAAACTTTCAACTATGTTGAACTTCAACAGTATGTTTCAAGTTTAAAATTTATAGTTTAATGATGAAAACCTAACTCAGCTCACTCTGAGTGAAAACGATGCTGATAAACCTTCCTATAACATTCATCAAATTTTCTGACAAAACTATAGATTATAAATGCAAATTTATTAAAATTATACAATTGATACTAACTATTGAAATAGAATTCTGATTTCTGCATGAAATACTATTTACCAGGACTTTTTGGCCTTAAATCTTCAATTTCTTCAGTTTGACCAACCAAATATTGTATTTGATTATTTTTATAACTAATGATTGATTTTGATTGTAGTTCAGTTTCATAATCTAATGGTTTAAAATTATTCACTAAGATATCTGGACTAATTATGACCCAACCAGGTCTTAATTTAATGGGGATATTACCCAAGCTATTGGGAACTATATGTAATCTTCTATTAGAATTTGAAAACTTTTCAGCAATTTTATAAACCGATTCAGGAACTGCATTGAAATTAGTTTTTTCATCAGTTGGTGACTCAAATTGTAAATCGGTATCAGTATTGCAATGAATCAAATGCTGATCAGTCGATCTTCTAACAGTACCAGTAATACACATCCAACAATGCCATTGTTGATTTTCAAACAACGATTCAAAATTTGGCTCAGGGTAGAAAAAGGAATCTTTATTAATTGGTAAAAAAATTATTTCTTCTGATCTTCTAAATTTTTTGTTATAATGCTGATTTAAAATCACTGCTAATTCTTCAATTTTATCTCTTGTTGACCAAATAAATAAAAATCCAGGTTTTGAACATAATTTCATTAACGGTAATTCTTTTAAAAATGTTAAAATCTTCTGGTTATTTGACATTGCACCTATCATTATAACGTCAAATTGTAATTTATATAATTCATACCATGAGGTGACCGTAGAAACAATATCTTGTGTTTTAACCCTGCATCCATACGGTTTAACAGCATGCTTTTTAGTTTGAATTGATTTTAAATCTTTCAAAGTTTGCAACTTTGGGTACCCCTTGATTAAATTATCGTTATTAGTTACATAATTACTGGGGAATTCACCCGTGTGAACATAATGATTGGAATAATTGTTATCTAATTTGACGTCCATGGTAAGCAAGGGGGACAATTTCAGAGGTTTAAATGTTGGATACCTTTTATAGAAAAAAAATACTTGTTATAAGAACAGGTCAGACAAATGTGGTAAAATTGATCTATAATTTTAGATGTAAGTTCTGTGCACCTAACACAAAAAATTGAGTGGGTGCAAAAAAAAAAAAAAAACGAGTACAAGCATTACAGTGTACAATGGATTTCACGTTAAGATCATCAAGACTAAATGCAGAATTACAATGGGCCATATTTAATAAAGAACAATTATTTTCAAAACTGGGGTATATAGAAGAATTGATAAAAGAATATGTAGAAATTTTAAACTATGAAAAGATTAATTATTTTTATTTCAAAAAACATATTGACTGCTTAGTTGAAATTGAAGCTTTAAGCAAGTTTGGTCAATTAGGGTTTACATCATCACCTAATAGTTTAATTAAACACCAAACGCAATTTATTGATTCACTTTTAAGAAGCCCTCATTTCAATACGTTATATGATGTTTATTCATTAACAGATTCAAATGGAATAGATCAATTATCGAAGATGCTTCATTTGTTAATAGCTGATTGTGCTGGTTCAATTCAAGACTTAACATCTAAGAGAGTAATAAATTGTAGTGAGATAATGGTTGAATACATTTTAACTCATGAAAAACTAATTGATACATGGTTTGAAATGTTGAAAAATAATTATCAAGAAATAGAAAACTTAATATTATCAATTGATCCAATATCAATGTCTTTAAATTTTAAGAGCTTTGTAAACAGTCCATTCAGATATAAACTTTATCCATTATATAATTTTGCTAAAGTTAAATTGGAAAAATTAGGATCCATTACATTAATAAAAGATTTAGTAGATTGTTCTAAAATAAACAAAGAACTAAGTGAGTGGCTAATTAAATCCAGTAATTTAACATCATATTTTATAAAAATTTTCACTAATAATCGTAATTTAGATCCAAGAGTTAAAAAATTATATATTGAGATGATAGTTGGTGGTAGTAATCATATAAGCTCATTATTGATCAATGATATAATTGAATATTTACTCAAATATTGGACTACCAATGATCAAGAAGTCTATTCATTTATAAAACTTTTTATAAAATATAAGGAAGAAATTAATGATGAAAGAATAAACCAAATTATTTCAAAATATTTAATTGCAATTTTACAAGAAGACAGAGATACAATATTACAAGACCTTTATCGGTTTAAAATAACTATTAAAGATCGAAATTTTAAAAAGATTTGTGGCGATTTATTTACTGACATTTCTCCTTATGAGCTAACTTTCCAATTGGCAGTAGAGTCAATTCATCAATTTAATGAAAGTTTAGTTTATGAAATTCATTCAGATTTACAAGATATTTTACCATCACCAGTTAAGGTAACTTTAATGATTGATAATTTAAATAAGAGCATTAAATTTTTATATCGTCAATTATTAACTTTCTTTGGTAATAATCTTGAAGAAAATAAAGAATTAATTAAAATATTCGAGGAGTTAAATATACTTGATAATGGTAGCATATTAATTACAACTAATTCATTTCTTAAAATTATCAGGTTTTTATTTGATTGTTACGAACATTATGTAACTATAATTCAACAATCTTCACCTAGTGCATTTTTAGTTAATCCTAGTAGACATTTATTAGAGTCATTAGATATGGTGGTTAAAAGATCCACTAAAACCATCGGTAAGAAAGCATTAACAGGTAATGTTGAAATTTTTGAAAAATTTTATATTACCATGTATTGTAGTGCAAAATTAAAAAATGTTAAGATTGAAAATTTACAAGAAATTTTTACACATCATATATAATTCATATATTATAAACGTACTTTTTCGCTTTTAATGCTCGTCCCTTCTTATATAATCAATTAATGTCTTTTTATGTAAAATTCCAAAATATTTACCATCTTTTAGTAATACGATGACTCTATTACCAACTTTATCAAAAATTAAATGAGCTAAACTTAATTCACTATCATAATTCAAAAATATTAAATTATAACTTATATGATCATTTAAATCACTTAATTCAATCAACTCGGTTTGTAAATCAAATAAAATTCTTTTATTATTTTCATCTTCTTGAACTGAACCATAATTAAAATAATCAACTTCTCTGGAATCTAAATTAATATTATTTTTTATAACATTGAAGTTATATTTTAATGGTCCTCTAATATTGTCAATACTTACATTACTATTCAAAGAATTTAAATATGAATCCTCATCATGAACCTTACAATAAATCTCTTCATTAATATCATACTGTATACAAAATTCATTGATTTTATCTAAACAAAATTCTAATTCAGCAAAAAAAATTAATCCTACACAAACCTTACTTTTTATTAATGCAATACATCCATCAAGCATCGATTTGTCAGCTAATATTAATAATTTACTTCTTAATACATTAGTTAAAACATACGGTGATTGAGTAATATCAATATATAACTTACTTCGCTCATTATTTTCAATAATTGAAGAAGCTGATGGTTGATATCTTGGTTGCAAAAAGCTCGTATTATTTCTAGTAATATGAGGTGATGTTTGTGGTACTTGTGGTTGTAAATGTGATGAATGGGGGTTTGCCTGAATGAAAGGTGACTCAGGTGGCAGCATCGCATCATTATTTGGTTGCGTTGTAGATTGTTGTAATGTTGCCAGTTTATCATCAATAATTTCCATAACTACTGATTCTTCGATAATTTCTCCTGCAGTTTTAAAAGGATCAATTGGTTCAGTTTCTGGTGACATAAATGGATAATCATTAGCAATCAAAAGTGACTCATATAATGAATTGCTTTCTACATAATTACCCATCCAATTTGCAACAGCAATTGAAATTGCATAAGGCAAAACATAAGTATAAGAACTAGTGATTTCAAATAATATAATAACTAAAGTAATGTTCATTCTCGTAACCCCAGCAATAAATGCACCGGCACCAATCATCGAATAAATACCCAAGTCAACACAGCCTTTGTCTCCCTTTCCACACACAACACCAACAAACGATGATAATGAAGAAACTGAATTATGATCAATTATATTCAAGTTTAAATTATAACTATAATTAATAAATTCAACAGTAGTAGCAAATAATCTACCAAACAATGCACCAATAACCATTGATGGTACATAGATACCAAAGGGTAATTTTAAACCAAAAGTAATCGAAGTAAGTATCGTTTTAACGATTAATGCAAAAAATAATGATCCTAGTTCTCTAATGAATTGATCGCTATTATTAGGACATAATGATCTATCTAATTGTTTACCATCACAGGGGGTGGCTAAATCTAAAACTAATTCAGAACTTGCCTGTTTTGTATAAGGATTCCAAAAGGTAACAAATCCCGTAATTAATGCAATTAGTATAACCTCTAAAATTGGACGATTTTTAACAAGTTTCAATTGTCTGAAATGTTTTGGCCACCAACCAACAAACTTAACAAAATATCCTCCAAATACACCACCTGCTAGTCCGATTATTATAAAAAATAACAATTCAACTGGCTTCCAATCTGAGGTATAACTTAATTCAAATAACACACTATTACCCGTACCATAAGGGTCTAAAAATTTTAAAAATAGTGTTGATATAATTGAACAGAAGAAAATTTGGAATAGTTGATTTGATGGTAATGAATGATTAATTTCTTCTAAAATAAAAAGAACTCCACCTAATGGAGAACCAAATGCTAATGCAACACCGCTTGATGCCGCAGCTGATAATATTTGCTTTTGCATTAATTCATTATTTGCAATGAATGGGAAAAATCTAGTTAATATATTACCTACAGCTGTAGCTAAATGAACATATGGACCTTCTTTACCTAATGACATACCTGATGCAATGGCCAATACTAATGCTGAAGTTTTCGCTACAAATGTATAAGTACCTAAAAACCTTCTAATAACGAAACCTGATAATATAGTTTTAACCTCTGGAACTCCTGAACCTGCTGCAGTATACATAACTTTTGGTTGGATAACCTCTTTGACCGCCAAAGAAGCTAAATTGTCACTTGAATGTAATAATTCAGTACTGCTATTTACATCGTCATCATCTACTTCGCCATTTCCATTATCATCTCCACTGGTCTCATCAACATTATTTACACTATTACTTTGATCTATAATATCCCTTTCAGTTGAGCATTTAACAGGATAGCCACCAGTTATTTTAGTTGATAACGTAATTAAACAAGCTGAATAAGCTAAGGCAATGGTTAAAACCACATAAATAACAAAGTCTAATTTTACTAGTTGGTGTAATTTATAATCTCTAAAATAGCTATCCCAAGTTACCCAATCAGGACAACCTGATTCAAGAGCATTGATGTTTTTATTTAACACATAACCAGATTTAAAAACATTCTTATAAAGTACAGGAGAATGTGATTGTAATGTTTTGAATGGACCAACTTTTTCAAAATCTGCACAACATGAAACTTGACTTGCCAACCAATTTGGCGAACAATAACCATGTTTAAAACCTACTAATACGATTTCAAGTTTATCTATACTATATGCAACCAATGAAAATACAAATCCAATAAGGACAATTAAGAGCCATTTACCTAAGGTTAAATAAAGTCTGTAATAAAATGGGATTTTGATATCAGTTTCTTCATTATGAATCTTTCCATCTTTTTCTGTTATCCAGTGTTTATGATACAATTCATATTGAAACTTATTCGTTTTCAAAAAAGCATCAGTCCAATCAATAGTAGTAAAGTCATTATAATAATTTCTCATGGAGTAAATCGTTTCAGGTACAATATTCAAAAGTTTTGAAATTACAGTATTTTGAGTTCTTGATGTATGCAATGAACCACCATCGTTATGAAATGATAAATTCCCACCAGGGGTTACACCATGTGATATAAGCGGTGATTTAATATCAAGTTTACCTAATGATTTTATCCTACCTAGTTTAATTTTAGAGCTGCTAGTTGAATCTTTATCTCTATCTTTATCACTTCTAAATGTAGGTAGTGGGGGTGTGGAAGGAACTGTTGATGCATTCCTATTAAGTTGGAGGTTTAACCTATTAATGGTACGTTTATCTGAACTATCACGCAGATTTAAGTCACTACCTGTCATGATTAATGATAATGAATGATAATGAGAATGGGATCTGGGAGACTATGCGGTTTAGTCAACGCAAAAAATATGAAAGTCAGTCAATACGGTAATCTATAATTGGAATCACTAGTTTTAACTTGAAGCGAAAGGGTGATGTTCTAATTCTTAGAAAAATGATACTATAGTACTATTTTATTATCACTTCTAATTATAGGGGAATTTTGTCGCTTATAGGAAATCACTGTTGATGAATTCGCGTAGGGATCAGATCTTTTTGCAGTCAATAAATGGGTTCTAGTTGTATTTTATTAGGATTATTAAGTTATTTATTAGAGAAGGGCGTCCTAGTGGATCACTTGGTAGATTCTAAATATTGCTGATAAAGTTTTTCTTGTTGTTGATATTGCTTTAAAAACTTTTTCTTCATACTTTTAGTAATTTCTTCACCATTTATATCCTTTGTTGGTACACCAGCTTCATCCCATTCACAATACAATGATTTATCTTGGAATAAATCTTTGGGGTTAACTTTCATCTTTGCTAATTTTTCTTCTTCCTTTTTAGCATTAATTAAAGCTTGTTGCCTTTTTTTCTCTTCCTTTTCAGCTAATTGTTTTTCTTTTAAAGCTTGTTGTTGTTTTAAATCTATTAATTCTTGAGGATTTAAAAATTTGATCAATGCTGAGCCATTTGGTCTATCATCTAATGAGATACCCAAGTCAATCAATTCTGATCTTAATTTATCAGTTTCTGGCAACACTTTAGAAATGTTTTCATTTTGAATAGCTAAATTACGAACTGAATCTCTAAACTGTGACAATGCTTTTATATATGGCATTAATAAATCTTCTTTACCAACATTATTATTGGTATTACCAGACGATAATTCAGATTCATCTAACCAACCTAATTTATCATTTCTAGTTTCAAACCCTAAAATATTTAAAATTTTGACAATCCAATTAGCAATTGAAATTAATACTTCGATTCTTAATTCATTGTTACCAGTTGAGCATTGTTGAATATAATTATTTGACTTTGAGACTAGTTCTTGAATTGATTTTAACACTTGAGGAGTTGATAAATTATCACAAAACGATAAATGGACTTGATTTTGGGAATTAATTAAATCTTCACCTAATTGTTTATCTAATTTCGATAATTTTTTAGAAGGATAATTACTCTCGGAAATTTCATGTTTATAATCATTATTTAAAGCTCTAACATTGGTAAAAAATTTAGATAATGTTGATTCGACGGCTTTAACTTCTTTAAGTAAACTATCTTTGAAATCTAAAGGCTTTTCCCATGAACTTAAAGCAAAAACTAATCTTAATTGTCTGCTTGAATAATCGTTTAACGCTTCTTCAATTGTTATAAAATTTTTTAACGATTTACTCATTTTCTGGCCTTGAATATGTAAATGGCCACTATGCATAAAGTAATTAATCCATTGCTTATTATCAAAACATGCTTCACTTTGAGCAATTTCATTATCATGATGAGGGAAACATAAATCAATACCACCAGAATGAATATCAATATTTTCACCCAATATGTCCGATGCCATAACTGAACATTCAATATGCCATCCTGGTCTACCGTCCCCCCATTTTGAAGACCACGAAGGTTCTCCAGGTTTAGAACCTTTCCATAATGCAAAGTCAGCGGCATTCTTTTTGGAAGTTTGACCAGTGGTTAATGAACCTTCACCATCATTAATTAAGGATAAATCACCTTTATTCCAAGGTTGCAATTTGGCATAAACATGATTTTCATCGTTTTCGAATGCTGCGGTATCAAAATAAACCGAACCATCATTAGTTGCATAAGCGAACCCATTTGAAACAATCGTTTCAACGAATTCAATAATTTCAGGGATATATTCAGATACTCTGGTGGTAACAGTTGGTGGTAAGACATTTAATTTGGCCATATCTTCATTAAACTTATTTTCCCAATAACTAGGCAATTTTTTAAAAATCAATGGATCATTGACGGTTGAGGAAAATTGACTATCTAAATAAGGCATGGAGATTTCTTTGATATTCAATAAAAATTCCTCAAACGATTTAGATTCACTATAAATCACATCAAACGCTCTCGTAGCAGCTTTAACGTACATTGGGAATTTTGGTTTTTCTACAGCAACTTGTTGAATATTCAACCCATTGGTCCATTCTTTGAATTTGGAAATATCTTGATCAAATTCTTTTAAGTTTTTGTTAATATAAAATTCAAGGGCTAATTTGGATTGCTTAATTAATTCATTATCTAGTTTATCAAACTTTTCTATAATTTTCTGTTCAAAAAGGTATTCTTGACGTGCTGCAATAATAATTTTATCATCAATATCAGTAACATTTTGGACAAACTTAACATTATAACCAAAGTAATCTTGTAAGATTCTTCTATTTATGTCAGTTGAAACATAATTTCTTGCATGACCCATATGACTATAGTCATAAACTGTAGGACCACAACAATACCACGTAACTTGATTAGCATTCTTTGAAATAAATTCGTCCTTTTCACGAGTTAAAGAATTGTACACTTTCAATACTGGTCTAGCGGCAATAGCTGGTTTAAACCATTCTGGCTGTTTTACTGACATCTTAATCCTTGCAGGGTACTTAAACATGCACTATGGGAAATGACTCTAACCACAAAAATTGAGAATCGTCCTGCTCAGTGAGTCAAGAGATGGAGCCAGCGATGGAGTCAGCGATGGGTTCAGGACGGATATTGTATTGCTTGCACCAGCGCTAGAGCCAAAAGATACATAGAGCACAGAGCAACAATTGAACGATAAAATGATGTATATTACTTAAGAAACAATGTAAGTTGATCTTCATAAGTTAGTAACAATTTTCCAATACTATTAAATACACCTCAGTAAACTATAAGTTCAGAATAAAATTGGTCGCATGCTGCTATAGTCCCTAAATGAAGCTAGGCGTGCTTCAGGACCATAACTCTAGAACGCAAATTATGAATCATCATTTGATAGCTTTTATACTGACTTTCTAAAAAATTACGTACCGTTACATTACCATGAGTTTAAACCCAGTTCCAACAAGACTCGAAAGAACTTTGATTTGAACTCATGTGGATCCCAAGTAGTGTGCATATTTATCGTTGATACTACCTTGCAAGGTCAGTAACCCAGATGCTGTAGCCCCAGATACTGTAGCGCCAGATCAACTATCAGCTAAGATGTCTCCAGAGGCAACTCTGTCCCAGATGCAACTGTCTAATTCTCCCTCGTTATATATTCACAGAAAAATCCCCCAGGGCAGCTGCCCCGGCCCGTCACCCGACGACGGTCGACAGTCACTTTTGTCCCAGATTGAATGTCGCGGCATCTGGCAAAGACTTATGTCCCGCGACTTTTGATGATTGTAGAATCTTGAAAAAATCCTCAGTCTCATTAAATTTTCTATTGAAATTTTTTTAAATAAATCAATTACTTTAAAATGTCATCATATTCTACTGTTAAAACTGCTAACTGGAGATTTGTTGAATTAGGACGTGTTGTCTTAATTGATAACAAAGATTTAGCTACCATTGTTGAAATTATCGATCAAAGAAGAGTATGTTTTTAAACAGTTTTTTCGCTAGCCTTAGATTTTAAGGAAGTGATATTTTTTTTATAATTTAGTGACGTAAATGTTTTGGATAGGAGATGTAAGAATGAACAGAGTTGTAATGTTTGATGAGTGGCTGTTCCAACAAAGGAGTTGAAGAAAATAGACGGTGAACGTCAAGTTGGTGAGTGGAAAAATTGCCAGGTAAAAATTTTTACTCCCATGCAAAATCGCAATAAATCATTCATCATACATTGTAACAATGCAAATCTCATTACATTTCAATCCTTCTTATTGCATTTCAGTTTTAAGTTATAAAAGTTCAATAATACAATATACTAACATTTTTTAGGTTTTAGTTGACGGTCCAAACTTCCAAAGACAATCAATCTCATTATCCAAAGTTGTTTTAACTCCAATCATCTTATCAGCTTTACCAAGAGGTGCTAGAACTTCAACTGTTACCAAGAAATGGGCTGCTGCTGATATTGACGCCAAATGGACTGCTTCATCATGGGCTAAAAAATTAGCCGCTAAACAAAAGAGAGCTGAATTAAGTGATTTTGAAAGATTCCAAGTCTTAGTGTTAAAAAAACAAAAAAGATACGCTGTCAAAAAAGCTGTCGCTAAAGCTTAAATATTGAAAAGAAATAAATTATAAAAACCCCAATTAAGATGAAAATCAAATTATATAATGTATTCTAGTTTTGAGGTATCATAATTAGATATTTTTAATGTTTACGTTTTTAATTATGTACAAACAAATCACAATAGATAAAATAATATCGTAATTGTTACTCTAACTCTTTGAACTCTGGTTTAGGAATTAATGTAAGTATTAGTTTAGGAATTAATTTGAGTATTAGTTTAGGAGTGGGTTTAAGTATTAGCTTACGAGATTTAAGTATTAGCTTAGGAGATCAAGTATTAGTTTAAGAGATTAAGTATTAGTTTAGGAGATTAAGTATTAGTTTAGGAGATTAAGTATTAGTTTAGGAGATTAAGTATTAGTTTAGGAGATTAAGTATTAGTTTAGGAGATCAAGTATTAGTTTAGGATCACGTATCCGTTTAGGAGATTTAAGTATCGAATAAATTTAAATTTGTCTATTTACCTATGTACAATTTATTTTTTACTTTGTAATTTTTTTTGATATTCAGCAATTAATTCTCTCTGTAATTGAGGAGCACATTCTGAATACTTAAGGAATTCTAATGAAAATTCTCCTTTACCTTGAGTACAAGCTCTTAAACTTGTTGAAAATCCGAACATTGAATTTAACGAACATTCAGCAGTTAACGTAAATTCATCTTGTCCATTAACCGTTTCTAAAATCATACCACCAATTTTATTAACTAAACCAACAACACTTCCTTGATACTCGTTTGGTGCAGTAACCTCAACCGACATGATTGGCTCTAAAATAACTGGTTTAGCATCTAAGAATGCTTGACTAAATGCACCTTGGGTGGCAGTTCTAAATGATAATTCTGATGAATCAACAACATGAGTTTGACCATCATTAATATGCATACTAACCCCTAAAACTCTATGTCCAATTAATGGACCCTTTTCTAAAGAATCTTCAAACCCTTTTTGACATGCAAATAAAAACTTTTCTGGAATTTTACCACCAATAATATGTTGTGAAAATTTATTTTCACCTTCTAATGGTTTCATTTCTCCCATAACTCTACCATATTGACCTGCACCACCGGATTGTTTCTTGTGGGTATAATCAAATGTTGTTGGCATAGTAATACTTTCTCTATAAGCAACTTGAGGTTTACCAGTGATACATTCAACACCATATTCTCTTTTGATTCTTTCAACGTAAATTTCTAAATGCAATTCACCCATACCAGAAATAATGGTTTGCTTAGACTCAGGATCAAATTTAACTCTGAAGGTTGGATCTTCCTTTTGAAATCTGTTCATTGCTTTTGAAAATGATCCATTATCTTTTGATTTTGGTTCAATTGATAATGAAATAACAGCTTCTGGAACAAACATGGAACTCATGGCAATCTTTTGTTCAGAGTTATGTCCAATAAATGTATCACCTGAAGCACAATCAATACCAAAAGTTGCACAAATTTCACCTGGACCAATTTCATCAACATCTTCCATATCATTTGAATGCATTCTAACTAATCTTGCAACTTTAACTTTTTTACCACTGGCAATATGATTCATATACGTACCCTTCTTTAATTTACCTTGATAAACTCTAATATAAGTTAATTGACCATATTTACCTTCTTCTAATTTAAAAGCCAATCCAACAAATGATTTATTACCTGATGGAACTAAATTAACTGGAACTTCTTTTTCTTTGGTTAATTCTAAACCAGTATTTAATATTTCATTTGGTTGTGGTAAATAATCAACAACTGAATTTAAAACATTTTGAATACCAGTATTTGCTAAAGCTGATCCCATTAAAACTGGAGTGAATTTTCTACCAATTGTAGCTCTTCTAATTGCAGCTTTGATTTGTTCAACAGTTGGCTCTTCCCCTTCTAAATAAATGTCAGCAATTTCATCGTCAACATCAGCTAACGTTTCAATTAAAACTGCTCTTTTTTCTTCAACTAAGTCTTCTAAATCTTCAGGAACAACATCATATCTTAAAGTTTCACCTTGACTGCCTTCATTATAAATTGAAACTCTATCAATAATATTAACAACCCCTTTTAATTCAGCCTCTGCACCAATTGGTACTTGAATTGCTGCAGCTGGAGTTTTTAATTTTAAATTAATTTGTTCAATTGCCTTAAAAGGATTGGCTCCCATTCTATCCATTTTATTAATAAATGTAATCCTTGGAACATTATATCTTCTCATTTGACGGTCAACAGTAACAGTTTGTGATTGAACCCCTGAAACTGCACAAACAACTAAAACTGCCCCATCTAACACTCTTAAAGCTCTTTCAACTTCAATAGTAAAATCAATATGTCCTGGGGTATCAATTAAATTAAAATGATAATCCTTATTATCTTTTTCCCATGAACAGTAAGTAGCAGCAGATTGAATAGTAATACCTTTTTCTCTTTCTAAATCCATATGATCCATCTTAGCACCAACTGAATCTCTACCTCTGACTTCGTGGATGGCTTTAATTCTACCAGTGTAAAATAAAACTCTTTCAGTAAACGTAGTCTTACCTGAATCAATATGAGCTGAAATACCGATATTTCTTAACCTAGCAGCTGCTGCTAAATCTTGTTCAGGTAATGCCTCATTTAATTTGTCAATAATAACTTTTTCTTCTTCATAAGTTTGTGGGATTGTGGTTAAAAGTTCATTTAATTTTATAGTGGTACAACTGAATGTCCTTTGATTTAATAATGGTCTTACCAAGGTTTTAGAACTGTTTAAAGTTCTAAACGACCTTAATATATTATTAACTAACATCGATTTATTTTACGATTGAAATTTTTTTTCAGTTCCAAAATTTTTCAGCTCGTTTTTTCTTTTCCTCCAACCATAACTTGATCAATTCAATTTTTTTTGTTGATTTTCGTTAAGACAGGGTATAAAGTGAAATATTAATATCTTTGCTAAGTCTATATTATCTATATCGTCTATATATGTCATATGTGCAAGAGCTTAAAATTTTACTAAGAGAATCATATTATAAATAAACAGCGATTCACTGAATCACTGTATCCACATGGTTTTTTTCATTTGGAAACAACAACGTTGTCTAGTTAGATTTATTCTTTTGGTGCAATACCAACACCATTAACATTTCTAAACATCATAACTCCAGGAGCTTCAGAATCATCAACGAATTGACAAGCTCTGCTACAGTCCCATAAAGCTTTCCACATTGATGTACCATCATATCTATAATGTTGACCCATAACTTCTTTAATGGCTTTAGTTGCTTCTCTAGCATTATAAAATGGAATTCTTGAAACGTAATGATGTAAGACATGAGTTTCAATAATATCATGGAAAATATGTTGACCAATAAAGCCAAATTCACGATCAATTGTAGCAGCGGCACCTCTTGCAAAGGTCCATTCATTATCACGGTAATGTGGCATGGTTGGATCAGTATGTTGTAAGAAAGTAACAAGCACTAACCAATGGTTAACCCATAACCAAGGCATAAACCAATTGACGAACATATGGAAAGGGTTAACAAGATACCATTGATAAGCCATGAAAATGGTTGAAATAATACCAATATCTGATAAAACAATAAACCAGAATTGATTTTTTTCAAAAACTGGACTGGTAGGGTTATAATGGGATTTATAAGGTTTCGAATACTCCTTTAATGATTGGCCAGTTGCGTTGGTTGCCAAATATAATTGTAAACCACCTAGCTGTTGGAAAATTAAAACCAACAACGTTCTAATTGGAGAATCTTCGAAAACTTCACTAAGTTTTGAAACATTACGATTTTTCTTAAACTCTTCTTTAGTGTATGGAACGAAAACCATATCTCTGGTTAAATGACCAGTAGCTTTATGATGCTTTGAATGACTAAATTTCCAGGAAAAATATGGAACCATTAAATAACTATGTAAAACCCAACCAACAAAGTCGTTGATATTTCTGTAATCAGAAAATGCACCATGGCCACATTCGTGAGCTAAAATCCATAAACCAAACCCAAATAAACCAATTAAATAACTTTGTAAACACCATAATCCACCTCTTACATATAAAGATAACGTTTCATAATTTTCAATATTCACTTGAGGGATTAATTTACCACCGGTGTATGAAATTAAACACATACAAACAATATCTCTTACAACATAGCCTAAAGATCTAATCAATGATCTTTCATAACAATGCTTTGGAATGGCTGATAAGATATCTTTGATGGTATAATCTGGCACTTTAAACTCTTTACCGTAAGTATCATGGGTCGTTAAACCTTTAGTTGATGATTTTTCAACATTTAAATCATTATTGGAGTCAATACCACTCGAAATTACAACGCTACTCATTAAATTCTGATGGTGAAAAAAAAAAAAACTTTTGAAATTTTCGATGCACAGCTGCTCAACGGTTTTTTTAACGAACGTGTAAAAAGAAACTTCCCCAGGACTGTAGATTTTTCTCCTTAGCAGTAGGAAGAGTGGGCAGAGTGGGCAGAGTGGGCATAGTTGGCAGAGAGGTAGTGGTAGAAATAGTAATATCATGTTCTAACCTAAACAGACGTTCGTAGCTGCATCATAAACCGTTTAGATGATGAAGTGATATCAGCAAAATATTTGGTAATCGGAAGACTACCATTGGCGGTTTCCTCAGAGATCACCTTGATAAGATAATTTTTTAGATCTTGCAACAGTAAATGGTGGATAAACAATAATTACAAATTCAGCTGATATATATTTAGAGTAATAACTTGTGTAGTATAAGTTTGTAGTCATTCGTCATTATCTACGATTTTCACTAATTGTTACGTTTATGAGAATTTTGAAAAGTATCGTAAAATATGCAAGATTTGCCCAAGATCTAACTAATTTAAAAAAGAAAAAAATAATTGAAAAATAGAGAAGCAGCAAAGTGTAGTTTACTGAATGATATCTATCCAATTTCATTTTTTAATCTCTCAGGAGTCAATTCTGAAACTAAACTACTTTTAGAGATGTATAAATATTTCTGAAGTGAATTCTCAAGTAGCTATCTTCTGTCTTTCAACAAGTTTATCTCCTCTATTTGAATATGATGGTAACGAAAACAAGTAGATTTTTTATCTCTGTATTTGAACTATGATAGCAATAAAAGCAAATAGATTTTTGGTTAAATAATGAATTAATACCACCACCTCGGCAACTATGTGACAGCAACAGCTTATGAATTAACTTGATTTAAATTTAAAGGGATAATACCTGGGTCGAAGGACTTGTTTTTTATCCAAAGATAATAGTGTGAAGTTGGCAATGAAGTCTTCGCTATTATACTAGTCTCGTTCAAGATGAAGATTCTGGTTTCAACAATGCTTCCTATTGATTTTTCACCCGTATAAATCTTACCATTTTATTCCTGGGTGCTTTTCTTCCGACTATGTACAGTGGACCATAGTATAAGTTATAGAAATATGTAATTGATTCTAATAAAGTATAGAACTTGGATGATTAGAATACAAATGGCTGAATAAATTAACGACTATCATATTAAAAACTCACGTGACGGAGTGCATGAGTAAAAGTTTTAATATTCAATGACTCCTTTATTAGTCGATAGAATTCAATGATTCCCTCTTACATATCCATAAAATTCAATAATAGCAATCCTTTTTACTGCTTTAATTGTTATATTTATAAACAATAACAGCTCAATGAAATAAACTCCTAGGTATTAAATCCGCCTTCTTTATTTGTCTGCAATTTTACGATATTGACCGTCACTAACGAATTGTTAATACTTGGATCAAAATGGTCGTATAAAGACAGTGGAGAAAGAACCAGGCGTAGGTATGCATCAAAACTTCCCATTTAGTATTCATTTTCATTAGTGTAGACCTATTGTGGCATGCGACGAAACTATTGAGTATTACCTATATAGGGAATTAAATTGGATTTCTCTCTTTAGCAAAAGAATATTTTCTACTAATTTTAAGAACAGCATGTGTTAGGGGGTAAAGGTACAAGTATCATTTTAAAAAGAGCATGTGTTAGGATACTAAGGGTATAAGTATCATATACAGCCACCCTGCAATCTACATGGTATTTATTGATTGCTTAACTGTTCGTCAAATCGCATGTTTAAATGTATGATTAATTGTAAAGCAAAAGTCCACTATTTACGTTTACACTTTCAATCTTAAAATTAACGCAAAATTTAAGAGTTAAGCATTGTCCCACTATTAGTTAGATAAAATCTTTGTCCCCTCTTGAAGCGAGGTGCTAACAATATTTAGATAGAGTAGATCAATCATTATGTTCTGTGAGTGAATATAGTTTTTGGTTCTTCACAACAATATATTGAAAACCCAATGTAATAGTTACACTAGCCAAACATCATTAATGTTGGCATACAACCAATATCGTAAATTGTAAGGATTTAAAACATTTAAGCATCACACGAGAAGTCTCCAATTTAGTTCCAATCGACGGAATTTACACTAGTAAAACTATAGAGCTAAACAAGAATCACACTGAAATCTTCTCTAGGAAGGTCTAAGATAACCATACTATGTTTAAGGAATAATATCTCTAGCAACGACTAAGATAACTACATGATGTTTAAGGAGTCAAAACATGATCTAATACTTAAACAAGATAAGCTAGAGAATACATCGAGAAACTGACTGTGAAAAGTCAAGAACACTCCATTTTAAACAGCAAATAATAACTCCTAAAGGATAAGATAAAAATAAACTCGATATTAGCACGAGAATGTATAACATGAGTATTAGTCTGGCTCCATATTAATGAAGTTGCAAAAAATCAAAACGATTAAAAATTGTCTACGCGGGTTCATAATGTATACTTTTTGCTCAATGCGGTAATTATTTAAAGTAGATTCTTAAATCAAAGTATATGAAGGGGAACAGCCATATGAATACCAATTACTATGCCAAAATAGGAAATTTTCAATTTGTCTTTCATTAAATTTTTAAATGATATAAATTAACATGAATCCTACCTTAAAATTTTTCTTCTTTCCATTACAATTGAATATTCACTTTCAATCATTCACTGATTAACAAAGATACTTTTTAGTCTTCGCTTAAACCACAACTACACAGTCAATTACAATGAAATTTTCACATACTACCCTTTTTGCTATCTTAGCCACTTCAGCTTTAGTTAGTGCTGCCCCAACTGAAGGTCCAACTGTTACATCCAATTCAGGATTAATTGTTAAAAGAGAAGATGTAAGTCAAGTTATGCAACATTTGAACGAATTGAAATCATTAAAAGTTAAAAGAGATACTATTGATGATGACGAAACTGCTTTAATGGAATTAGATAAAAGAGCTGATTCTGTTTTAAGTGAGTTAATTACTGCTTTAGCTCAATCTGGTTTAATCAGTACAGTTTTTGATGATTTAACTAGTAGTCCTGAATTAAAATCATCGATTACCGCTATCATTAAAGCTACTTTACAAGCTTCTATTGCTCAAGGTCCAACTTTGATTAAAGGTATCTGGAATTCAGGTTTATTACAAGATGTTTTTAAATTGGTTTTAAATGATTCACAATTAAGATCTGCTTTATTAGATGCTGGTAAAGCATTATTTTCTACTGCCATTAATTTAGTTGAAAACTTTGTTGGTAAAAAAGGTTCCGGTTCCTCAACTTCAACTGCTTCAGCTGCTCCAGCTGCTTATAAAAGAGAAATCACCATCATGGAAGAAAAAAGAAGTGGTGACGTTGACGGAGAAGTTATTTCTGAAAGAGATTTACTGGATATTGTTTCATTTATAGTAAATGAAATTAAATCATCAGGTATTGTTTCCAATTTATTTAATAAAGTTATGGCTGATCCTTCAGCTGCTATTAACTTTTTAAGTTCAGCTTTAAAGACTGGTGCCGTTGTTGTTGGTGATGTTTATAGTTGGGCTAAATCTTCAGGTGTCTTAGCAGAAGGTATTAATTGGTTAAAAAACAGTGATAGTGGAATTGCTACTACGTTGGGTTCATTCTTAGGTAATTCTATTTCTTCAGGTAGTGTTTCATCAAGTGAATTTGATGGCGCTAATGCATCAGGTAGCGCTCCTACTGTTGCCAGCACTAACGCTGGTGTTGCCGCTGCTGCTACACAAACTGCCGCTGCTGTTACTGGTACCGTCACTGACTTGAGCTTTTTATCAAAATATGCTGAAGCCGGTGCTACGACTTTATATAAGGCTAAAAGAATGGTTTATTAAACAAATTATATTATTACCCTTAATACCATTTATATCTTTGTTTTATTTTTCCATCCTAGGCATATATGAATTTAAAGATAAAAATACCATAAAATACGAAAAATTCTCCAAAAAAAAAAAAAAATTAAATGAATGAATTTCAAGGTTTAGTTCTTAATGATTATATTAGTTATATATTTAATGCAAGTTAACATTTTTATTAGTCGTTTCTATTTATTCTTTTTCAAATTATTTTTGTGGATGCTTTGTGCCAAAAGTTAAAACTGTCTTGCAGTGAACAGGAGTCCCATGACCATAATTGTTTATATACTAACATATCATGTCTAAGCTTAAAAGCGGTTGGCTCTAACCGTATAGCGATGTTAATCCAGGAATGGAGGAATAGATCCTCAGTTTAAAAGAGTTTAGATATTGCAGATGTGAACAGGTAATCAATAAAAGGAATCCCTTAATAGCCAACACCCCTCAGTATAGAACATTACTCCTGTACCCAACATCCCTCATCACAGAACATAATTTACTCCTGAACCCTAAACATAGTGAAATTTCAGCATCGAAGGGATAAACGTATAATTTATTAAATATCAGCTTCTCTGCATGAGAGTGAAAAATGAGCGAATGGTAAGTTGTAAAATTAAACTGGTAGTAAGACCTAATAATAATCAAAAAAACAAGATGTCATAAAGCGGCATAGAGTACACTATTTGTGCCATTAAAACAAGCGTCATTATTATATTATTTACATAAACATATTTGCTTCATTTTATTTAAAATCACTTTTCCTCTGCTTAGTTGGCATTTCTATTTTTATGGGAGCCAAGAAGTTCGTTAAAATCCAATTTATATTTCATATTCGGTACCATTTAAGCTTAACTACCCCTGTCTCGCACAAATACATTCACTTGGCTTAGACGACTAGGAGTAGCAACAACAACTTTCGACTGAGTCAATAGATCTATAAACCTGAAAATAATATCAGATCAATTTTTATATCACACTTTATCTATATATTATCTTACTTAAATCTTTACATTTTTTAACCATTCTTGTAAATTGATTAACTTTTGGTACAATGGTATCCATATTTTGAGAGAGGTTTATTCTGTTCACAATCATCGTTGATGTTGAAGCAGAATCCCAATTAAATGTTTAATTGACCTCATGAAAATAAGGCAGGACACAATATGAGTCAATCACTATCAATGTATGTGGTAACTAAACTAAAATGACGATAATTGGCCTTGATAGGTTTGAACCGATTTTGTGGTTTTGAACCCGATTTCAATCTTTTTTTCCGACTCAACGTCTTTTCGTCTAAATCCTCTTAAAAATAAGCTTCAGGAGTCAATGTGCATTAACTCCTTATATTATAAAAGCACCTACATTTACGGTAAACTTAATTAGTAAAGCTTTTAAATATAAAGGGATGATGCCCATTGCCTAGCCATTGTTTTTTTATCTGATTTATGGTATTTGAGATAACTTCAATTCAATATCAAATTATAATACCATTGCTCGTAAATCCATTATAATAAAATGCTTTACGCTCTAACGACTCCTGGTTCAGCTTTCAAGCCATCAATTAAAAGATCAAAGAATAGTTGGAGATTAACAAAATTCAAAGATTTATATCTTGATAAGTTATTAAGACAAAGTAGCTCAAATAATTCGTCGGGTTCAATTGATTTAATGGCGTTTACTTTTGAATAAGGGTTTTCATTTAGTTATGATTATATTTAACTAAGTTTTTTCAGTTATGTTTTTCAATTATGTTTTGTTTAGTAATTGTAATTTCTTTTATAATGGTGTTTTAATGGTTGATTACTTGTAAATATAGACAGTGGGTTACGTAGAGTATAAATAAACCTATTTATTCCTATGCATAATTTTCTAAATATTTTAAAACTTCTTAGTTTTCTACGAACCAATAGTAATATATGATAACATGTTCAATGATGGTGTTTCAATTGAATGTTTATCGTTGTTCTTCTGTTTACTCACACCCATAAATCACTTTATGGACTATTTGAAAAACTGTCTTCTAATAAATTTTCGTTATTTGATGGATTCCAAGCAGCAGATGGCACAGAAATATTTAATTTATTTTTACGATCTCTTTCAAATTCTCTCCAACGTTTCATTTGTATATGGGAAGAATCAAATATACCATCACTGGCACCATGTCCTTTATCAGTTTTCATACCAGCAACAACTCTTGTATCACCCCAACTAAAATCATCAAATTTCCAATAAGAATAAGTTGGTAAAACAAAATTCCAAACTGGTAAAGCTATAAGATAAATAAAAAAATAAATAATATACTTAAATGATGAAATGGTTATAACAATTAATAAACCTGGTAAACCAAATACAACCGCCAATAAAACTAACGATAAAATTGGCGTAGGGGTTGAAACAATTGAAAAAACAATAACATAAATGGTAAAACAAAGGGCCACTGGTAAAACTAAAGTACCAATTAATTCAACCATAATAATGAATTGCATGGAAAAACAAAATGTACCACATAAATCAGGTACCAACACTAATTCCATTAAATTATGAACGGTAGAATTAATCCATCTCCTTCTTTGTGATAATAAAACTTTAAATTTATCAGGCACAACAGTTTTACAAATAGCTTTTGGTACAAAAACTTGTTTTCTTTTTGGGAAAGTTTTCAACATTAATGATGATAAATAACGATCTTCACCTAATAACAATAAATTCTTTTTATGTAAAGTATCAACTACATTATCACTATATCTTTCAACAATATCAGGATTGGCTAAAATTGGCACCCAATAACCTTCATCACCTTTTGGAGCTTTAATTCTATACATACTGAAACATCCTGGTAAACAAGTAACTCCACCGAAAACACTTTCAAAGGCTTTTGATTGATGATGAGAAATATAATATTCAAAAACTTGAATTAATGTAACCCAACTTTGATTTTTATTAGCGATTTTTGTTTCACCACATAATCCCATGATAGTTGGATCTTTAACCATTTCTGCAACCATATGAGTTAAACAATCAGGATAAGCTTTTGTATCGGCATCAATCATTAATATGACTTCATAAAATTCTGCCATTAATCCAGTAATTTGCCAAATAGTCGATAACATTTCAAATTCTAATGATGTCATTCTTTCGTCAAACATTACTTTTTGTAAGAAGGACATTAAAATAATTTGTGAATCTCTTTTACCTCTATTACCAGGTTTTGGTAAACTTGCTTCATCTGGGGTACCGCATTTAACAATGGTCATAATGGGAACTCTTTGTTGACTTTCTGGTGGTATAATTGAATCATCATATTTATAAAAACCTCCATAAACTTTTGCCATATTATGTCTTTTTGAACCTTGAGCAACTGCAACATAACTAAATGGTTGAACATCTTCAGGTTGAATAACAAAATCAGTCATCATCTCTAATGCATACTCAGCTGTGGTTTTTTCATTGCCTGAACCTTTAACTAAACCGTCACAAATAATAACAATTAATTTATGAGAATTTGGATAATCAGTAGTACATAAAGAATCTAATGAAATTCTAATACTTTCAGCATCTTCAGAATAACAGGTGACAATACTAATAGCATGAGCTAATGGGAAACCAAAAGGTTGATATTCTACTGGTGGTTGAGGTACAACATCAGGATGAATTAAATCAGGTGATAAACCTTGCATAGCATTAAATTCATCAACATCAAATGGATTAATAGTTGATACAGGTCTTGATCCAGCGGCATTTATATTTAATAAATCAGTTGAAGAATTAAAAGTGTCATTTAAAAATAAACTTGAATGCCTTTTAGTAGCATCTCTCTTTTTTAATTTATTATTATTATTATTCAATAAATAATTCTGAGTTGTCATGGTAGTATATTTAAAATTTTTTGATAAATGATCACTGTTAATATAATATTGATTTAATTCATTTGGAGCTAATGATAATCTTTTATTTAAAACTGATTGTCTATTAGTTTTATAATTTGCTCTTGTTTTTGCAGGCACAACTAATAGATTATCATTACCATCATTTTGAGATTCTGCCCAATTGTCCATTTTATTATTTCTTTCATTCATTAATTTATTATTTAATCCAGTGGCACCCTGAGAACCACTAATAACCCATTTAAAATAACATGCCATAAAAAATTTTACAAGAACGACTGCTAAAATAAAAACCAACATAGAATACAAAACGACTTTAGAAGCAATACAACCAACTGTATCAGAATCAATATTACCTACTTTAGCAATTTCAGTTAAACATCTTGCAGCATGTCTCTGCTCACTATTGGTCAAGACCAATGAGATATCATGACCTTTAAAAATAGCATCATCTCTTAAATTATTAAATAAATCAGGATATTCTAAATCATCAGTTTGAATCCAATTAATTAAATTTAAATCTAATACATTACCAGAATATACAACTAAATTTCTTGAACTATTTTTAATGTCATCCCAAGTAAAGTAAACATCACCAGTAACTTTCAAATTATAATAAGCATCTCTTGCAATTGATGAAGTATGACAGGACCAACCTTGATAATATTCAGTGGTAAAATTTGGTTGGCCTGAACCATCTTGCTCTAATAATTTACATGGCATATACCAAGCAACTTCATTATTTGAATTAGTTGGAATTGAACAATTATCTCTTGGTTTGATTAAATTTTTACAATTCCCATTAACATTTTGAAATAATAATGAAGCATCTTTACCACCAGCATTAAGTGGAGGGTATAACACATTAGTACCAGCAGTTATCCCAGCAGCTGATGGATGTTTTGATTTTGTTAAGTCAAATGATCTACCATTAAGAATCAAACTACCACCATTAACATGATTGATTCTTGTTCTAATTCTTTCATTTGTACAAACAGTAGCAGTAAAACCAAAAGTTAAATAAGCAACAAATGCTCCCATATATAAAATACAAGTAATCAAACCAATTTTTTCTCTCCAAGCAAATTGTCTTTCTTTAGTTTTTAAACCGAATAAGCTTAATAAAGGCGATGGTGCCCAAAATGTAATTAAATAACAATAAATCTTCCAAAAATAAATATTGCTTTCCTTTTTCAATGGCTGATTTTTGTTTATGCTTGAAGATTTTTTTATTACATTCTTTCTTTCTGGAGAATAATCAATTTCATCATTTAATCCATAAACTTCTTGACCTTGTTTTAAAGGACTGTTAGTTTTGTAATCCATTAATGGTATACCCGATTCATCTTCATGATTAATTTCATCGTCTACATCATTCTTATTGTTATTATTAGATTGATTATTGGAAGTTTGAGATCTATAACTTTGATAACTACTTCTTGGATGATACCCTTCATTATTTTGTCCATTTGAAATTTGAGGATCCAACCCAGTAGATGAAGGTTGGACTTTTAAATGATTTGATTCTTGGTTTGTAACTTGAGTATAATGATATCTTGGATGATTTGGATCCATTCTTTGTCTTTCAGGTCTAACTAATGATTTTTTTCTAGTTAAATCACCAGATTCGATATCAAATTCTTGATATTTACTAGAACCACCACTATTTCTAAAGGACATATTGAACTTAGTTGAAATATTCTAAAAAGTACGAAGCAGACAAACGAATGAACTTGAGAATTTTTCGATACCCAATGAGTTTCAGAATATTTTTGGAAGGGGGGTGAGGTGCTTTGGGTAAATTAAAATAAAACAAAAACAATCTAATAAATAAACCAGACCAAGATGGAAGCCACTCTAATGAACTAAAATACTAAGCAACAGCGGGTAGGTTGGGAAAACGATAGTTTTGTAATTTTATAATCAAATTAATTTTTTTCGATACAGGCGTCAGTGGTAAAAAAAATTTTAAATTCTCAGTTCTAAATTTGTAAACATAAACAATTAGGACTGATTTAGTCCACCCCCTTCCTGCTCATTGCGGGCGAAACTTGGTCTCTAGGGGAGGCACGGAGAAACAGTAGAGCGCTGATATATTGCAGATGCATTTCTAGCCACCTATAACCTATTATAAGCATGATAACACGCGTAAGACGGTAATCTGGCGATTATAGACCACAGATCACAAGTTACCCATGCATCTGGTGCATTGCGGTGTCTTTTGTGATCCCACTATTTACTGCGTCGCACTAAGTTGGAGCCTGCGTCTCACTAAGTGGGAGCCAGGTCTAGGGCCACTGCGGCCGCCTCTGTGTTGCGGTGCCTCTTTGTGATCCCCATTTACTTACCTTTCTAAAATTAAATCATAGTCTAGAGCCACTGTGGCCACAATCCCTCTATTTACTACCATACTTGCACTAAGTTGGAGCCAGGTCTAGGGCCACCAGGATTAGGCAACCAGTGGAATTGAACCATCGCACAATGGTACACCAACTCTGATAAGTTTTATGATAAGCATGGTGAATGAATTGGCGATTAAGAAAAAATTAGATAGTACCCAGATTGAGCTTTCATAGAACGATAAAAAAAATATTATTTATTGAAATCAATTCTTCTCTTCAAAATCTTCCTTCTTACGAAGTCCATATTTTATTAATGCATTAATTCTTAAATTTTCACCCCAATAGATTAATACTAAAGCACATCCTAAAGCAATCCATAATATAAATGCTGTAATTGTACAAGTCCAACCAAGTCCAATATTATTAATACTTTTAAGACAAGTAGCAGAAGCAACAGCACCCGCTACATATCTTGAAAAATAACTGGATCCAATGCCATCACCTCCTAATTCTGGCATCGAATCAATGCAATAAGCATTTGATGCAGGGAAAATACACGTCTGTGCAATACCGCCAATGAATAAAAATATTATAGGCACTGCCATGCCACCCTTTTCATATTCAATACACCAACCGTAGATTAGCGTACTAATGGGGTAAATTACACCTAACGGTAATAAAACTGTTCTTAATCTATCTTCTGGAATTCTTCTACCTTTAATTTTAGTGTATTTTTTAACAGTGTAGTCAGCCCAACGTCCACCAACAAAACTGCCAATTAAATAGCCAACACCGGGAGCTAAATAAAATAGTCCAGAATATAAAGGTTTTGTTAAACCAAATCTTGGTTCTAATACTTCTCTAATTGGAGTTTGTAACATATACATGGTATACACTGTAGCAATTGCAATAAATCCATCAACTGATAAGTTTGGGTATTTTAAAGCAGTCATAATTTTAAAAGGATTAAATGGAACGAAAACAAATTTCCTTTTGGGCTCAGTCTTTCTAACTTCGTCTAAAATTATTGAATGTTTGGTCTTTGGCGAAGTTTCAGGAAGAAAGAAAATAGCAGTTACTAAAACTGCTGCACCAAGACCCATCATGACCCAAAGAATAACTCTCCATGAAGTGAAGTTAACAATTACCCCCCCAAGAAATGCTCCAAATCCTGTACCTAATTGGGCACCTAAAATGATCAATGAAATAGCAGTACCTCTTTGTGCTGGATGATAGATATCACCAACAATATGTCCACCAATACTGAAAAACGATGTACCAAATAATGCACTTGAACATCTAAAAATGAAAAACATTGCCAAATTTTGTGATACTGCTACTAGCACATTTGATATACAATAAAATACAGCACATATTATAAACATTGGTCTTCTACCATATATATCACTACATGGAGAAAACACACAGGGCGATAATGACATAAATACACAAAAAACAGCATTTGAGATATTGATAACTTCAGTAGTTGTGTGGAAATTATGGGCTATTTCTGGTATAGCAGGTAAAATACTTAAAGAATTTAATGGCGATAAAAATCCTGACATTGACGAAATTAATAAACAAATTCGTTTAGTTTTGGTTGAAAATCTATCAAATTGTTTTCTCGAATCTATCTCCTTTAATTGTACTTCAGGATCAACCGCTTCTTCGTCTAATGCTGTGCGTACCGATGATCGTCTTGACTGTAACCGTGTTAACAGTCTTGACACTGCATCATTAGTTACATTTCTTAAATCTAACGGTACATCTTTTTGATAATTATTAACCTCTTGATATTCCTTATTGAGATTTTCTTCATACTCTGCTACATTCAGGGCAGCATCTGATGGTAATGTTGATAAACTTCTTGAATCCATTTCTTCTTTCAGTGTGGTACCCATCATTTGAAAATAATAATAATATTAATATTACCGATTCACAGTAGTGTTAGCCGTTCGGTTCCGTATCGGTATCTTACGTGAAACTATAATTAAAGTGGAGTACCTACAATAAGTAATCCAATATGATATGCAAGATTTGAGTCAACTACGATGATGAAGAAACTAAGGAATAATGACTGAAAATATTCTTCTTATAACAGTGGAACATTGAGTCAGATATTCCGAATCTCAAAAATTGATAAGGGAAAACAACCGTTGAGATGCGTTAAGTGTTTTACGTGTGCTTAAAAAGCTTTATCTGACATATCTTATGTGATTTCATAAGTAGAGTGTTGGAAGATGATGGATATACCAACACTTTACGAAAGATTCAAACAGCTGTATTAGAAAGGTTACTGGGGAAAATTTAGGAAAACTCACACAGTTATCCATTGAGAAAAGGAAATATAAATGCGTTAAATACCGAGACGATGAGTGGAGATGTTTTCAACATTACTATAATTTCATATAAATTTACTTTGTCGATAAAAAGTTTTATTATGACAATCAATAGATCTCAAGGGTATTTAAAACACTCCAGGACTTGACGTGAGTAGTATGCTCCGACGGTTTTCTTCTTTTCCATAATCTTTAATGCTACCATGGAAGGTCAATCTATTTTTTCTGCCCCACTGAAGGAAGAAGTCGGAGTTGCAACAATATATAAACTCTCGGACTATGTAGCAGTTTAGAAGAGTGGTGAAATACACAGGGACATAGTGCAATAGAGCATTGTTAAGTCTACTTCGGCAGAAACCCCACAGTGGAATAAATCTGCAGTATAACACCAAGGAGAGACTTGAAGCTTCTAATAGATCTTTTAAGTTTCCACAAAGTAACTATACTGTCTCTTAGCTTAATAAAGACCCCCAATTCCAAGTATATCACCTATACACTTTTTTATGTCGATATACGCGTTGGGTTAATTTGACTGCAAAACCATTGAGTAATTCTACTCAAATGCGAGTTGCATACTTTAGATGTCAACTACCCCGTACATGCAAATTCTTGATAAAATTCTCAACCTTTTCTAAGATGAAAGGAAGGGTCTTATTATGTAATCACTTGACTTCCTCTTCACTATGAAACTCAATAGTAATGATCTCATAAACATCATCAAAGGTGGTATATATTTCAATGAATAATAGATTGATTCGTCCATAAATTACCTCGTCTAATATATTAAACTTAAATTATCTAATGGCTAGCTTAATTATTAGTTAGAGAATTCTTATAGCTTTACAAAGTGCTCCACCAGTATTCCATCCAGATTCATAATTAACCCAGGTCCCTTTAAGCGGTCAAATGGAGTGGACATTTAGCTAGAGCCTCATGCTACTGTTAATGAAATCGTAAGCGAATTATATACGTCTTAAGATTCTACCACTTTTTAAATAATTTTTTATTAATATATATATGAGTTTTATACAAGAAAACTAATAAGCTAAACCTTAAGCCAATCCAAATCCTTCATGACCTTCAGTGATTGCTAATAATAATGAACCCCTTAAAGTTTCATACGTTTCATAAGCAGGTAAATCAATTTGGTTAAAACATGTATGTGATGAAGGCAATCTATCAAGACTTCCATAGTCTCTATGAATACTAAATTTACATGATCCGTTAGCTCCACTTAATTCTTTAAACCCATTTAATGGAACTTTCGAAGTACCGGAAGCGAATTGTAATAATTTAGCCCTTTCTTCGTTATCAAATGATTTAACGGCTCTCCAAAACCATTGAATTTGGATTGATGATGGTGAATAATTATTATAAGTACTGTTATTTTGCCAATCATTAACATCAATATCAGGTAACCCGCTAATTAATAATTCTAGTTCTTGCTCATCAAAAATTGCAACTAAATCTTTTGAAATAATTTCATGGAATCCCATTAAGAAATTATCCATTTGTTCACCAACTGAAGTCTGTAATTTATATTCAACAACCAACCTAACATATTCCTGTTTATTTTCTTCCGTAACAGGGATATTTCTACCATCAGGTATTAAATCAATAGTTTTCTTTTCACCATAATCTTCAGTTTCAACTGAAAAATCTTCCGTGATAACATCAGTAATATCATTTTCTAACATCCAAACTAATGATTTAAAATACTCAAGATCTAAAGTTTCCATATCCTTTAACGAGACTTTTCTACTTAAAATTCTTTTATAAACAGCTCTACTAAAATGACAATCTAAAAAGCAATTATCAAATATAGCTTTACCAATAATTTTACCAATGAATTTAAAAAATGATAAATGTTCAGGGTTAACATACGAAATTCTATTTGGATGATAAGTATTTTCATCTGAGGAAACTGGAGTAAATAACGCATAATCAGGATTGAACATTTGTCTTGATAATACTTGATACCACTCTCTTGTAACACCACCAGCATCAATACCTGATTCACCTTTAAAATTAATTTCAAATTTACTACCTCTAAATTCTTCCTTGGTCTTAAAAAATAAAGATCTATAACTATCTAAAAATACTTGATCACGACGAATATTGATCGATAAAGTTTTTGGATCCTTACTATTTTCATGTAATTTCCTATCAAAATAATTTTTCTTATTATCAAATTCTAAAACTTTTGGATTTCTAACTAACATTGCAAATGGTCCACTCATTAAATTTGGATTTGTTCTAACCATTTGATTCAAAATCTTTTTATGTTCATCAGTAAATGAAAAAAATAAACTTTCAATTGGTTCTTTACTAAAATCAATTTTTTTAGCTTGATACTTAATAACATCTTTAACTTGTAATTCTTTAACTTTACTATGTTTACAAACAACCATTAATGCTTCAATTAATGGTAATAATATTGTAGCAAGATCAGTTAATTCAGGGTTTTCTTCTAATGATCTTAATGCATCACTTAAAGCATCCCATAATGAACCTAATGCTAATTTTTTATATAATCCAGTCAATTCTTCAACGTCAACATCAACAATTTCTGACTTTGTTTCTTTATTTTTTGATTCAAACATATAATCTAATGCAGTTAAAACTCGTAATAATTTAGCCTGATCAGAACTTGGAGCATTAAACTTTGAAAATGTTTTATTATCATCCTCATTAAATTTACCACTTCTAACTTCTTCAATTAAAGTATTTAAATTTGAAATGATCGATTGCCCAAGGCTTGTAGCTTGATCACTCAATTCAACTGAAAAGATTTTTTGAGCATTATCAAGATTAGTTAAATATTGCATTGCACTTATAGCTCTTCTAAAAGTTGTATTTGGACAATCGTTTGAAGTTAAAAACTTCACCATTTGGCTTAATAAATAATCAGGTAAATAAGGAGGATTGATACTAACTTTTTCATCTTTACGCTTTCTCAATGAACTTAATGATTTAGTAACTAATTGTAAGATTCTTGATAATAAATCCATAAATGGTTGATCTTCTCTTAATGATTGATTTTCAAGTAATTTTAATAATGTATTGATTTGATATCTATCAGCTTTATTAATGTTTTCTTTAAATTTATTTCTTTTATTCTTAATTAAATAAGGATTTTCATGTTCAGTAATAAAATAATATCTCATATGACGATTATCCTCTAATAAATAAAGCAATAAATCAATTAATTGATTTCCAACAATAATTGGTGAAGTATTTAATGGCAAAATTGTTTTAACTTTCCCTATATTCTCATTATTTTCATTATTCGGTGATTTTAATGCTTTATTACTAAGATGATTGTAAGCTCTTTCAAATGATTTATTATCTGATAATCCATCTTGTAAAATTGATACAATTAAATTTAAAATTTCAATTCTAGTTTGTTTATTAAAACACAAGTATTTTAATGATTGATGAATATTTTCACGTTTATTGATTGGCTGAGGAACAAATAATAATCTTAAAATTGAAGCAGATCCGGAACGATCAATTAACGGACTGAAAAATGATTTTTTATTCTTTTTCCTATCTTTATCACCGTCTTCTCTCTTATTACTTTCACCGTTATCGCCTTCATGATCAACATCAACAAACGCATGATGGAATGATGTACTTCCCGCACGAATCGTCTCATTTTGTTCATTAAAATCACTTTCACTTTCATATTCATCATCTTCATCATCACGTACTGATGAAAATCTTGCCATTGATTCATGTTGCAAGATTTCTTCTCTAATTTGATCAGGAAGGGCATTTAAGAAATCTTGATCAATTTCTCTGGTATTTACACCACTCGTAGTAGCATTAGCTCTTCTATCTCTAACATGTTGAGTAAAAACTTCTTCTCTCATATCATCTGGCAATGCTTCAAAAAATTCAGGATCAATTTCAGTACCACTAATATCAACTTCTCTATCACCAATGCGTACCATGATAGGAGCTAAATCAGTTGGATTATCACCTTCAGCTTGATTTCCCTCATCAGCTGCATCATCGTTAAATCTTTTATCTTCACGTTCTTCTTTCTTTCTAGACCGCTCTTCATCTTTCTTACGACGAGTTTCTTCACGGTCTTTAATTACTTTTTTAACGTGTTCTTGTCTTTTCTTTTCTAATTCAATACTATCAGCAGAAATTTTATTGACAATACCTGGAATTAAATTAGCTACAATTTTTTCTTTATTCTTTCTTTGGTATTCTGTTAAACTTTCATTCCATCTTTCAGAAGTTGATTCAATATATAAATTACTTAATGGGTCAATTGACAGCGATTCACCTTCGGGTTTAGCTGCAATTTCTAAAATGTTTTCAATGGCTCTTTCGAAACGTGGAACTCCACCAGTACCGTCATTACGGCCAATATGAATTGTTCCTCTGAAAACTCCATCATTACTCGGAACAGTATCTGATAAGTTAAAAGCTGGATTACCTAAAATCCCATTAAAAATATTAGCCAAATTACCACGGTCCATTGCTGGACGTAAAGCATCAAAAAATGAAGATGCCATTTCGCCTTGACGTCTTCTAGTACTCGAAGCAACTCCAACTCCATCAAAATCTTCTTCATTCATTGAATCACCCTCAGTATCTTCAAAATCATTCTCATCACCTTCATAGTTAATGACAATTCTATCATCATCAATATTACCATCATCATGTCTATGAGAATGGGTATGTGGATGAATATGGTCATGTGAATGATGGGAATGTGGACGACCCAAATCATCATCATTGTCTTCATTTTCATCTGATGATTCACTACCAAATTCTTCAATCCATCCATCTAATTCTGCTTCACTATATTCACTACTTTCAGGGTCTTCATCTCCTTGAGAATCACCATAATAATAATCGGAAACTTCCCTTCCTTCATCAGCCCCAACTGCAGTAGTATCGATAATTTCAATATCGCTATCATCAAATGCACTGTCGTCTTCATCGATAACTTCAATATCATGACCATGATAATGATATGAGTCAGCCATAGACGCATCATCAATATCATCATTGTCTTCATCACCATCGTCATCATCGTCATCATCATCATCATCATCGTCATCATCCATATCGTCGTCCATATCATCACTATCGTCATCATCTTCATCAGCATCACTTATTACCTCTTCACCAGACATAAGAACTTCCAAATCATCATCAAAATAATCCATTTCATCTTCTTCACTATCATATTCAATATCATACATGCCTAGCGTAGAATTTCTAAATAAATCCGGACCTTCATCTCTTTCATCTTCATCATCATCCAGGTCAGGTAATTCATCATCCTTTTCACCTTGATCGTCATATTTGTCTTGATTTTCACTCTTTAATTTACCTAACAACGCTAATGGGTGAACTGCTGATTTAATTACTTTCTCAATTCCTGGGAAATTCAAATCAAATGAAGCTAAAATTGAGGTGATTTGATTTGGTACTTGCTTATCAATTAAGCATCTTGAAATATAGAATGGATCTAATTTACTAGCATTTTTATCTAATAATGGACCTGATATTTGACGTAATTTGTTTGACACCAATGCACCAATCAAATCAAAAATATCAATTAATTTACTATATTTTGATTGGTTTAATTGCGATGAATTAAAAGTATCTCTCATCGATTTTAAAATAATATCAGTACAAAAATTTCTAATAAATGCCATATCAACATTTTCTTTTTTAGGTTTTGGAGTATTTTCTTCATCTATTACAGGTGTGGAAATTAAAGCTAAAATTGCAATTTTAGTAATTGATGAAATTGCTGATCTTCTATCAGATTCAATACCAGTTGCTGAACTTAATGAATGTGTAGGAATCAATTGATGAATCAATACATTTAAAGCGGTTGACCTGGATTTAACATTTTCAGTAAAATTTTCTTTCTTAGAATAAGTGATAAACTCAAGTTTTGCATGCATATAAGAACCCAAAAGTTCAGTTAATGTTTGAAGTAAAAAGCAAATATACGTAAAATCTTTATTCTTAAAAACTTCAAGTAGTTTACTATCCTTTTTAGTTTCATTTGGTGTTTCTTCAGATTCTTTAGGGGTGCTCCAAATATCTTTCTTACTAGTGTTAATAATTTCAGATATAATGGTATGAACGATTGAACTTGGTTTAATAGATGGTTGAGAATCATGAGACTTGTCTGATTCTACCATTTCCACATCTTCTTTTGTTTTAGGAGCGGCAACAATTGGAATATTAGTTGGATAAAGATTACTTCCATCATAATTAAATAGTCTTATTTTCTTAGAAACTAAATCAGTGAAAGTAGATGGATCTCTAAATGGAAGCGTTCCACATTCTCTTAAAAATGAAGGTAACTCTCTTCTATTCTTTTGACGTTCAAGAAGTTCAGTTAGCTGAGAATTCATATTAAATTTAACAATATCTTGTGTTTCAAAACAACGTCTCAAAAGTATGACAAGTCCTTGTTGCCCTTTCTTAGTTGGATCGACAGTGTTATTAGTGAAAAATAAACTAGCTTGAATTAACTTACTAATAACTGAAGAATCAAGAACAATTTCTCTATTTTCTTGTTTCAAACAGTACAACGTTAATATTTTAATAACTGATGAAACGGATTTTGCATTATTAAGATTTTCAACTTGTAATAATAATTTAAACAATTGAGATTGTAAATTTTCACCAATAACATTCTTAACAACAATATCAGAATAAGTTATATTCTTTAAGCTTGAATGTTTACAATCTTCAGGCTCAACTATATTTTGTAATGACAATGCTTGTTCAATAACATTTAATCCATAAGCAACATAATCTTGATTAATTAAATTAATATCACTGGATAAATGATCAATTATTATTTCACAAATATTTGTATATAAAAGTTTCGTATCCTTGTCCATTAGTTGAAAATCTTTTAATTTAGCTTCCAATAATGATTTAATTAAAACCATACTTGATTGTAAAAATGATGATGCTAACGCAGTCGGGATATCACCATTTTTTACTGATCTTATCATAGATCCAATATGGTTTAATGCACCGGCTGAATTCTTCTTACATAATAAACCAGCAACAGAATCGGATAATTCAGGATAATGTTCAGCAACATGAAACCATGGTTTATAATAATTAGTACCAGGAAATGAAGAAAGTTCATCACCACAATCGACCTTTTCCAAATCCATTACAAATTGCTTATTATCTTCTCTTACTTTAGCGCTAACCTTATTCAAATCATCTGTATCATACGTTGAACTGGGACATGGCCATTTTCCCATAGACAATGGCTCTAAAGAATTAGCATGTTTAAAATAATGAACAGCTTTAGATTCGACAACACCAATAGATTTTAAATACTCCATTTGTTCAAAAGGTGGAGAAACATTTTTCCAATTTAATGGTACAAATGTAGTTGATTCTCCTATACCATCACCTTGAATAATTCCAGTAGTTATTGTTATTAAATCTTTAATAATTGAAGTAGGAATGTTTGAAGAATATAATTCAGGGTTAATATCTTCATCTGCAAAGACTCTATCTATAGTATTTTTAATAAAATCAATAGCAACTACTCTTGAATAAGCAATGGTACCTGAGATAACATCAAATTTCTCATTAGCTAAACTATGATAAAAATAACTAGAATTTGGTAAATTTGGGAAACAATCACTATTACTTATAGACTTGAAAATTCTTCCAATAATATTTAAAGTGTTCTTAAGAATACTATCTAATGTATGCCTAGTATAAATTAAATCATCTTTAGTTTTAATATTAGGTAATTTTAACAAATCTTGGAAAACAGTAGCACCAATTTCACCAACCTTATGGAAAACTTTCTGATCTAACAATGCAATAATTAATGAAGTTTGAATAATATCCTTACCTCTATCTCTTTGACTGAAAACATAAAATAAAATGGAACAAACAATAAAATGATAAGAATTCCTTTGATAATTATCCTCAATTTGAACTGCAAATAAATCTTTAAATATAACAGCTAAAGTAGTAGTAATTTTAACAGATTTACGTCTCCAGTCAGATTGAGCAAATTCTTGACGTCTATGCATTGCCACTTTACCAATATAATTAAAAAGATCGGAAATACAATGTTGTAAATGGAAACTGAAAAATCTTAATTGTAATACATTTTTAAAAATATAGTCTTTTCTTTCTGAAGCTTTACGATCCTTTTTAGGTTCTTCCATTAAAATTCTAATTTTTGGATTCTCACCACTACCATCAGGGAACGGACATGATTCTATTGAAATTTCTTCTTCGGTATTAGATCTTAAATAATTTTCTTCAATAATGATTCTCGATAATAATTTACCTAAATTGGTTAAAAATTGTAACCCTTCATCACTACCAAATACGTCAGATAATTGTTGATATCTTTCATATGAAATCAACCCCCACTTAGCATAACCATTAACTAAAGCAAACAATAAAATAGTCAACGAATTAAGTTTTTTATAAACTAAAGTAAAATCGTCAGGACTATAATTAGATTGATAAAAAAATGAAGTTTCACCTTGATAATTCATAAATGTTTGAATAACTTCATCATTAAATTTTGCATTTAAATAAGATGCTAAACCAGGGAAACTATATTTTTCATCATATTCATCAAAATAACTAAGTAACTCAACACTATTATAATAGTAATTAGATAAAACAAAATCATAAGGAGCATTAGGTAAATCAAAAAATGGGAGCCACTCTTCAAATTTAATAGCACTAACAATTTCATTACCCCAATTGCCTGCTTGTAATAATGAACGGAAAAGTAATCCGACACTTTCAAAAATATAAGAATATTCAGACGTCTCCCAAGTATTAATAAGTTCATTCAGTTCTTGAGGAGTAAAATTTTTTGTACCTTGGATATTATCATTGACTAATTTAGGAACATCTCTGATCAATTTCTTTACTTGCTCGATAATAATTGGTTTTAATGATGGATAATGTCTACCTAATTCATCCAATGAGTTACCTATGCTACTAGCAATATCTGATTTTACTAAATCTCGACATAATTTTGGGTTTGAAAAAATCTTAAAATAAGTTGCAAAACAATTTTTTGATTCAACTTTTTTAATACCATCATTATTTAAAGAAATTGCACCTAATACTTCAAGTAAGGAAATAATTAAATCACCACTTGGTAAAAATAAACTATCAAAATTATCCAAAATTGCATCAACAACATTTGCTTCACTTAATATTGAGAATGAAGTTGGTTCATTATGAATAATATAAAATACCGAATCAATGGTGGATGATAAAATCATCGGACCGAAAACATTAGGATTAGTTATAATTTTATTAAAACTTTGTAAAATTGGAGAATCAAAAAGATTTCTTAACCTATCACCACTATCCCATTGAATTAAATAAGTTACTAATTTCATCAAGTTTCTCAAAAAATTAGTCTGTCTGAATGATATACTATAATAAACTACAGCACCTTTTGGAGGTCCGCCATCAAAACCAGGATTTTCTAATGCAAAATTTACTTCATTACCAATAATTTCAATCATTAATTGAAATCCATTGTTATTTACAAAATCATTTAAAGAATCCGGCGAATTGCTTAAAAATGTAGTAAACAAATGTACTGAAGCTGAGGCTTCCCATCTATATTTATAAGGCTCATTTAAAAAATTCATTAATTCTTTTAAAATTCCACCAGCAGCTAATCTTGGAGTTAAACTTTTAGTTTCAATTAAATTGCCGATCATATTAAAAAGATGAATATATGTTTTATGATTACAATCCTTATCTTGTTTTAATAATTTCTTATGTATATGCCTTAATGATTGATAAATTACACCGTGATTTACATTAGCCCCTAATGATCTAATTAAATCGCCACCCCAAATTCTTTTAATTGAAAAACATTCTAAAGTTTTAACTCCCAGAAAATAAAGTTCATCCAGTAATTGATCCATACTATCAGGCTGAATCATATCTACCAAGAAACTAAGTATATAAGGTTGTTGCTCAAGTACTCTTGATGAAATATAGTCTTCTTTTGAACTACAAACAATCGAACAAATTGCAAATAATTTACAACGAAGTAAATATTCCCTTAATAATATTGAATCATGATCATTTGAATTGAAACTTTTAGCAACTTGAGCTTGAAGAGCAAACTCGAACCAATGTGATTTAGGAATTACCTCACTAGCTTTGTCAAAAATTTGTTCAATTGTCAGTTTTCGAACATTTTCTGATGTTATTGAAAAGGTACATAAACTTTCATAACTAGTTTTGGAAGTTGAAGTAGTAGCACTTGAATTTGCTAATTTCTTAGGTGATTTATTGTTCTTAATAGGTGATGGTTGAACTTGAGAATTTGTTGCTGATGGTAATGCAGAAGATGACACGCTTGGTTTTATAATCGGATGGTTTTTATAGTAATGGAAATTAATCAGTTTCCACGATTCTGGATAATCCGCATTTGCTTTAATGGTTTCAACATAACAATAATGGTCTCCCATTATAGTGGATTGATCAATCAATCCGTCCTTTGATTTTGGTGATAATTTAAAACTTGATGGAACCAACGGAGGGTAACTTGTAATGATACTGATAAATTTTTCCTTCACATCTTTTGAATTTAAATATTTTGACGTCGAATGAACGTGACGTTCACTCAATGCTATTGATACCTGTAAAGCAGCTAATCGAACAGTTATTGTTGGTGTATTAATAATATGAATAATTCTTTCAGAACTCATATAAATACTTCTATTAGCACAGTGCTCTAATAACAAATAAGTGAAATCTAAGCAACTGATCAACATTTCACAATCATTATTAGATATTAAATTTAACTTAACAAATTCTTCATCTAAGTTGTATTTTTTAATTTGCTGTTCAAAAATATCATCGAACCTATTTAATAAACTAATCCAATGATATAAATCACCTCTTGGTCTATTCCACTGCATGTGCTCTTTTAATTTTGATGGCAATTCTTGCATTGAACATGAACACAAATCATTTATTAATGATTCTAACGGTTTAGCCATTTCCATCTTTTCAAGATGATCTCTCCTAGAAATAATCATATTGTCTCGTTTTGCCCCCTTCGAATCAAATTATTTTTTTAATTATTTTTCTTCAAGTAAATAACCGCAAACTTCAATCTATCGTTAATTGGAACTACTGTGAATCAATTTCAATAGTTGATTGAGGTTGATAAATATGTAATACAAAATTAAGGCTAATCTTAAAAATCGCAAGTGAGCTTACACATTCGCATTTTAGCACAAAAACTTTTTCGTGTCCTTCTAAATAAAAGAAGATTCTAATACAAATACCAATAGTGTTACTGAACAGAGGAGAATGGGACGACCAAGATTAGGCAGTATTAAACATAGTCACTCCACAGATACTAGCGTCAATAATCAACAAGATAAAACTGAAAACAAAGCAAAAGGTGGGTTAAATGTAGAGATTCATCCGTTTTTAAGAGATATTGTTAGTATACCAGAGGTACCTCAAGATCATAATCCTTTGAAAAGAAAAGTTAGAGATTCTTTTGATCCCAGCTCAATTAATCCTTATTTAGATCAAAGTACCATTGGTGGAAATAGAAAGAAATCTAGAGGGTTGCAGTTTAATGAACAAGGTAAATATATAGAACAAGGTGAGAAGTTAAGAGAAAATATACGGAAACAACAACAGGAGGATGCTAGACAAAAAGAGTTGGAAAGTAAAGGGCTCTTAGCAAAGCCGGAATTAGGCGAGTACTCATTTAAAGAGGAATTGCCTCCAAATTTAGAATGGTGGGATTCATTCTATGTTAATGGACATAATTATGATTTGATTGATAATGAGGATAATATTATAATGGATAATGAGACTTCACCAATTTCGTTATACATTCAACATCCAGTGTTTATAGATGCGCCTAATGATAGACATATGCCACAAGAGAGACCCATTTTTTTAACAAAGAAAGAATTAAAACGTAAAAGAAAAATTGAAAGACAAGAGAAATTTACATTGCAGCGTGAACGTATACGAGTAGGATTAGATGCACCACCGCCACCAAAAGTTAAGTTGTCTAATTTAATGAACGTTTTGACTAATGAGGCTATAAAAGACCCAACATCAATTGAAAAGAAAGTCAAAAGAGATATTGAAAAGAGATATAATGCACACATGAAATCTAATGAAGAAAGGAAACTAACTAAAGAACAAAAGTACGAAAAAATCCATCAACAGCATGAAAGGGACTTAGCCAAAGGGTACTATAGAAATGTTTATAGAATTGAAAAATTGATTGACAAACAACATTTTTTTAAAGTTGATAGAAATGCTCAGGATTTAGAATTGAAAGGGATATGTATAGTTAATGAAAAAATGACATTATTAGTTATCGAAGGGGGTCCTAAGGGAATACAAGCCTATGATAAACTATTAATGAAACGTATAAATTGGAAGAAATCAAATAATGAATTAGTGGACTTAAGTGATAATAAAATTACACCCATTTGGTCAGGTCAAACTAAAGAATTACAATTTAAAAAATGGTCCATTCTTAATGCCAATAATGATGATGATTTGTATAGTATATTAAATAGGTTTCGTATAGAAAATTATTGGAGAGAATCCATTAATTTACAATAAACAAATTTGATAGGTTTAGATTTTGTTTTCTAGTTCGCAGTTACAGGTTAAAAAAAGTTATTAATTATACCATTGGAGTAAAACAAAATGGCAGGAGGATATACAATTTTAGGTAAACAAGTTCCAGCTCATGTTGTATGTATAGAGTGTTTCACAGTGAAAGTATTGTATGATTAGAAGACATTGACGGTACAGAACGTCAATTAATTATGCAATGCCCTGTTCTTGTGGTGAACGATTGACTAACAAACTAGCTTTCATTATTAACATTAGGTTCAGTTGCAGGTGTTGTTGCTTGGCCACGTTCAAAAACCGAATCAGTGCCAACTCCAACTCCAGTCGCTGCTCCAGCTAGTAAAGAAGACGATTTTGATTTAGAAAAATTCATCAAGTATGTATTTAATTTTAGAGTATGGTCCACTTTTAGTAGCCATTGGGAGAGCTAGTGCTAATTTTGGTGAGCACGGTGGTAATTTGCGCGGTACTGCCTGCGGCCCTACGTCGCTGGGGGAGCTGGTACTAAAGTTAGTACCGATGGTGGCGAGTGTGGTGGCCTGTGCCGTACCGCCCAGGCCACCTAGAACTCATCAACCCATGAACGTATTGCAAGTCCAGCAACTACCGCTAAATGCTTGTAGAGTAATACCCCCCGTCGTGTTGCTGCTTAAAGCTTGCCACCAGATCGATTTCCAGATCAATCTGATTCTGATTCATACACACCTTCATGTGTAAGTACCATTCAAGATAGGAGAGATTTACTAACCATTCTAGTGATTTAACTAAAGATGAATCTAAATAGATAATGAACGACTCGCTTTACTTCATATCCTACTCTTGCTATGACAAAAGTAAACATGTTTTTCAAACAGAAACACAAACACCTCTGCCAATGGCTGCAAAAATTAAAAACAACGAGACGGAAATAGACACATTCATTAATAATCCTATCAAGTGAGTTCTCCGATACACTTCAAAAAATTGCAGTTAACAGAAACCGGTTTCCTAATTAGTTTAACATATAATCACACGTCTGTAGACACACGTCTTATTTAATCATCCATGATTTAATATAAACAAATGATTACTAAGACGTGTTGACTGAGAAACTCTTGCTAACCACAAATCCTTTGGGACACGGCAGAGAGATAAGATCTTGTAAGATGTTAGCACCATACTTAGTACCACACTCTGTTAACGCTAGGACTTATCAGCAATTAGCCAGAATTTCATAAAAACAATAAATCCTGAAATCGAAATCAGGATAAACACCAAAACTCGAAATCGCATATAAATTTAAACCACAAAAAAAATAAACAAAAGGGCGTAACGCGTTTTAATATAAAAGAAGCATCGATTCCTTGTAAAAAAATTTTGTAGATTATTCTTCAACTTAGATTCAAAAAGCAAATAAGAGGAAAAGATTATATGATGTATGTCTATAAGAGAGATGGCCGTGAAGAACCAGTCAGATTTGACAAAATTACCGCAAGAGTTCAAAGATTATGTTACGGTTTAGATACTAAACATGTTGATGCTGTTGCTATTACTCAAAGAGTTATTTCAGGAGTTTATCAAGGTGTCACCACTATTGAGTTAGATAATTTAGCTGCTGAAACCGCTGCTTATATGACAACGATTCACCCTGATTATGCAATTTTAGCTGCCAGAATTGCCGTTTCAAACTTACATAAACAAACTACAAAACAATTTTCTCAAGTTTCAAAGCAGTTATATGAATATATTAATCCTAAAACTGATAAACATGCTCCAATGATTTCAAAAGAAACATTTGACATTATTGAAAAGCATTCTGATGAATTAAGTTCAGCAATTGTTTACGATAGAGATTTTAACTACAATTATTTTGGTTTCAAAACTTTAGAAAGATCTTATTTATTAAGAATTAATGGTAAAGTTGCCGAAAGACCTCAACATTTAATTATGAGAGTTGCTGTTGGTATTCATGGTGATGATATTGAAAGAGTCATCGAATCGTATAACTATATGTCTCAAAGATATTTTACCCATGGTTCTCCAACCTTGTTTAATGCTGGTACCCCAAGTCCTCAAATGTCATCATGTTTCTTGGTTGCAATGAAAGATGACTCAATTGATGGTATTTATGATACTTTAAAAACCTGTGCTTTAATTTCAAAAAGTGCTGGTGGTATTGGTTTACACATTCATAACATTAGATCAACTGGTGCTTATATTGCTGGTACAAATGGTACATCAAATGGTATTATTCCAATGGTTAGAGTGTTTAATAATACCGCTAGATATGTCGATCAAGGTGGTAATAAAAGACCAGGTGCCTTTGCTTTATACTTGGAACCATGGCACGCAGATATTTTTGATTTTATTGATATTAGAAAAAATCATGGTAAAGAAGAAATTAGAGCAAGAGATTTATTCCCAGCATTATGGATTCCTGATTTATTTATGGAAAGAGTTGAACAAAACGGTCAATGGACATTATTTTCGCCAAATGAAGCTCAGGGCTTAGCTGATGTCTATGGTGATGAATTTAAACAATTATATGAAAAATATGAAAAAGAAGGTAGAGGTAGAGATACTATAAAAGCTCAAAAATTATGGTATGCCATTTTAGATGCTCAAACTGAAACTGGTACTCCATTCATGTTATATAAAGATGCTTGTAATAAGAAAACTAATCAAAAAAATTTAGGTATTATTAAATCTTCTAATTTATGTTGTGAAATTGTTGAATACTCAGCACCTGATGAAGTTGCTGTTTGTAATTTAGCATCAATTGCTTTGCCATCATTTGTTGAATCTAATGAAAGTTCAACTTGGTATAATTTTGAAAAATTGCATGAAATTTCAAAAGTCGTTACAAGAAATTTAAATAAAATTATTGATAGAAATTATTATCCAGTTCCAGAAGCAAAGAATTCTAATATGAGAAACAGACCAATTGCTTTAGGTGTTCAAGGGTTAGCTGATGCTTTTATGGCTTTAAGATTACCATTTGATTCTCAAGAAGCAAGAGAATTGAATATTCAAATTTTTGAAACTATTTATCATGGTTCTGTTGAAGCTTCAATTGAATTAGCTGCAATTGATGGTGCTTATCAAAGTTATGAAGGCTCCCCAGCTTCAAAAGGTTTATTACAATATGATTTATGGGAAAGAAAACCAACTGAATTATGGGACTGGGATACTTTAAAACAAAAATTAGCCAAACATGGTATAAGAAATTCTTTATTAGTTGCACCAATGCCAACTGCTTCAACATCTCAAATTTTAGGTAATAATGAATGTTTTGAGCCTTACACCTCAAATATGTATTCAAGAAGAGTTTTAAGTGGTGAATTTCAAATTGTTAATCCATTTTTATTAAAAGATTTAGTCGATTTAGGATTATGGAATGAATCAATGAAAAATAACATTATTGCTAATAACGGTTCAATCCAAGGTTTAACTAATATTCCTGATGAACTCAAAGCTTTATACAAAACTGTTTGGGAAATCAGTCAAAAACATATTATCGATATGGCAGCTGATAGAGCAGCATTTATTGATCAATCACAATCTTTAAATATCCATATTAAGGATCCAACCATGGGTAAATTAACTTCAATGCATTTCTATGGTTGGAAGAAAGGGTTAAAAACTGGTATGTACTATTTAAGAACTCAAGCGGCCGCTGCTGCAATTCAATTCACCATTGATAAAAGTACAATTGGTGATGCTAATAATACCGTTGCCTCTATGGAAAAATTAAACCAAAGAAAATACAGACCAAATGCTATTGCTAATAGTGATGTTGAATCTGTTTCAACCAGGTCGGTATCAACTGAACCATCATCAGTTGAAAATTCAATTGCTGAGTTAAAGATTTCTGACGATCAAAAGGTAAAAGAAGTTAATGCAAAGGAAGAATCAGAAAAGCCTGCTGAAGCTGGCGATGAAGAAAGTCAAGACATTTACAGCTCCAAAGTCATTGCTTGTGCTATCGACAATCCTGAATCATGTACCATGTGTTCAGGTTAGGTTTATGAATATCCCATTTATTTACCCAATTTATTGTTGTAATGAATTTTGTACTATTATTTCCCAGCATTTTGTCTGCTTTTTTTATCTTGGATCCCATTACAAGTCATGTTGTTTTGTATGGGGTTTATTGTATATCGTTTATGTAATTTAATATAGTTTAGAAAAACTTTCGCAAACTCTGAGATATTTCCGAAGCTCTACCAATTGTAAACCAGACTTTGAATTAACTAGATAAGTTGTTGAAGAAGTTTGTGTTACCGGAAGTGTAGTAGATTACTAGAGTTATAGCGTGCTGGTGAGGTGTATAATTATCTTCATCGTTCATTTTAGGAAGAAAACTCACACGATCACTAACTTTATTCGCCATGGTGGCTGATGATATACTCAGACAAGAAATTGCACTAGACAATCTCAATTCAAATTCCAGGGATATGGATTCAAACGATTTAGAATCAAATTTAATAAATGATGACGATAATGACGGCAATGCTGACAACGTGGAAGACTCACTTTTAGATGATGAAATCCGACAACTTCAAAATGGAGACCAAAATCAATCAAAATTTAAAAGGTTTTTACACAAACTATGGGATGGTCCTGATGAGGCTAAAGATGAGCCGCCAAAACCATTTAAGAAAGGAATGCTACATTATGTTGAAGTTTTACCTCAAAAATTTGATGAAAGAGTCAGTCATAAGCATAAAATTGGTAGTCTCACTGTTTATTTAGTTGCTTGGTTTTTAATTATTTATAATATCCTTTTCCCTTATTTCACTGTCCCTCCGGGAATATCTGGTGATCATTACACCAATGTTATAACTTTATCATGTACTGATCAATTGTGGAGAGGGAAAAACGCTGCATGTGGCTTAGATGGTGAACATTGTCCCACATTTGATGATAAGGATGTATTTGTCAGATGTCCTGCATTGTGTGATAGAAGTTGGACTTATTCGTTGGAGCCTATTGGTGATCAAAGAATAAAATATAGAGGATATTTCATTGGAGGCGGTGACAAAGTTGAAAATCCATCGGAAGGTCAGTTATCGAATCCTTACAGAGCTGATTCCTATATTTGTGGATCAGCTGTTCATGCTGGGGTAGTTTCACCCTTTTCAGGAGGTTGTGCAAGATTGTCATACAAAAGTGGGGGTCAGGTAGGGTTTGATTCTGTCCCAGGACATTATGGAGTCGATGATTCAATTGGATTTCAAAGTTTCTTCCCATCGTCATTCTATTTCAAAAAATTAACTAGTGGATTTTCTAACAACGAACATGCTCACGGTTGTAATGATCCAAGATTACCCATCTTGATAACTAACATTGTACTTGGGATCCCAATTGTGTATATTGCAAGTGGTCCGGTGATATTTTGGGTTATAACAACAATTGGGTTTTGGACAATTGCTTTAGCTACTGATCCACCAGTTACTGTTGATTCTAATGATCTAGAAACCTACGCATCATTATTATCTATTGGATTGGAAAGATTTTTACCTACTTGCTTTATTTTATACACCCTTTGGAGATCTTCGACATCAGTAACATTAGGTAAGATTACCGATGCTTCACAAGTTTCACATTTAAGTCGAGTTGTTTATTTTTATCCACTCTTTTGGTTGGGGGTTTTAAATAATATTAGTTTTGATAGACTACCGGTGGATAGATTTACATTAAATGACTTAAAAACTCAACCTGGTGGTGCAATTGCTGTCGCGTGTATTGTACTGTTAGTTGCCACTTGTGCAGTTATTCAAGCTTTCAAAATTTGGGAATCGGGTAAATTTAAAAGGTACCTTATCATTTACGGATGTTTTATCGTTGGACTTTGCTCGATTTCACAATTACCTGGCTTAACGTTACGTGTTCATCATTATATTCTAGCTATGCTTTTAATTCCTGGTTGTTGTACCAAAGGCGTTACAGCATTATTATTTCAAGGTATATTATTAGGATTATTTTTATCAGGAGCTGCCAGATGGGGGTTAGCAGCAATTGCTGAAACTGACACCTCGTTAAGACGAAATGATCCAAGTGGCAGAATATTGCCGCCTGAGATTCTTGGATTTGATTTAAAATCTGGAGTATTATCGTGGTTTGACCAAACTGCAGATGATAATTCTTTGTTCAATGGGGTATCAATATTAATTAATGATGTTGAAAGATTTGTTGGCGAAGGAATTTCAAAGGTCAATCTAATTGAATTATTTAATAACTCAACAGAAATATCTGATTTAATTGAACAATCCTTAAATAGCAAATTTGTATCAGATGACGAAAACATCCCATTATATATAAGAATTGGTAAAAAAATCATCGGAACTCACAAATATAGTGATTTTACTAATGCCGCTAAATTAAAATGGCCAAGTGGTGAACTAACATTGCCAAAGCCGGGGATTACTTAACCCCATGTACATAATAAAATTCTTTCATTTCCCTTATTGCATTGTTTTTATAGAGATTTATAGGTTAGTAGATATATATTTATCAAATGGTAATAAAACCTGAACCTGCACCAGGGCCCTTCGCAAAATATTTCAGTGAGATAATTAATTATATTTTCGCAACTGAGTTTCATAGGACCCCTGCAATTGAAAAGAATCCTAATGATAAGTGTAAGAAACTCCATGTCAATAGCAAGAGTATCAAGACTAAACTTTCATTCGATACTTGCCCAATCTAAACCATTTACTACTAAAGCAAGAAGTGTGATTGAAAAGAATAAGGAAGATTTAATACCGACTGCTAAAATAAAATGGTATTATGCAACTGATATACCGTTAACAAAACCATCATGGTATAATTATAAGAAGAATGAAGAAGCTAAAAAGTTCTTACCATTTTCTGATTATGATTCGCAAAGAATCGAAAGACAATATAAGAAATATTTTGAACGTGAAGATGATTCAGAATCTTCGATCATTGAGGTCAGTGAAGATAAATTATTTGAAGTGAACGTTAAGGACTTTGATTTATCACCAATATATTGGGAGGGCCCAGTTTATGAAGTACGTCGTGGAATTTGGTTTACAACTGACGGTATACCATTAAGCAATCGTATGACTCAAGAGATCGAAATTGGTTATAATTCTAAAAAGCCATATTTATTTGACGAAGAAAGGAAGCAATTAGTTGATAAGCCGCTAGCAAATACTTTAACTAAAGCTGACGTTGCTAAATTTAATTCTGATGAAGGAATTGAAGATGATAAAAAAATTGATTTTGATATTGAGCAAAATGATGATATTATAAAATTGACAAATAATCAGGCTGTATTGTATTTTGATAACAATCGTGCAGCCATTTTCCCTGATTCTATGATCAATGATTATCAATTACCAATAATTAGAAGGTTCGGTGCTACCGCAGTATCCTTATTAAACGTTGCGCATATCCAAAGAGGCTTTACATCAGATTTAACGGCTTCAATATTTGATAATATTCCAGAAAATCCAATACCAGGATTGACTGATATTTTCCAAACTGAAGCATCAAATTTATTTGCAGATAAAGATGATAAAGAACCGGTGAAGAAGTCAGTTAATTATTCTGAGCAAGACGATGGGAATGATTCAAAACAAAATAAAGAAATGGGTTCTGTAATTGAAGATGATTTTGAAAACGATACTACTAAAGATACTTCAGACAGAGAAATTGATCATTTAGTATTCTGTGTTCATGGTATTGGGCAAATTCTAGGTAGTAAATATGAGTCAATTAATTTTGCTCATAACATTAATGTCATGAGAAATACTATGAAGGTAGTTTATAAAGATAATCCATCATATAAAGCATTAGCATATGGGGAATCTAAAAATGACGATGAATTACCTCCAGATCTGACATTTAATAATAGAGTTCAAGTATTGCCAATTGCTTGGAGACATAAGATTGATTTCCATCCAACTAAATTACCATCAACTGAAGAAGATGGAGAGAATGCAAGGTTACCAACATTATCACAAATTAATGTCGATGGTGTCAAATCATTAAGGAATGTAATTGGTGATGTAGCATTAGACATTTTGCTTTATTATGAAAGTAAATATTTTAATCAAATTTTATCATCAGTAACTGATGAATTGAATAGCGTTTATAAAGAGTATATGAAACGAAACCCTAATTTTAAAGGAAAGGTCCATGTTTTAGGACATTCATTAGGTTCAGCTATTGCTTTTGATATTGCGTCATTACAATATAATAAATTACCAACTTCTGATCAACGTGATCCAAATATTGATTTATTATTTGATATTGATTCACTTTTTTGTATTGGATGTCCAGTGGGAGTTTTTAAATTACTAAGTCAAAAGAATATTGTAAATAGAAAAGAATTACCAGCTGATTTTAACCCTCGTGACGATAGCTTAACATTTATTTCACCAAAATGTAATAATTTATATAATTTATTTCATCCATGTGACCCAATTGGTTATAGATTAGAGCCGTTAATTAAACCAAGATTTTCAAAATTCCAAGCCGAAGAAGTACCATTTGCTGTAGAAGGTATTAATACTCAAATTAAAGGGTTAGCTACATTTACCGACGATTTACAAGATAAAATTGCCAAAGCTACAAGTTGGTTTTTGAAAACTAAAAGACATTCTAAACGGGCTGATGGTATTAACGATAAATATATTGATGAAAATGCATTAGGTGAAATTGTTAGTAGTATTGTAAAATCTGAAGATGAAGATGATGCTGGAATTGAAACCAAGGTTAAACTATCTCCCCCAGATCTTAAAATTTTAACTGAATTTAATAAAGGAGCCAGAGTTGATTATTGTTTACCGATGGGTGTTTTCGATATTTCGTTGGTATCAGCTATTAGCGCTCATGTATCATATTTTGAAGATCAAAATACTTCAGGGTTTATTATGTCTAAGTTGTTATCACCTAATGAACTGGTAACTTCAAAAACTGTATCATATAAAGAGACCGAATAGACGGTTAAATTTTTTTTTATATTAATATATTGTGCTTTTTTTATTCAAGTAATAAATCATCTATACTTTGATCAGCATCTTTTTCAATTAATTCCAACATCCCTTTTGGTAATATTGGGACATTTGAATCGTCTACAATGTATCTAAAAGGCATTTCAGTGGATTCATATTTATTATACTTGATTTCAGGATAATCAATAAAATTGATTTTTTCAAAAGGTATACCATGATCAACAATCCTTTGTGTAGTTCTGACCGCAGTATCGGTAGTCATTTGTAATGCACCTAACCTTCTACCATCAAACCCATATTTCTTTCTTAAAATCCCTGTTCTATCAATTCTTGGATGAGATCCTAAAATTCCTCCAAATACAAAATATTCAAACTTTGGTTTATCTTCAGGTACTAATTCACTTTCTGCAACAGGGTCTAATAAACAAACTTTGCTGCGGTCGATGCCTCCATCAATATTAATACATTCATCCGTGGACCATTGTAATCCTAAGTTTAACAATCTTTCAGGAATATCTTTTTCAGTTGTACCTTCAGGTAATGAAGTTAAAATTAAATTCTCTTTACCAACATCCTTAATAATTTGACTATATTCAAGGATCACCCATTCTGAGAAGCCAACCTCCATATGTTCAATAATATACTTCATTATGATGATGAGATAAATCCGCAATTTGCATCAGATTTGAGATGAAATCTGAAGAGCGACAATTTGAAAAACTACTAGAGTGAAAAGGACTCACAGTAACAATCTAATTAACTATACACTTACTAACGCCAGGATTTTACTTTTTATCTTTCGAACAACATGAACTAGAAGTTTTATTAAAAGCTAATCTTGAAGTCTTGTCAACATTCAATGAACAAGTATCAACACCTACTTTACCAGCTTTTACTTCGGTTGTAGTTCTTGTAAATGATGGTTTAACATCTAAAACAGGATTTTCAGTGAAAATATGTCTTGGACGTAACATTAATTCAAAAATTTCTGTTGGCATAACTGGAAAATCTTCAGGGGCAGGGAAGTGAGTAAGCCCAAAAGTATGAAACATTAAAATATCAGTATCTTCAATTTTATCTTTACCATCACCAATCCATTCTCTCATACCTCTTAAACCGTCACCACTCCATTGGGCCACATGGTCACCTGATGGATATAATCTACCATAACCAAAGTCGACATCTTGATATGGAACGACTTCAACTGAATGCTCAGCCCAAGGAGCTCTTTTCCTTACTAATGAGCCTGGTTGAGCCAACACTGGTGGACAAAAGGTTGAAACTAATTTATACGAAGCCGGTTTACCTGAGTATTTATTAATTGATTTTGGATTAAATAAATCCCAAGTTCTTGTTGTTGATGAATCATAATTTGTTAAAGATTCACCAACCGTTTTAAATGTTGTTTTATCGGCAAAGAACCCATTACCATACATGTTTTCAGGTGATCCGGTAGGATAAGGAGATGGCTTGGCGTCTGACATGGCAGCAGAATTACCATCACCATCAATTCTTGGATGTAATCTTAATGAGAACAAATGTTGATGATTGTGGGCATTGACTCTTGGATAAACAACGGTACCCCAAGGACCAATATTTTCATCCTCATCACAAATGTAAGTATTTAAGATACCAGTCAATCTAACTTCTAATTTGATGGTACCATCTTGTCTTAAAATCCAGTAAAGACAATATTCATAATTTGCAGCAGTGAAAATTTGAGAAATGATTAATTTCTTACCCCTTGTGGCAATGGTAGTTTGGAAGTCATCTCTAAAATCACTATGTTTGAATAATAAACCGTCATCTTCTTCATGAATACAAATAGCATTTTTAATGGTTGCTGGTTCACCATTTTTATCAGTCAAATGACCATTTAAGTAATGAATTACACCTTTACAATCACAACCTAATGATAAAGGATTAGTACAGTTACCTGCACCATATTCACCTATATCTAAAGCGTGTTTTCTTTGATGAGGAAATTCAGGATTACCATAAGGAACAATCATTTCACTCAATGAGATTCTATGAAATAATGGTCTAACATTACCATGATCATTATAACTCATATCACTTAAAACGATACCTTCTCTGTAATTAAACCCAATGTGAAAGTTAAAGTTCGACCAACTCATTGAATTGCCCACCATATCAAATGAAACTCCGTTTGGTTGAGTAACATTAATTGGAGTATCATCTTGTCTAAAACCTGAAGGATTTTCCTTGGTGCCGAATTTTTCTTTAACTGACTCAGGATGGAAATTGGCATGTTTATGTTTACTGACTTTTCTTCTTCTATTTGGGATATCAATAAATATAACTTTTTTACCATTCATATCAACGATGGGACAGAAATCTAATGGATGAGAATAATGGGAATCATCTTCGTTTGACCTCCAATACATTAAAGCTTGTTGCAATCTTAACGAAGCCCCCCATCTTTCGTCATAACCGATTGTCCAAGCGTCACAGTAAATGTTTTTCATCTCCTCAGCCGGAACACCACTTAAAACACATTGTTCGATAACAGTTGGATCATTTCTAATAATATCTTCAGTTTCTTGTAAATCAGCAGCAGTCAAAATTGGCTGGACACCTTCAGTATGTTTAATCGAAATAATTTCACCAGTTGGAATATCAATTACACCTTCTTCCAAACCACTGGAACCTCCAACAATAACCACAAAATACGCTAATCTTGGAGGCAATGAACCTTTTGCTTCTTTCCATTTGTAGTATAAATTTTTTGGTGGTTCTCTTAAAGTAATGGTATTGAAGTTTAACGATTTACCAGCAAATCTTTCTTTAATAATGTTTGAAACATATTTAATTTCTGGAGGTGATAATTGATCTAACGGATGACTTGGTGCTGGTGGTGGACTTCCACCAGAAGTAAGTTGGGTGGCAACTTGTTGTAATCTTTCCATTTATCTCTAAGTTCTTGTAGTTCTTGATAAGTTCAAATAAACTGAAGCTGAAGCTACAAAAGAAGGGAACTTCATTTAACTTAAATACTCAAAGGATTGTAGGTCGCAAAATTGTTATCACTAATCCCACCCAGAGTTGGTGAAGATTTCCAGCGCGGGATCTTTTAACTTATTGAGGAAGGTGGTTCCTCGGGCAGTGAAAAGTAGAAGTGTATTGTGGTCTTCACCTATAGCTGGTCAAGATAGAAGTGTCGTTAAGGGTTGGAAAATTAACGTTAGCTCTTGTTTGCCATAGGTTACTTACTTCGATAGTATATTTCATGTCAACGAGAGTCAGAGTCAATGGTATAAATTTCATTAGGCTGATACAAGAAATAGACACAGAACTAGCAATTTGATACGATTTTGTGTAATATTTTAATTCTTCATATATTTTGGTACAGAATACCAATTCTTGATTGGATATCACTTGAAAGTGCTCTGTTTAAGCCGTTATGGGTGTTGTTATCTACTACTTAACTGATTACTCACTTCGTTACGTTAAGACTTGATAATAATTTAAACTCTAACATCACCATCCAAATAATCAACGGGATTATGACAAAACAAGATAAATTTAAAACGATTAAACAATTTAGAAGTAATTGTTTAATTTTAATTAGATTAAAACTCATGAGTTTAATAACTTCAAATCTATCACATGTTTTACAATTAAACGTCATTGAATGATGTAAATAATTTAGCAAAATTGATGTTAAAAAGTTCAATTGATTACCATCATCATGAAACAAATTTTTACCGTTGATTAAATTAGAAATCAACATTAATGAATTAATCAATAAATCACTGAAGATATTAACTAAAATATTCGAAATCATTAATATTAAAAAATTATACATCCAGGTAAAATAAATAACTAAAATTAAAATCTTTGATAAATGATGTTTTAAATTTAAACATCTAAAAACCGTGATTGAGTTATCCACTATGAACATAACATTAATTGAAACAAACAAATGATCAAACTTTAAGGTATTTGAATCGTTTGCATAAATTATTCCCGAAGTATTTAATAACAACCTATTGGGTAATGATAGGGTTGTAAATGTAACTAATATCACAAACCAAAATAAATATTTGACACACTTCTTTATTGAACATTGGGATATTTTATAAGCATTCCAGCGTTGGTCTTCAGAGTCGTCGGCTTCCTCTTCCTTTTCATAATCGTCAATATCATCTAAGTTAACTTTGTCAAAAAAATCATCGCCATTTTTCAATTTAAACCAGCATAATGTTTGAACCCAGTTCATTAGCTTATGGACCTTGGTGACAAAATTTTTAAATAAAGTATACCCGATTAATGATATTATTAGATTATTAAAATTCTTTTTTGATAATGTTCTATTCAATAATTTGTTTCTTGTTTGATTATTAAAAATTTCATTTTGATAGACTTCTTGATTTTTAATCGTTTCATAATAACGATTCAAATGCTTGATACTTAGTAACCGTTTGTTAAAATAAATACTTGAAATAATATTCCAAACACTCAATAAAATTATACCGGTTATAAAATTCTTAAGCTGATAACTACCGACTTTTTTCAATTTGCAATATCTTCCAATATATAGCAATATTACCGTTATACTAGTGATTACCAGCACTAGGGTGTATTTAATATCAATATTATTATCAAATTCATCAAGATTTTTCATCAATTCATCGAACAACTCTACTCTAATCATCTTATTCTATGCCAAGCTTAAGCCTGTTTTCTTCAAAGCTTGATGTTTGATACCAAACAGTTAACTTTTTAAGCCCACTATTAATGCAGGTATAGCCAATTAATCACTTAGCCTTCGCTTTCTATGAATCTGGAAAAAATGGCTTCACAAATAAAAAAATTTCAACTAGTTGCAAAACCGCTAAAATAAACTGTGCCAATACCGCCTCTTGGAAAACCTTCTTTATGGTTTACTGCTAATTCTAAAGATTTAAACGATAAACGATGATCCACCCTTGATTTAATACTTAAATTCAATATGGTATTTGTCAGTTTTTTTCGACAATTATGACCTTGAATGGATTTTACAAGGAATTATGGAAAATTGCTTATTAAACTCACGGCCGACTATACCGCTAATTTGAATATTAAATATTGACCATACAAAATTCAAAGCTTAAAAGCACACAATGCCAGCCGATAATATTAATAGAAAGCAGAAATCTACCACCGATTAATATTCACTATAATCCAATTCTAAGCTAAGTTGAACAGATAATGATCGAATATTAGGATGCTTTAAAAATAACAGTGCACTGCATGCACAACGCGAATGTATGCAATTAGACTCTATGTGGACTTCTCAAACGACCCTTCGTATAAAATTTAATTGGCCAATGGCCAGAAAGGCGGCATGGGAGGGTAGGCATTGGAGGCTAAGCAGTACAAGACCGCCCCATAGCACTGCACTGCAGCACCCCACCTAATAGGGACTTAGCGTAGAAGAGGCACACGGAGTTGAGGGAGGAGAGGAGCTTGAGAGACAAGGATTAAATAAATTTTATGTTAAAACAATTATCAAAAAAAGAAGAATCTATAATTTATCATAATATTCTTCATAACCTGGAACTTCAGGTTTTAAACCAGCACGTTCTCTCTTGGCTCTAACAATTGAACCTGCTTTTGAAGTTTCATCAGTGGCATCACCACTTAATACTTGCCAATGGTCAAAGATTAATTGAGGGAAAGCTTGACCACCAGTAGCTTGTCTTAAATCACCATTGAAACCGAATGATTCGTTAACTGGTAAGTAAGCTTTAATGGTGAATAATGGGGTACCTGGTCTTTGTTCTTCAGAAACAACTTGACCTCTCTTTTTGTTCAAAACAGAGTAAATACCACCAATGGCATTTTCAGGACATTGAATTTCACACAAGAAAACTGGTTCTTGAATAGCTGGTTCAGCTAATAACATGGAAGCGTAAGTAACTCTTCTCATGGTTGGGATAATTTGACCACCACCTCTGTGGATAGCATCAGCATGTAAAGTAACATCTAAAATGTTAACTCTTAATGATCTACAAGATTCACCCATTAATGGACCTTCTTTAGTAGCCCATTGGAAAGCAGCAACAACTGAATCTTTAATTTCATTCAAGTATTGAACAGCTTTAGTTTGGTCAACAACCAAATTAGGACCGTTACCATCTGGACCGAAACACCAAATTTTTCTGGCATCGGTAACATCCCAACCATGTTTGTCAGCTAAAACTCTGGCTCTAGCTTTGAAATCATCTCTTGGGTGAATAGTACCATTTTCAATATCTAATGAGACTTCTTCATCCATTGATTGAGCTTTAACATAAATTCTGTTATGTTTATTTGGAGATTTTGATAAAGCAACCATTGATGATTCACCTTCAACGGTTTCTCTGTAAGCAACAATTGGTGGGGAAATCTTTAATGGGATACCAGCATGATCATTTTGTAAATCTTGTAAACAAATTTCTAAATGTAATTCACCAGAACCAGCAACAATATGTTCACCACTTTCTGACATTTTAGTTAAAACACATGGATCGGATTTTGATAATCTCTTTAAACCTTCGACTAATTTTGGTAAATCGTTAGCGTTTTTAACTTCAACAGCAACTTCAACAACTGGAGAGACTGAGAATTTCATAACTTTCATATTATGAGAAGTTTCATTGGTGGTAATAGTACCAGATTTTAATAAAAATTGATCAACACCAACTAAACCAATAATGTTACCAGCTGGACAATCATCAATTGGTTCAACAAATCTACCCATCATTAAAACAGTTCTTTGGATAGCTTTTAAGAATAAATCTTCTTTTTTACCAACTTGGTAATTTGGACCTTGAATTCTAACTTTTTGACCAGATCTAACGGTACCAGCGAAAACACGTCCGAAAGCGTAGAATCTACCTTTATCAGAGGTTGGAACCATCTTGGAGACATAAACCATTAAATCACCTTTTGGATCACAATTCTTAATAGATTGGTATGATGAATCGTCATGAGGACCTTCATATAAAGTTTCAGCTCTGTAAGCTTGAGCAGTAACTGGGGATGGTAAATGAATAACAATCATTTCTAATAAAGCTTCAGCAGCTGGTAAGAATTTTCTCATAACAACCTTTAATAAAGCTTTACCTTCTAAGTCCTTTTCGTCACCCTTTAAGACAATTTCTAATTTTTCTAATAATGATGGAATTTCATCTTTTTTGAAATTCATAACAGCATTAAATATTCTGAAGATTGGATCTAAAACGAACATATTGAAAGCTCTTTCTAATGGTTTTCCATCAGCATCTTTATCTTTATTGGTCCATTTTTTAGTTTTTGGATTGAAGTATGAATCACCCCATAATCTTTCCATCATCTTAATTCTATCAACACCGAATTTTTTAGAATATCTGGTGGCAAATTGTCTAACGGTGAAAGCCCAACCGTGTAAACCTGAAGCGAAAGCAACGGTACCTTTGTAAGGATAAACTTGACAGTCACCTAAAACTGGGTCGACATAAGTAGCAATAATAACATTAACAGATTCAATAGTTCTTGAGAATGATTGATATAAATCTTCTTTAGTAACTTGTAATTCTAATAAAGCTCTATCGATTTTATTAATAACAACAACAGGTTTAATTCTTTCACCTAATGATTGTCTTAAAACAGTTTCGGTTTGGACACAAACACCTTCAATACAATCAACAACAACTAAAGCACCATCGGTAACTCTTAAAGCAGCAGTGACTTCGGATGAGAAATCAACGTGACCTGGTGAATCAATTAAATTAATTAAAAATGAGTTACCTTCGGTCTTTTGAGGAATTTCTTTAACATCGTCTTCGGTCATACCAGCATACAATGAAATAGCAGTAGATTTAATAGTAATACCTCTTTCTTGTTCATCTTTTCTGGTATCAGTGAATCTAGCTTCACCGGCCTTAGCAGCAGAAATAATACCAGCTTTTTGAACTAAAGAATCAGTTAAAGTTGATTTACCGTGATCAACGTGAGCAATAACTGACATGTTACGGACATTGGTAACTTTGTCCATTAATTCACGGATTTGGTCAATAGTGAAAGCAACTACATATAGTTAGTATTTAGCCCTCATTATAATCAAGCATTGAACTTGGCATCCACTAATAAACTACACTTATCAGTAATTTCTTACCCCATCTGCTGACAAAAAAATTTTCTCCGCCAGATAATGACAGATCCAACTGATAATCAGAATCCCTTCAAACAAAGTGCTATGTTCATTGATACAATGCCATCGTCTCATTACCCATCGATGATCAATTAGACATACCCATTTTTACTTATTTTTTTAAATAGTTTTTCAATTAAATTAAAATTAGTTGAACCGTAGGTGAAAAAAAGAGGAAGAAAAATTTTTTCATTAAAAACTTTTCTCATTGGGTCGTGTGATTCCATTTTATTTTAAATTGGATGTCGCGATGTTGCCAAACGACATGGTGACATTTACTTCATTATTGAATCAATGGGATTGGGTCTATTGGTAGCGGTGGAAGAGTTGGTGTAGGGTAGCAATGGAGTAGATCGTGGTAACAGTGGAATAAGGGAATGTGTGGAAACTAGTAGGCGTTGGAGCTGCAATGTTGGCCATCTCATGGAATGAGCGATGGAGCGATGGAGCGATGGTTGATAAGCGGGCACGATATTAAGTACTGACACGGAGTACACTTAAAACGTAGTATGGTTAGCTAAACATGGGATAATTCCCTCCGTCGATGGTATATGATTCAATTGGCCTACCGCTTAAATTATATGGGAATTGGGCAGTATGTGGTGGGTTTCTGGCTCAATTTGAATTTGCACCCTTGTAGCAGTTCACTATTATGGACTAATGTCCCAGTGTTATGCTCCAATATGACTAGTGAACTCAGTATTACATTATGCTTCCACTATGATAGACTAGCGTCCCAATATTACAGTTTGCTTCCTATTACTGGTATCGTACCTCAGTATTACTATGGTTCCCATATGGTAGTGTCTCAGTATTACATTATGCTATGCTTCTAATATGATGGACTAATGTCCCAGTGTTACGTTATGCTTCCACTATGACTAGTGAACTCAGTATTACATTATGCTTCCATTATGATAGACTAGCGTCCCAATATTTCTATTACTGGTATCCTACCTCAGTATTACATTATGCTTCCACTATGATGGACTAGTGCCCCAGTATTACATTATGCTAGTGTCCTACCTCAGTATTATGCTTCCACTATGATGGTCTAGTGTCTCCTCAGTATTGCATTATGCTTCCAGTATTAGGTTATGCTTCCAGTATTACGCTATGCTTCCAGTATTACTAGTATCCTACCTCAGTATAACGTTATGCTTCCAATAATAGAAATAGACCAGATACCTATTGTGGTTTGGGTGCAAGGCTGCTGCAATTTTTACAAGCAGGATTTGGTGGTACCTAGATTCTACAAAGTTTATCTTCTGTATACTTGACGCATATCCAAGAGTATAGAGAGTTACAATTGACCGAATTGGCGGCATTGGCTGTGATTAATCAGTTAAGTCCAGTGGATGGGACTGAATTAAAATTCACCACTGTTGCTCAATTGCCATCCCTTTCTATCCCAATTGCCATTGCATTTGTGCATGTCCCTTTCCAGACCACAACAGCCTGATTACAATCACCTAGGCAAACCCCTAGTTAAAATTCCTAAAAGACTCTCTATGTAAAACTCTCACAAAACACTCATCAGATCAAAAAATTATTCGCAGAGTAGAGTCAGAAAATACTCAAGATGTTAGAATTAACTGTTTTAATCTCAGGATCAGGATCAAATTTACAATCCTTAATTAACTGTGAAAATGAAGGGAAACTAAATGGGAAAATCACTCAAGTTATCTCATCAAATTCGAAAGCTTACGGGTTAACAAGAGCTGAAAACTCAAATATCTCAACAAAATCTCATGAATTAAAAAGCTACTACAAAAATATACCAAAAGAAAATAAAGATGAAAGAAAACAAGCAAGAGAATTATTCAATAAACATTTAGCAAACTTGATAATTTTTGGTAATATTGACGGTGAAAAGAGTTTAGATTATAAACCACCGAATTTGATCGTTTGCGCTGGTTGGATGTTAATTTTATCACCAACGGTGTTAAAACCATTAGAAGAACATAATATAACGATAATAAATTTACATCCTGCATTACCCGGTGCGTTTGATGGAACCCATGCCATCGAAAGGGCCTGGCAATCTGGTCAAGATGGTGAAATTTCAAGGGCCGGTATCATGATTCATAAAGTTATTACTGAGGTTGATAGAGGTGATCCAATATTAGTTAAATACTTGGAAATCTTAAAAGGTGAAAGTTTAGAAGATTATGAAAAGAGAGTCCATGATTTGGAACATGTTGCAATTGTTGAAGCAACTAACATAACTTTAAAAAAATTACAAAACAATGAGCCCATATAGTTTAAAATGTACATTCATTAAAAATATCAACTCTAAATGATAAGAAAATATTTTAATCAAAAAAAAATAGAAAACTAATAAATAAAATATTGATTCTATAAAGACCTAAAATTTATAATTTAATTTAAAATTCATAATTTAATTAACAACTTATAAATTTTTAATAACTTGTTCAGTAAAATGTTGAGTACTTGCGGTACCATTTAAATCACCAGTTCTGTTTTCAGGACCTGAAGCAATAGCGGTTTTAACGGCTTTATCGATTTGGTCGGCAAAGTTGTTTAATCCCATATGTCTTAACATCATAACTGATGATAATAATAAAGCAGTTGGATTTGCTAACCCTTTACCAGCAATATCTGGGGCTGAACCATGCACAGCTTCGAAAATTGAGACTTTGTTACCCATGTTACCTGATGGAGTTAAACCTAAACCACCAATTAACCCTGATGATAAATCTGACATAATATCACCGTACAAGTTTGGCATGACCATAACAACATCCTTATAATCTGATGGGTCAGCGGTTAATTTTAATGAGGTGTTATCTAATAATTCATAAGATAATTTAACATCTGGGTATTCTTTACCGACTTCTTTGGCGGTTTCAACGAATAACCCATCAGACAATTTCATAATGGAAGCTTTATGAACAACAACAACGTGAGGTTTGTTGACGGTTTTGGCGTATTCGAAAGCGTATCTGATAACTTTTTCAGAAGCGGGTTTAGTGATTAATTTAATACTTTGAACAACCCCTGGTACTATAGTATGTTCGATACCTGAGTATTCCCCTTCGGTATTTTCTCTAATCAACACAGTATCAACATTCTTATAAGGAGTATCATAACCAACAATACTTTGACATGGTCTAACGTTGGCAAACAAGTTGAAGGTTCTTCTTAAGGTTAAATTCATTGATGAATGACCTTTACCGACTGGGGTAGCTAATGGACCTTTTAATGCAACTAAATTTTTGTTGACTGAATCAACCGCAGGTTGTGGTAAGGTGGTTTTACCATCAATTAATAAAGGAGTGACATCAACTGGTTCCCAGTCAATTGGAACCTTGGCAGCAGCGTAGATATCCTTAACCGCTTGAGAAATCTCAACACCAATACCATCTCCTTCAATTAATGTAACGGTATAGTTACCATTAGCTTTTTTGCTACCGGTAAATTGACCTGGAATATAAGATCTGGTTAATCTTGGGTTAAAAACTGTTTTAGATAATTGTTTGAACATCGCTATATTCTAGTTATATCTATCGTTATCAAAGGAAACTTTTGTTAAAAAATACAAGATATTCAAACTGATATTCTTTTGATTTGAGAATAAAATTTTCAATTCGGACTGGATGATTTTACCATTAATTTGGTCCAATTAAATTTATTGAGATTTTGATAATGAGACTACTTCTTTTGCAGATTTATTACCACAGGGTATATGAGATAACTAATACCGTTGAAGTATCGTTACAAGAGATATTATATGGGGTAACATGGGTATGTGTGGACTGGATAGTATGGTAGATCGGGTTAAACCACATTACAGATCATATAAACCACAGGCCGAGAGAAATGAGGCCAGGAAACGATCTCGGAGTTGGCAAATGGGTGCAAAAAATATTATAAATTCATCCTACAAGACCCTTACGTTGTTTGACACAGGCAAAGGTAAAATCATAAATTCATCCTAAACGCCCTTGCCTTGTTTGTTAGTGGTGAAGGCAAAAACTACTTGATGGAACTAACAGAGGTTAAAGTCTTGGAGTCGGACTTTATAAATCGATAACAGCTCTAATACAATCACCAGCATGCATATCTTCGAAGGCAGTATTAATGTTAGCTAATGGATGTCTGTGGGTTATGAATTCGTCGACTTTTAATTTACCATCTAAGTAATCATCAACGATACCAGGCAATTGAGATCTACCTTTAACACCACCAAAGGCAGCCCCCTTCCAAACTCTACCAGTAACCAATTGGAATGGTCTGGTGGAAATCTCTTTACCAGCAGCGGCAACCCCAATGATAACTGAGGTCCCCCAACCTTTATGACAAGCTTCTAATGCGGATCTCATAACATTAACGTTACCAGTACAGTCAAATGTATAATCACAGCCACCATCAGTCATCTCAACTAATTTATCAACAATGGTGGTACCTTCAGGTAATTTCATGGAATTAATAAAATCAGTGGCCCCGAAATTCTTGGCCCATTCTTCCTTTTTATCGTTAATATCAACAACAATAATTTTGGCAGCTTTCCTTTGTAAAGCACCTTGAACTACTGATAACCCAACACATCCGGCACCGAAAACGGCAACATTATCACCTTCTTGAACGTCGGCAGTGATGGTAGCAGCACCATAACCAGTAGTGATACCACAACCTAATAAACAAGTTTTATCGTAGGTGGCCTTTGGATTGACGGCAACAACTGAAATATCAGCTACAACAGTATATTGAGAAAATGTTGAGCATCCCATAAAATGTAATAATTTTTTACCTTTACAAGTGAATCTTGAAGACCCATCAGGCATAACCCCTTGACCTTGAGTGGCTCTAATTTTACCACATAAATTAGTTTTACCACTTTTACAGAATTTACATTCTTTACATTCAGCAGTATATAAAGCAACAACATGATCACCAACTTTAACATTGGTAACGCCTTCACCAACGGACTCAACAACCCCTGCACCTTCATGCCCTAAGACTACTGGGAATGCCCCTTCTGGATCAACTCCACTTAAAGTATAAGCATCAGTATGACAAACACCAGTGTTTAAAATTTTAATACGGACTTCATGAGCTTTTGGAGCTTCTACTTCGATATCTTCAATTGATAATGGTTTACCAGCTTCCCAAGCGACAGCTGCTTTACAAGTAATAGTCTAAAAATGTTGTTAGTATCATTTTTTCCTTTTTTGCTCTTGTCTCATAAAAATGACTAAAGTAGTTATCACAGATAATTGTATTTAAAGTTAAATACATCGGGGAAATCTCAACTATTTAAACTCAATCAACTTCTGTTTGTTGAAATAGTTTTACATACTTTTCCAACGGTATCTGACATTATAATTGCTAATTAATAATTTAATAAAACTTGATCTAATTTAAATTTTCCAATGGGCTTTATACTTCTCAAATCGACGCAGACTTATCGCTTTTGATTACTTAATCGAGGTAATATTTCCGTGGATTTGATTGCAAAATCGGTTTGAAAAATTGTCTAGGTTGATTAAAATTTACCTGTACCTGCACTAACGTCAATAAATACCTGTACTGATAGTAACGTCAATTTTGTAAGGTTTTGCTTAGAGAGTGGTTTTAGTCAGAATGGAAGCGGAGTCATACTAATTATTAAGCAATGTTCCATCAAAACTTGTAATTGCAGTTTAAACCATCTCTCTTCTATTTAAATTTTTAAAGGTTTAGCATAGTTTTATTATCAGATTTTAGGCCTATGTTTCAGTTCTCTGATGTTACTTGTGAGCTTAGATGAAATTTTTACGCTTTAAAAAATTGTTGTTTTGCAAATTTTGCAACCATTTTATTTACAGGTTTATTCACGTTTAAAATTTGAAAATAGATTTTGAAAATAATTAATAGTGATCATCAACCTTCTAGAGTATTTTGAATGTACGTTGTTTATAGGTGTCTAATTTGCATCATCAAAACAATTGAAGCATTTTGAAAAATCTTAAACTATACTTCCGAACTCTGTAATGAGGCAAATATAGGCTGACATTGACTTAATACTCAATACGATCCTAGATTTCTGATGCTACTCAAATCAGTATGGAAATAATCTCTATAACTGACGGAGAAAGAACCAAGCTCTTTTTAAGCACAAATTATACATTATCACATAGAAATACGAAATATATAAAATGGACAATTATTGGTGATAGAGATAAAGAAATTATTAGCGATCGATTTGCGACATGCGACAAATAAAGACAGCATCACTAACTTGGCCGATTGCACATCAAAAAACAGACTTCGTGGCCAAGCTGGTTAAGGCGTGTGACTGTTAATCACAAGATCGAGAGTTCAATCCTCTCCGAGGTCGTTATATTTTTTTAAATTTTTAATAGATAATTTATTAAACTACCCTTTTGTGTTTATTATTCATTTCCATAAACCCATAGAAATAAATAGTGCATAAAAACTGTTTTTTTACCTGTACGGAGTGGTTTTATATTTCATTCCGATAATAGCTTTCAAAAAAATCGTCTCTAGCGTTTCAGCTGGAGGGAAATATTAAGGAAGGCTACCACCTTCGTAAATTTAGAAGGTACCTCAATTAGAGTATATTCAAGTGAAAATGAAGTGTTCACTTTGGTGGATCTCATGTGTTAAGACACCAGTCAATCATTTGATTCCATTTACTTAAAAGTAAAAATAATGCTGTTCCCATATTAGGGGGCTTACAATACATAATTTATTTATAGCCAACAATTATTATTGACGAATAAATGACTAGCTAAGAGACCCTTAGGTTCAATTCTTCCGATAGGGGTAAGTTTCAACGATATGATATTGAATATCCTTGTTGAACATGGTAGTTAATATTCAGCACTAAAGACGAAAGAAGCACTTGTACTAATCGAAAAATAAAGTTAGGATAATGTTCCATGACAAACGGATGGAATATTCAAGTCAGCTAATAGGATGTTTTGGCTTTTTAAAGGGATACCCATAAAGTTTCCCAGGATCTTCTGCTCAATACACGAAATTTTTGTTCTAAATATAGTAAGACTCGAGAGCAAACACCCGGTAACGATATCTAAACAATCACCAGTTTCCAATGGGACATAATTCAGAGGAGTAACTTAAATAAATCATTATCATTATTCATCTATAAAATTGCACAACATGAGTCTTTTGGTTTTCCATTAGCCAATAAACTTGCTCTGGTAGCGAATTCAAAAATATCATCGACTCCTTCACCAGTCAAAGCCGAACTTTCTAAATATTTGTTTGCTTGAATTTGGTCAGCTGCCTCTTCACCTTGAGCAACTTGAACAAATTTTTTTGATCTATTATCAGATCTTAAATCTTTTTTTAAACCAATTAATAAATATGGAGTATTGGCGCAATAGGTTCTAACTTCTTGCACCCATTTAGTTTTTGCACTTTCTAATGAGTCTGGTTGATCAATTGCAAACCCAATTAATAATACATGAGAATTTGCATAACTCAAGGGTCTTAATCTTTCATATTCTTCTTGACCAGCCGTATCCCATAATGCTAATTGAACTGCTTTACCATCAATTCGACAATCCGTCACATAGTTTTCAAATACCGTTGGATGATATTCCGTGGGAAATTCTCCTAATGTGAAAACGTATAATAATGAAGTTTTACCACAAGCACCATCACCGACTATAACAATTTTCCTTCTGATAACCCCAGTACTCATCTCATTATTTTGCCCAACTACCAGGTATATACGTCTTTAACAACGATCAAAGGTATTCGAATGCTTCGTTATTAAAGAACTGTGAAATCGTTCTTTGGTATTGGAGAAAATTCTAAAGCTATAGGTGATAAAAAGAAAAAGTAATCGCACAAAAGTGACTCAATTATTGAGATCTAAATTTTTCAACATTGCAAAAAAAATAAGAATTCTTTTTCAAAGTAATATAACAAGTGATGGGAGTTAAAAAAGTAGGTGTTTTAGGTGCCACTGGTTCAGTTGGTCAAAGATTTATATTATTATTAGCAGACCACCCGGATTTTGAGCTTTATGCGTTGGGTGCATCACCAAGATCTGCTGGCAAGAAATATAAAGATGCTGTTAAATGGAAGCAAACGTCATTATTACCTGATTCTGCCAAAGACTTGGTAGTTGAAGAATGTAAGGCTGAAGGTAAATTAGGAGAATGTGATATTGTATTTTCAGGGTTAGATGCTGATGTTGCAGGAGAAGTTGAAAAAGAATTTGTTGAAAAAGGATTGGCAGTTGTTTCAAATGCTAAAAATTATAGAAGAGCACCTGATGTTCCATTGATTGTTCCAATAGCTAATAGTGACCACTTATCAATCATTGAAAAAAAAGTTAACGATGCCAAACAAAATGGCGAACAAAAGAAAGGATTCATCGTTTGTATCTCAAATTGTTCTACTGCTGGATTGGTTGCACCATTAAAACCTTTAGTTGATGCTCATGGACCAATTGATTTATTAACTGCTACTACCTTACAAGCCATATCGGGTGGAGGATTTTCACCTGGTGTTGCAGGTATTGATGTTTTAGATAATGTTGTTCCATATATTAGTGGAGAAGAAGAAAAGATCGAATGGGAAACTAAAAAGATTTTAGGCGATGTTAATGACGATAACACAGGATTTAAACTTTTATCAGATGATGAAATCAAAGTCAGTGCACAATGTAATCGTATTGCTGTAAGTGATGGCCATACTGAATGTATTTCATTTAGATTTAAATCTGATAAAAAACCAACTGTTGATGAAGTTAAACAAGCTTTAAGAGATTATCAATGTGAAGCTTCTAAATTAGGTTGTTATTCCGCCCCTAAAAATACTATTCATGTTTTAGATGAAGAAGATAGACCTCAACCAAGATTGGATAGAGATAGAGACAATGGTTTTGGAGTTTCTGTTGGTAGAATTAGAGAAGATCCCGTATTAGATTTTAAGATGGTCGTTTTATCTCATAACACTGTTATTGGTGCTGCCGGTGCAGGTGTTTTGATTGGTGAAATGTTAAAAGCTAAAAATATTATCTAGTGATTTATTTCCACAACATTGTAAAAAATATACATAAAATAAAAAAATTTGCGACTCTATGGAAATTGATCTTAGTAACTTGATTAAAATTGATGATGCAAGTGAACATGTTTTCAATTTGTATGTTGAAAAGACCGAAGAAAACCAGGACTTAGGTTATGTTAATCGAACTAAAAATGAAATTACAATTAATTTACCGATTTCAAATATTGAATTAACAATCAAACAGTCATTATCACAATTATCATCCACCCAAGAAACTTCATCAACAGGATTCGTTTGTTGGAGAACAAGTCAACGATTAGTTGATTGGATACTATGGGATTTATGTCCTTACAATAAATATTTCAAACTGAAAAATTTAACAGTTGTGGAATTAGGTACTGGTGTTGGTGGAATTTGTGCACTGATTTTGGGCCCATTAACTAAACTGTATATTTGTACCGATCAGAAGCACATTTTAAAACTTTTAAAGGATAATATAATTAATAATGCCGATAATTTTAAAAGTAGGACGATTGAGAATAGTAATACTGGCAACACTGAAATAGATGTTGTTGAATTTGATTGGGAGAATATCGAGGAGGGAATCTACAATTACCATCAATTAACGAGTGATTTGCCTGATTTAATCATTGCTTGTGACACCATATATAATGAATACCTAATTCCACACTTCCTTGATGCCTTAAAGTCATTAATGAATCCTAGCACTATTGCATTAGTAGGAATTCAATTACGTGATGATTATACGTTAGAAGTATTCATAAATAAAACTAAAGAGAATTTCGAAATTTATATGATTCCAGATGAATTGTTAACTCAAGATTTAAAAGTTGGTTTTGTCATGTATTTTATAAAAGTAATGTCTAGCAAATGAAGAACTGAATATTTTTTGTTTTCACTTTTTTTATTTTCTCTCTCTTTCTATAAATAAATTTGCTTCTTAATCTAATGAGCTAATGCAGATTCTTCATCACTTGATGTGGATTTACTAAAGACTTTATTCCATGTTTTAACAAAAACATTGGGCTGTAATGATTCGTTCAATTTATATTGATAAATTTCATCAAAACTTGGAGGTTCAATTTCCTGTGGTGGCACATTAGAATCAGTTGGCAATAACCCATCCATAGAAGCCGATGATGAAACATCTGATTTAACTGGTTTCAAATTACCTGCTAAATTACCAGATGAACCTTGACGATGTATTGATGGTGCATGAGGCACATGCAATGAAGGTGTTGAAGAAGCAACCGGAACTGGAGGAGGAGGTGTACCAGTAATGATTCCATCAAAATCTGGTTTCATTAGATTAGGATTTCTAGCAATCGACGCCGCTGATTGGAAAATATCACCGTTATCAATTGAAACGCTTGCTCTTCTTTCCTCAGTCGATCCATAATTATTACCGCTTGAATGGAATGAAAAAATCGATGACAGATCATCAAATACAGAACCCATATCTTCTAATGTCAAACCTTTAGTTTCTGGGAAAAGTAAAAAAACACAAAAAAATGACAAAACACAAGAAAATGCAGGAATTAAATATGTCTTCCATTTAATTACATCTAATAAAATTGGAGTCATTTCACCAACTAAGAAATTACAAAACCAATTAGTAGCAGTTGAAATTGCTGCCCCTTTTGACCTAACAGAATTGGGTAAAACTTCATTCATCATCCATGGAATTGGACCCCAAGATGCTCCAAATGCCGCATTAAATACAAAAACACAAACCACAACAATATTTGGAGTATAAATATTATCCAAATATAAAGAAAATGCAATAATTAACAATGGCACCCCCATTAATATTGAACCAGATAATAATAAAGGTTTTCTACCCCAATCGTCAACTAACCACCATGGTGGTATAGTACTTAAAATATAAATAATTGCATTTAGACCCGTCATAAGGATAGCTTGTCTCCCAATCCAACCAGCTGACTCGAAAATCATCGGGGCATAGTATGAAACAATATTAATACCATTTAATTGAGCAAACATTAATGAAAAACACGCAACTGAAAGTCTTTTAGTATATCTGGTTAATAAATATTTATAACTTCTTTCACCACCTTCAATTCTAGCAATTAATATATTTTCTTTAATTTGTCTATATTCATCTTTAGCCTTTTCATCTTCAACATCTCCATCAGCATACAAATCAGCAATTACCACCATACCTTCTAAATCATGGTTTTTATCTAATAACCATCTTGGAGTTTCAACAATTAAATATGAACCTAAAAATAACAATACCCCCATTGAAACTTGAACAAATAATGGTAATCTCCATGATAAATTACCTTCGAGAAAACTAAAGCCATAATCAACCCAAATACTGCCTGCATAACCAATAATATTCCCAGTAAATTCTAAACAAGCATAAAATCCTCTATCATCAGGTGGACTCACTTCCGACTGATAACATGGAACAATGGTCGTTAAAAAACCTATAGCAATACCCCCAATCAATCTACCGATCGACAAACTTATCATATCAAACGCCAAAAGTTGTATTAAACAACCAACAACAAATATCAATGCCCCCCATCTAATTGTTCTCCTTCTACCAATAGTGTCACCAACTTTACCAGCAATAAATGATGAAAACAATGCCCCAATTTGCAAGATTGCAATCATTGTACCAATCTCCACTGGTCTGGGGTGATGGAAATACTCTTCAAAGTACTTGTTAGTGATAAGCGAGGAATAAAGCCCCTGCTCAAAACCAAATGTGGCAAACCCAATAGCTACAAACCCACTAGTGAAGTTTAATAAAGATCTACCAACCAAATAAGTCTCCTTTAATTGAATATGATGATGATTTGGATCCATTCTGCTGAAGTTAAATTTATGATCAGTCTCGCACTTAAAACTATCTACTTTGTCGCGTAACTTTATCTTGGGGGGATCTTTTGCATTGTATTACGTCACTGTGATCTTATTTAATGTTTATATTTCAAATGTTTGCAGAGTTGAAAGAGGGATCATAGGGTTATATCAAATAGTTGGCTTCAGTTAAGCATTAGCCCTAGCAGAGTTGTCTCATCATATGGTTTCCTTTGGTTTCTGATATTCATAACAAAAGTATTCACCCAGACATCAAGAAAAAACGGCCTAATATATTTACCTAAAAACAATTCCTAATATTTTCACGAATGTTACTTAATCTTGTACTATTCATATGATCATTAATATCTAATCTATCAACAATTCCTAATAATTTAACGAATGTTACTCAATCTTGTACTATTCATATGGACATTAATATCTAATCTATCAGCATTTTCCTCAATCTCTCTTAATCTTTCATTTTGTGCTTCAACTTCACTACCCATGGTATTAGCTTGAGATTTTAATTTTTTAGCATACAAATCGATTTGATTTAAATTACCTGCCAATTCCTTTTCAATTTCATCATCTTCCAGATCATTTTCAAATTGATAACGTTCAGCAGCTTTCAAATCTTTATCGCCTTGATATTTTTGATAAGTTTCTGAAGTGGTGTTATTATTTGTTATCCCAGCCTTAATTCTTTGTTCACTTTCATACATATTTTTCCTATGTGATTCTCTCATATACTTTTCTTGAGCTTTTTCAGATTTAATTTTTTGTTCTTGCATTCTTAATCTTGATTTTTTGTTAAATGGATTACCAGTTGCTGGTATGAAAATTGATCTATTTAATCTATTAATTTGTTTAACTTTTTCTTCAGCAATTTTGGTTTGAGTATCAGCCAAGTTTAAGTTTTGTTCAGCATTATATAATCGCTCACTTTGTGAACCTAACATACCCAAAGTATTAGTTGCTGATGCATCAGCTTCTTGAGCCATTCTTAACGTATTTCTTGTCAGTGCTACAGATTCTTGTTTAACAAATCTAATATCTTGCCTAATTGCTTCAACTTCTTCATCCTCCGAATTAACTTCCTGTTCCTGTGGTAAGTCCTCATCAATTATAACATTTAAATCGTCTTCTTCAGGCAATGCATTTAAATCAAGGGTCTCTTCATCGTAGTCCCTAGGTTTTCTAATTGGCTTAGTGTTTTGGTACATTGTATTACTTGGGATAGCATTTAAATCAAGCGATTCTTCATCATAGTCTCTTGGCTTTGACCTAGTAGTGGCTCTTGAGGCATACGGATCATTAGCTGAAGGTTTTGATTGATAGGGAGTTCTTGTACTTCCATTTCTTGCATAAGGATCCGATTCTCTAGAATTTCTTGCATTAGAAGTGGATACTGTCGTACTTCTCGCATAAGGATCAGATTGGTTTTGTGATTGGTTTGACCTTTGTGACTGATATGGATTTGATTGATTTTGGGTTTGATAAGGGTTTGATTCTCCCCGATTGTTTGTCTGATTATCATGGGGGCTTTGCGACCCTCCATAAGGGTTCGATTGATTTCCTTGATTAAAATAGGGATTACCACCATCTTGACCACCATACGGATTACCACCATTGCCACCATTGCCATTATTGCCATTATTTAAATTAGAATAAGGATTAACAGGACCTAAGCCAGGCTTTTGATTAGCCCTCTCTTGAGCATAATTCTTAAATGCTCCAAATTTCTCCTCTCTACCACCAGATTTTTTCTTAGTACTGATACCGGCATGAGTCAAATGATCTCTTATTTCATCTTCCGTTGGTTCTTTCTTTTTAAATGTATCTCTGAATCCCATACTGAAATTTAGGTGATTGATATTCTAAAATTCCTGACGACGGTGAGAATTTGAGACATACGAAATTGCAAAAAGTATTAGACCACTTTAGTATATCACTTAATCAGCAAGGAGTAGTAAGTAGAGACAACATTATATAAGACGTCGGTCAGTATTTGTATTATAGAAAAGCATAGTGTATCTTGATTTCCCTAGTTTTTAAAGTTACTTTACCATGTCTGACGTATTAGTTGAAAGAATTTCAGAATTTAAAAGAAGAAGGGTCGAGATTCCAGATATAAGATTAGATAAAATAAATGTGAAATCAATAAGTAACCCATCATCCTTTGAGTATACACACAAACCAACAGCTCAGCAGCCCACTAAAGTTGAAGACCCTGTAATAAAGATTAGTTTGATAAAAGATGAGAGAGATGAGAGAGATGAGATGGACATAGATGAACTTCCCAAAACTGATTGTCCTTGTGGTCATTTACATGGACCTGAAGGAAATCATGATGACTTTAATGCTATAGGCTTAAGTAGTCAACCACTATTAAGAGGACCCGATTAATGCCTTTGATCAACATTTAAAAACACCCCATGTCAAATAGGAAAATGCCGAGTTTGAGCCAGTTCGTTAAAACACCACTGGATTGTAATAGGTATTCGATTGTAAAATATTCAATATAAAAGCTTTGTAGAGAAATCTGTTCACTCTTTGACGTTTAATCAATCCTGCTTTAAATCTGGAGTTAAAAATTCCATATTTCTCAAAAATTTTCTCAATTTGTAACACAAAGGTACTCATTTAAACCATCTGAAGATTCATTTGCTTATTGTTCTTTGTTGGCCACAAGCAGTTAAATTATTAAAGAAATCATAACTATGGGGGTAGATAATAATGGGAAACCTCCACAATCGGATATTTTCAATCAAAGACCACCTCAAGCTCCCATAAATGAACATACGAGCACGTTCAAATTTGATCGATTATCCATGAACCTTGCCCCTAATGAACAAAAGGGATACGCAAAAAATGAAATATCACCAGTTTCAAGTCCAGAAAGTAAGAAATCAAGAACACGAAGGAAGCCCCCTCCTGATTTAATTGGAGAAGTTCAAATTAAAAATGCTAATAAAGTTAACGAAGAAAAACTAAATAAACTTGGTAATGATAATGAAATTGATGATATAATTCGTGATTTAGAAGATGAAATTGATAAATACAACATAACGTCAGATCCTTTGGATACTTCAATGAATAACCCAATAGATAACCCAATAGATAACCCAATTATAAATTACGCAAGAGGTGAAAATATAGAAAGACGGTCTTACTCATCCATAAATTCAGATTCCCCTGAATTTGCGCCACAAATTAATCGATTTAATAGTTTTGATTCATCCTCAAGTAATTATGATTCGCCAACGAAATCAGAATCAAGTTTGGCCTTTAAAGAGCCGTCAATTAATTCATCACTATCAATACCCAGCAATAATCCTGCTAATAATATTATACCATATCCATTAGATTCACCCATTTCTTCTTCATCAACTAGTCTTATTTATGAAAACGCATTTCCTGATAATTATAATCCAATAAATATTGATAACCTTAATAATAATATACTTTACGAAGACGATTCGTTAAGATTTAATAATAATCCAAATGAAAATACACTAAACAAGAAGACTTCATTAGCAAGAGATAATTCGCTTGGTAGAACAAGTCAAACAACCGCCTCAACTACAAAATCAGATCAATTAAAACCAACAATTTCAACCCCAATTACAAATTTTAATTTTACTGATTCAATTAGAAACTCATCGAGTTCAATTCCAACCAATGCGTCCTTTAACCAATCTTCTTATACTTCAGCAGCGCCATCATCAACTTTAAAAAGTAATCATCGTAAATCAAGTTCCACCAGTTCAATATGGTCATCAAATTCGAATAGAAATCTTAATTTAGCCACATTGAAAAAAGCACTAAATTTAAAACCAGGTGAAGGTGAAAGATCAAATTATGTCTTAACCTTACGAAAAAATGCTGGTACGGCTTATAATGAAGCCATGCCTGGGAAATGGAAATTACCTACTGGTATTTCACCGATTGATAAACGTGCAACTTACACCTCAAGCAATGGAGCTTATATGAGAATGGCAGGAGGAATTTCTCAAAAGGGTAAGAAGGGTAGTGGTGTTGAATTAAAACATGGTCATTTGGCCCCAAGATTATTAGCGGCCGAAGTTGATGACATGGATGATGCACGTTCGATTCGTGGATTGAAATCAGGTGCTGCTTCAGCATCAATAGGTAATTCATTGATGACTTCAAGCAGCTCAAATAACTCAACCAGTAATAGCGAATTGAAGACTTCAAATTCAAGTATAATAAATGATGAACTGAGTACGTCCTTGTCAAGAACGATAACCAAAAATTCAGTTACTAGCTCGGTTGTAACATCAAATGAAAATTCAAAGACCCCAAGTTCTAAACGATCAAGTTCAATTTCTTCATCATCAGGCAGTATATCTGGAGATGATATCAGGGTTGGGGGATTCTATCAGCATCCAAGTTATAAATATGATGAAGAGGACGATGAAGATGCAACCCACAAAGAAGATGAAACTGAGGTTGATAATACTGATATTGATGATAATGATTCTTATAAAGAAGCCCCCAAATTATTTCTTGCTAATCCCGATAGTGATAGTGATTAAATTCGTTAGCCGTAAAACTTTAGTTAGGTAATAAAAGATTCTTTTAAATATATAATAATGGTAGTAGTAATAAATACTAGTAATAGTAATAACAGCAATAACAGTAATAACAGTAATAACAGTAATAACAGTACATTCTCGGTCGTGTAGATTACAACAGTATTTTTGAGAATATCTCGACTTTAAACACACGTCGAACAAAAACAGATTCACAGATTTTCAACATTGAAACGTAAGTGGAATTTTTAAATCGTACAATTGAATTGAATAGTTAGTTGTGCTATTATCATACGAGGATAACTAGAGGGATTTCGTTTATCACAATAACCTCAAGCAAAACTAAAAAATTAGGAATCAATTCACAGATTGTAATCGGACGTCGATCATAATTCTCAGATCAGAAGTACTAACTGCCATTTTTTAGTCAATTATGTCCGATATAGGTTATACCTTAATCTATGAGCCTAATACGGCCACCAAAACCTCACTTAATGAGTTTAGAAACTTATTAGAAAAGGGTAAAGATGACGCCAAAATTGATGCTATGAAAAGAATTTTAATTACAATCTTAAATGGAGATCCTATGCCTGATTTATTAATGCATATTATTAGATTTATCATGCCGTCAAAAAATAAAGAATTAAAGAAATTATTATACTTTTATTGGGAAATTTGTCCAAAAACTGATGATTCAGGTAAAATGAGACAAGAAATGATTTTAGTTTGTAATGCCATTCAAAGAGATTTACAACATCCAAATGAGTTTATTAGAGGTAACACTTTGAGATTTTTAAATAAATTAAAAGCTCCGGAATTATTAGAAACTTTAGTACCAAATGTTCGTCAATGTATAAGTCATCGTCATGCTTATGTTAGAAAATATGCAGTTTTTGCACTTTATTCAATTTATAAGGTTTCAAATCATTTAGTGCCTGATGCCGATGAAATTATTTATCAATTTTTATATGACGAAAGTGATTCAGTCTGTAAAAGAAATGCTTTTGTTTGTTTAGGTGATTTAAATAGAGAAGCTGCTTTACAATATATTCAAGATAATGTTTCATTAATTGGCACTTTAGATCCATTAATTCAATTGAGTTTTATTGAATTCATTAGAAAAGATGCAATTAAAAATCCAAATTTAAAACAACAATATAGTCAATTAATTATTGAATTAATTGAAAGTTCATCAAATGTAGTAGTTTATGAAGCAGCTACAACTTTAACAGTTATTTCAAATAATTCTCAATCGATTCATTTAGCTGGTTCAAAATTTGTTGAATTAGCAAATAAGGAAACTGATAATAATGTTAAAATTATTACTTTAGATAGAATTGATCAATTACATAAACAACATCCTGGTGTTTTACAAGATTTATCATTGGAAGTTTTAAGAATTTTATCTTCTCAAGATATTGATGTTCGTAAAAAAGCTTTAGATGTTACCTTACAATTTGTTACTAGTAGAAATGTTGAAGATGTTGTTAAATTATTAAAGAAAGAATTACAGTCTTCGGCTACTTCTGAAGACGATGATAAAATTTCTGAATATAGACAATTATTAATTAATGCAATTCATCAATTAGCTATTAAATTTGTTGAAGTTGCTGCTAATGTTGTTGATTTATTATTAGAATCAATGAATGAATTAAACACTACTGCTGCTTATGAAGTTATTATTTTTGTTAAAGAAGTCGTAGAAAAATTCCCTGATTTAAGAAATAATATTTTATCAGGGTTAATTCATACATTGGCACGTACTAAAAGTGGGAAGGTTCTTCGTGGTGCTTTATGGGTAATTGGTGAATATTGTATTGAAGAAAAATTAGTTCAAGAAGCTTGGAAATATATAAGATCTGGTGTTGGCGAAGTACCAATTTTAACTAGTGAAAAGAAAGCTTTGGAAAAACACGATGATGAACAAGATGAAGAATCTGAATCTAATGGTAAATCTCACACCAAGAAAGGTCCAGTTGTTTTACCCGACGGTACTTATGCAACTGAAAATGCTTTCACCGCAGATATTAATGATGATGATGAATCTGAGGAAAAACCACCAATTCGTCAACTTTTATTAGCAGGTGATTTTTATTTAGGAGCAGTTTTATCATCAACTTTAGTTAAATTAATATTAAGATTACAAAGATTGAAAACTCCCGCAAAATTATTAAATGGTTTAAAAGCTGAAGCTTTATTAACTATGGTATCAATAGTAAGAGTTGGGGAATCAAATTTTGTAACTAAAAAAATTGATGAAGACTCAGCTGATAGAATATTATCATGTATTAAATACTTAAATGACGATGAAGATGCTGAATTAATAGAAACTTCATTTTTAGATGATACCAAAGAATCATTCAAAGCTCAAATTAAATCAAGTGAATTGAAGAAGGCTGAGGTGGCTGCTAAATATTTGCATGAAAATGCTGAACAAGTTGATGAATCGATTGTTTTCAGACAATTTGATATCGATGGAACTCAAGGTGGTAAAAATCCAATAGTTGATGAAGTCGATGCTATTTCAGGTGATAATAATGTTAAAAAGGAATTATTATCATCAAGATTAAATAAAATTTTACAATTAACTGGATTTTCTGATCCTGTTTATGTCGAAGCTTTTGTTAAGGTTCATCAATATGATGTTGTATTAGATGTTTTATTAGTTAATCAAACCACTACCACGTTACGTAATGTCTCGCTTGAATTTGCAACATTGGGTGATTTAAAAGTTGTTGATAAACCTGCAACGGTTGACATAGGACCTCATGGTTTTTATAAAGCGCAAAGTACTGTTAAAGTTACTTCGGCTGATACTGGTGTTATATTTGGGAATATTGTTTATGATGGTGTACACTCTGACGAATCAACCATTGTTATTTTAAATGATGTTCATGTTGATATAATGGATTATATCAAACCTGCAACATGTTCAGAAAATGTTTTCCGTAAAATGTGGAATGAATTTGAATGGGAAAATAAAATTTCAATTAAATCTGATAGCTATTCGTTAAAAGAATATTTAGATGAGTTAATGAAAGGAACTAATATGTCATGTTTAACGCCAGGAGCTGTGATTGGTGAAGAATGTCAATTCTTATCAGCTAATTTATATTCAAGATCAAGCTTTGGTGAAGACGCTTTAGCTAATTTATGTATTGAAAAGACTACTGAAGGACCAATAATTGGGCATGTAAGAATTAGATCAAAAGGTCAAGGTTTAGCATTATCTTTAGGTGATAGAGTTGCAACTATATCACGTAAAACAAAGAAAGTTTCAGTTACAAAAGTTTAATAGTTCTATTATATATACATTTTTTGAGTATGGACCTTTACCTTTGTTTAGCTATAAATTTTGTAAATTAAAATTATTTTTATCCAAAAATGATTTATCATATATAAAATCCAAAGTTTCTTTAACACTATTTGACAATAACCCCTTATTAATTTCTTGTCTTTGATCAATTTCTGCATCTTTAATAAATACAACAGGTAATTGTAAAATTTTATCATCATCAAGATAATTACACTTATTTGGTGAGGAATCAATTGTAAAACTTAGAAAATCAAACAACGTTGTGAAATCCCCCTGTATATCAATAATCAGAATATTATTACCCAAGGGTGAAAAATGATTTGGCTTGGTCAATTCGTATTGATCTAGTTTACTAAATTTTGCCTTTTGATCAATTTGTCGAAGTCTTTCATTGTCAATTTTATCTTGCAAATAAATTGAAAGCCTAACGAGCGAATCAATCGTTATATTATCATTATAAACATTGTTTAATGATAGTATTTTAAAAGCTATAAATAATGATGATCTTATTACTGACTTTATTTTACCGTTAATTGTTAAATATCTTTCAATAACTCCAGGGACTGTATCAGATAGTTTTAAATCATTAATTTCAAACTTTTCTTTTAGTTTTTCGTTTATTTCTTCTAAATTTTCTTCTAAATATCTAGATTCAGGAATAGGTATTTGCAATTTGATGTAAACATTTTCGGTGGTTCTTATTTTAACATTTTCACCTAAAGGTTTTAGATGATTTAAAAGTTCATCATCTTCAATAGGAATGTTGTCAGCTTCCTTTAGTTTAGCGTTCGCTTTGTCAGCTATTACATGCCAGTCATCTAAATCCAATTTAATACCTTTTGTTGACAGCGCAATCCCATGGTCTCTTTTACGACTCTGTTTACTCATTAGCCCTGTGTACTCTGTCTAATCTGTTAGTTGATAATCTCAAATCTAGTTGATAATCTCAAATCGTGTGAAAACCTGAAAAACTCTGGCATCTCTTAGTGAGAAGAGGGAAAATTTTTTTTCAAAATATTAAAGCAGAAGAATTAAAGATGGGTAAAAAGGATAAAGTTAAGGTCGATAAAGTCGAAGAAGAAGAAGATAACTATGACAAAAGAATGCCAGCCATCTTACCATTTGCCAAACCATTAGCTCCAAAAAAAATTAACAAAAAAGTATTAAAAACTGTTAAAAAAGCATCAAAAGCTAAACATGTTAAAAGAGGAGTTAAAGAAGTGGTAAAAGCATTAAGAAAAGGTGAAAAAGGGTTAGTTATTCTTGCTGGTGATATTTCACCACCAGATGTTATCTCCCATATCCCAGTTTTGTGTGAAGATTCATCGGTGCCATTTGTTTTCATTCCATCTAAAGAAGATTTAGGTTCAGCAGGTTCAACCAAAAGACCAACATCTTGTGTAATGATTGTTCCAGCCGGGGGTAAAACTAAGAAGAATGCTGATAAGGTTAATGAATATAAAGAAAATTTTGATGAAATAGTTAAAGAAATCAGTTCATTAGAGTAACTGATAAACTACTTTTAAAAAAATGAAATGGAAAAGTCTTTTGCATTAATGCATTGTATATTTAGGTTCAACTTCTTAATGTTAATAGTTGTATATGATAGGTTCATAATAATACGTTAAATGATAGGAATCTGTCTCGTTGGATTTATTCTAAGAAAATCTGTATGCTCATCTGTTTGTAAACTTCCGCCTACTATAAATTTTTGCAACCACTGAAATAAAAAATTCATTACCACAAACCTTCTAAAACATTTTTTATTCAATGTCTACTGATTCAATTGCTTCAGTTGCTTCAATTGCCCCAACTACTAATAATGCTACTACTGAACAAATCATTATTGAAACTATTCCTGAACCAATTTGTGAACCAACATGTGAACCAACTTCAGGTAAATTTGTTTGTCATTTAAAAAAATACCCTGTCGTTGTTGCTGCAAAAAAACATGTATTTGTGAAAATTCCGTTTGTTCATGGAACCAGTCATTTCATTAGTCCAATTATCAAATATATTGATCTTTCGTTACATTTCACTGCTATTTGTTATTCTGCAGATACATTAGCGAATGGTGTTTTAGATCAAGTTGATAAAGTTTTACCTAGTTTACAAACTACTGAAATCGAAGATTTAACTAATCCAATTATTCATCCAATTAAGGCACTTAAATCAGCTACTTTAGATATTAATGCTAAAACTGAAGATTCTTTCAAAACTCATGTTACTAAACCAACTCACAAATTTGTTAAGGAAGTTGAAATTTATTATAAGAAAAAAATAATTTTTGATGTTCATGGAAAACCTAACATTTTATTGTTAGTTGATCATTTAATTAAACCAATTAATGATAAAGTATTCTTTATTATTAAGTGTATTAAACCAAAGATCAAACATGTTCCATCATGCTGTGAATTAAGTGAAATCCATAGATCAAAAAGAATTATTTGCAATGTTTTAACTTGTGAACAAGAGAAAACTTGTAAACCGGAAAAAACTTGTAAACCAGAGAAAACTTGTAAACCAGAGAAAACTTGTAAACCAGAAAAAACATGTAAACCAGAAAAAGAATGTGGTTGCTAATTCAACTAATTAGGTTTTGTTGTGTAATACCCTATATTAATAATGCATAATTAATGTAACGTTTAACCCCTTTCAACCTTTATATTCTATCTGAAAATAGTATTATCTCGCTTTGTGTAACATTTTTCGTTTTGTAAACTAGTTTTTAGAGAAGATCCGAAATTATGTTTATTATAACATATTAAACATGCAATAAAATTTATCTACGTAATTTACATCAATAACAAAAATTCTACATCATTCTTTAAACCCCAAATTTAATTTAATCCTTTGATTTCTTTTTTTTCTTTTTAGGAGATTCATCATCGTCAGCTTTTCTCTTCTTTTCCTTTTTATCTTTTTTGTCTTTCTTTTTGTCCTTTTTATCTTTCTTCTCTTTCTTCTTTTTATCTTTTACTTCACCGTCTTCGACAATTGTGGTTTCTTCAGCCATGGTAACATCTTCATCTAATCCTAAATCACCTTGTAATTCAAAAGCTTGTTTAATAGCATCACTATTTTTCATTGGTGGAGCACCAGTATTATAAAAATTTAATCTTTCTTCAACTTGTTTCTTTAAAATTTCACCAAAGGCACTTGATGGTTCATCAGAATAATTATCAATTCTTGAGGCAATTGAACATTTATTTGCTAAATATCTTGAGATTCTACCTTTATTTTTAGTAGCAGCTTTACCAATAAATGATGAATGATAAATTAAACCATATTTTGGCGTGTTACCTTTAGTTTTCAAAGCTCTAAATAATGCTTTTTCAGCACCTAAAATTTGAACAGTGGAAGCAGCTTGTTTTGATAAATTTGTTAAAGAACCTGCATGAGAAATTAATCTTGCACCAACAACTTCACCAATTAAAGTGGATAAATTTGGAGCAACTGTATTCATTTTATCGGTTAAGTATTTGTATAACGTTTGTCTATATTCAGTTAATGAAACAACTCTCTTGGCAAAGGTTGAAACATTTAACATATCAATATCACTAATATCTTGACCCATTGAAATTTTAGCGTTGGCAATAATTCTTTCAGCTAAACCAGAATCTTCATTAACAATAGCAGCAACGTCATGTAATGATTCATCAGTTAATGAACTTTTATCTTTAATGTTTAAAGCTAATTTAGCAAAAATGTAATTATCAGGAACAATTTTTGCTAATTCAGGGAAATGCCATCCGTACCATTCTTTAACTCTCATTGAAAAAGTATTTATATCTTTATCTAATTGATCTAATAAAGCAATAGCTTGAATGATATGATTATCATTTTTTTGAACTGAAAACTTAACTTTAGCTCTTGAGAAAGCATGTCCCAAACCTAATTGAGCTCTTTCAATATCACCATCTTGTAAATCTTTAAATAATTTAACACCGTGGTTTCTAATACCTCTTAAAAAGTCTTGAACAATCTCATTAGAGTAACAATCAATATATGGGAAAATTTCTTTAACTGATGGACCTAAATTTTTATCAGAAACACCTAATGAAATTTTTTTCTTTTCTGATCCTTTTGGAATATTTAATTCTAAAATAGATTTTAAATAATCACTAACTAAACCTTCGGAAATATCATTGGCATTTTCTAAAGCTTGAGCTGCACCTTTAAATGGAGCAAATGATACTAATTCAATCATTTTTGAAAATCTACCCAAGTCACTAGCACCTTCTTGAACCTCTTTCAGTCTTGATGATACCTCATCTTGTTGAATCAATACTTTGAAAATTGCATAACCGGTTGCTTCTTCAAAAAGAAGATAATCTAAACCTCCCATAATTCAATTTAATTTAAACTAACAGTAAGATAAAATTTTTCAAATTTGGTCTCATCTCTCAAAAATTTTTTTTTAGTTCGCTGCATCAGCGAGGTCGTGTTCGACAAAATAAATATCTCTATTAAAATCCTATACAAACTAAACACCATAAATACCGTTGGATAATTTAAGCAAAATTAATTTCCCAACCTAAATCTTTTAAAATTGCATGCCAATCAATGACTCTATCGCCATCTGGATTAATTTCCCAAATTTTTTCAATGACTTCTTTTGCTCTAATAATACTCCATGGACCATAAGTTTTCATAAAATTATCAATTCTATTCAACATATTACTTCTACCTTGTTTAGTTATGCAATGAATTGCTGATATGAATACTGGAAATACCAAAACACTTTCGACTGGTGAACCTAATACGATATCAAGACATTTAATTAAATCATTGTTTAAAACTTGAGACTCCAATGATGATGGATTATTCTTACCAATTGACTGTCTTAAATATAATTTTGAGCTCAATTTAAAAGTTTCAAATAGCGTAATTTGCCATTCAAATTCCTGATCATTTAATCCATATAGGTCTTCCTTTTTAGGCTTTGCGTCTTCAATTTTTTTATCTAAATCTTTGGTGTTTTCGATAACTGACAATAATAAATTGTTAATTCTTGCATGGCTACTTAATTCGCTCTCATTATCTTCAATATCTATATCTGCATCTGCATCTACATCTACATCTACATCTGCATCTACATCTACATCCAGAGGTTCTTTTCCTTGTTTGTTGGTAGTATCTTTTAATTCATGTTCTAAATCTTTAACACCCGACGATTCATCAATACTTTGTTTAACCTCGTAAATTGGTGAATCGCTTACATTCTTTTCATTTAATTCATCCATTAAATTTTTTAAGTTTTTATTAGTTTCAAACGATAGATGTGAAATTTCACCGATAATTATATAAATATCTTTTGCAATACCAACCAACGGATTTAATATACCACTTGTTAAATCATGACTAAAAATTTCATTATATTGAGCCATCTTAAAATAGGTACCTCTTTCAGTTGTATTACTTGATAAAACATCATGATAAGCAAAATTTGAAATTAACCAAAATTCTTGCTTATTTTTGTTAAAATTTGTTAATCCACCATTTGATTGTAGTAAATTTGACCCCCATTCCATATAATTTAGCCAATTTTTAACATCACCTCTACAGATTTCTGCGCCTAGTAAAACCAATGCAGTAGCTAATTTATTAATTATAGTTGTTCTATCATTTGATTTTTTGGAGTGGAAATGTTTCAAAGCTATTTCGAGGTATCGTAAACCTTCTTCACTTGAATTGTGATTATTCATATGAAATGATGACCACGCTAATATACTATACATAACACCATCATCTTGATGAGCCAATGGCAAAAAAACGGTTTGATAATGATTTTCATTAACATTATTATTATTGCTTCTTGGGGCAACTGAAATATATGGTGATAAAACATTAACATAATAATTATATAATTCTAATGACCTATCATTTAGTTGCGTAGGTAAAACTGATGGATTTAATTTTGGTGAAGGGTTTGATAAATAATTTAAAATTTGATTAGCGTTTGGTGATTGGGGTGAAATTATATTATAATCTTGTAAGAAATCTTGATTAATATCTTTCAAATAATTATAAAAATCAGTTGGACTAAGCGTACCTGACGCAGTCAACGACGTTTGCTTATTAGTAGCCTCATTAGTATTTGAAGTTAAAATTTCTTGAAGCAAATGATTTGGAGAATTTAAAGTTGAGGTTGAATCAAATAATTGACTTGGAGATGAAGTTGGTGGTTGTGAATAATTAATTGGTACTAGCTCATTACTAAAACTTGAATTATTAGGTGATAAAGAATCAAACATCTCAAAGTCATCTTTTGCAGCATCAATTAAATGCTGAATATCGGGAGGAGTATTTGATTCCATATTTGGGCTTGAAATATTTAAATTGTTGTTATTTGGGTCTTTTTTACTATTAACATTATCAATTTTATTATTATGAGTTTGTAGACTTTTCTTTCTTTTCCTTAACTTATTATTGCTTTCAGCTTTCTCAACTAGCTGTTTTATTTCTTGAATTTGTTCATCCTTCATATTATCATAATCAACCCAAATGCACTCTTTTTTCAATCGTTTACACTCTAAGCAAATTGGTTTTAATTCATCACATTTCTTCTTTCTAATTTTACAAGTTACACACCCATGTTTAGATCGTTTTGAAGACTTGAATGATTTATAGTCATTGTTTTCAATAAGGATAGATTTTTCATGATTTGTCGACTTTATGGTGGAATTTGACTCCGATCTTGGACGTTTCTTGGAATCAAATGTAACAATCATTCAAACTCAAGGTGGTAAAACTGCGGGAGCGGAATTTATTTATGGTTTAAGTTATGGTTTAACGTGATCAGTGAAAAGCTGTGTGATATTTTCGTCTTATCGTTGACACCAACGTCTTTTTGGCAGTTTACCAGTGATGATTTTTCTAATCTAAGCGGATAGCGCACTTTTTATGGCCTTTTCCGCTAATGGGAGATTAAAAGTATAGTAAAATGCTGTGTTCACCAGCAGTTGGTGGTGGATCAAAGAGGTACAGAAGTATAGCTATGTGTCTAATACGGGTGTGACGAGTTGTTGAAAATGACACGGTAGCAGCTTATAATCAAAACACTGGGAGGTGATTGACCATGAGCACCACTAATCAACGACAAATGATAGTGGAAAGAGCAAGAAAGCGGAAAATAGAGGATGTGATACTCTTGATATCGGCTCTGTTGGCACGATTCCCAGCCTTTGAAGGTATTATAGAGGTGTGGAAAGGCGTGTATATTAAGGAGAACTGGTGTGTATATCATATGGTGTAATGATGTGTATATCGTAAGGTGAACTGGTATGTATAGGGTGTGTACAGGGTGTGAAAGAGTATGCATATGGTGTGAACTGCACTACAATAGCTATACGAAACCACAGCAGCCCTACGTACTATCCCAGCCCATCTGCCAGGTAATGGCTGCAAAATGTCCCGTGTCCACACCAATAGTGTAGAATTTTCCAGATTTGCCATTGTTGAACCCTCACACGACAGGTTCAGGATTTTGAGAATTGGTTTAAAAAAGCGTCAAAGCAAATTTCATTCACCCCTAAAAACCTTTTAAACAAACCACATAGTCGAATTTAACAGTTGAAAATTTTTTGATTATTTTTTCAGCAACAGAAATTAGTTAAAGGCATATAATATTTCCATAGTTTTGATCATATATATATCCTTTTATTCCAGTTGAATTCCCTTGTTTTACAGTTTTTATCGAAAGTTTTTTTAGTGATCAATTAGAAAACCAACATCACATATTTTTAAAATTTACCAAAGTTTATCCACATAAGTCATGTCTTCAAAACGTATTAATAAAGAGTTAGCCGACTTAGGCAGGTATGTTTACATTATAGGAGGTTTATTAACGTCGCTTGACCCCAGGTTGAAAATGTGAATCAGTGTACCAGCGGTTGATGAAAAATCTCACTCTCAAATGACCACTAAAATTTGTGATTTTGTGAGACGGTGGGATTTTTTTGTCAGTAGTTGTTCAAGGATGTGGAATAAACCGGCCACAGTTAGCCAATAATCTTAATACTAACCGATTGTTTAGAGATCCCCCATCGTCATGTTCCGCTGGCCCAGTTGGTGATGATTTATACCACTGGCAAGCCTCCATTATGGGTCCGGCCGATTCTCCTTATGCTGGAGGTGTTTTCTTTTTGTCAATTCATTTCCCAACTGATTACCCATTTAAACCACCAAAGATCGCTTTCACCACTAAGATTTACCATCCAAATATTAACGGTAACGGTAATATCTGTTTGGATATCTTAAAAGATCAATGGTCTCCAGCGTTAACCATTTCCAAAGTTTTATTGTCAATTTGTTCATTATTAACTGATGCTAATCCCGACGATCCTTTGGTTCCTGAAATCGCTCATATTTACAAATCTGATAGATCTAAATATGAAGCCACTGCTAAAGAATGGACTAAAAAATATGCTGTATAATCTTTTCTTAGATTGAAAGTATATTTTTGTAAATATGGTTTTATAGTTCATGGTAGGTTATGATAAATCGGAATTAGCATTATCTTAATATAAATAATATGTAGATAGATAATAGATCTTGTATTGTTTAGTTTTGTTTCTACCCTATTGTGACCCTACCCTATTGATCCTACCCTATTGTGATCCTACCCAGACAGAGAGCGTTTGCCATATCTTTTTTTTTCTAACTACCATGATATATTGGTGTACCAACAGTCCTATACATGCAAAGAGACATAATCTATGTATCCAGTATAAAAATATTTAATCCTCTGTCCCCTTAACGAGGCTCCCTTAACCATACTACCAGGGGTCGCCAAACGTCGCCATACATCGCCATATGTTCGCCAAACTTGGGTCCACCTCGCGGTATGATGGCTCACCATCAATTTTGACTGGGTTTGAAAACTTCGCGATAAATTTCATCGAATTTTTACTATAGTTTAGTTTATCATGGATAAACTATCAACGTTCAAAGTTAATAATAGCTACAAACTATTTGAATTAACAAAAAAATTAAATGAAAGCAAATTCTTTAAGAACTTTTTGAATGATAGTCAATATAAAATCTTAGCTTTTATAATCAATTTAAACAATTTCAAAATTTGGGATAATTTCTTACAAGGTAATTGTTATATTGAATTAATTAAAGATGACAATTTTTACAAAATAATCGAAGAAAAAGAATCAAAAGAAAATGAAAATGACATGAAAGACTCGAAAGCTGATGAACCGAATGAGGATAAAGATAACGATGAAGAAAATAATAAACAAAATAATAAGCAAAATAATAAGGACAAGGAAATTAAAGATAAAGAAAAAGATATTAATGAAGATTTTGAAATTGATATCGAAGAAGGTTTAAAAACTATTAAACGTTTAGCATTACATATAAGATATTTATTATGGGAAAAGGCAATTGATTATTATTATGCAACTAAACATTTAGATGAAAGTGTTAATACAATCGATGAAGTTAATGATGACTATGAATTATTAGATAATCTTGATGCTTTACAAGATAAACCCGAAAGCGAGGTTGAAAGGCACGAGAGAGAGCAGAAGGAAGAGAGACACGAAGAGATAGCGAAAAGTACCGTTAGACAAGAAGAAGATGATTATGACGACGACGACGACGACGACAATGACGACGAGAAAGAACAACTAGATGAAGAGCAGACAAAAGAAGTAAGCAAGGAGACAGAAGCGGTAGAAGAAAAAGACTTAAAATTTAACAGCGATAATCAATTAGTTTTAAGCGTCCCGATGTCAATATTTATAAAAGATGATGACAATGAAAACAGTTTGGAAGATCAAGAAAATTTAATTAAAGAATTTAATAAAATTTATCATAATTTTGAATTTGATAGAGAAACCCTTATAAAACGTAGGAAATTAGAAAAATCAGATTTAAGATTAGAAAACAATTCATCCTCAATAAATAATAATCCAAGTAAAAATGGAATAACCCCCAAACATTCCAATCAACATCAAAGTGGAGTTGAATTTGCATTTGCAACTGGCTCATCATTGAAACATTTGCTAAATACAATTCAACAGCAAAGGGACCAAATCCCATTAAATGATTATGAGTTGAGAACGTTATTTATGGATGTTAAGAAAAATCGTGGTAAATGGGCAAGCGATGAAAGAATTGGCCAAGAAGAATTATATGATGCCTGTGAAAAAGTAATATTAGAATTAAGAAGTTATACCGAACATTCAACCCCATTTTTGAATAAGGTTAGTAAACGAGAAGCTCCAAATTATGGATTAATAATTAAAAAACCCATGGATTTAAATACCGTTATGAAAAAGTTGAAAAATTTACAATATAATTCAAAACAAGAGTTTGTCGATGATGTGATGTTAATCTGGTCAAATTGTTTAACTTATAATGCCGATCCAAAGCATTTTTTAAGAGCTCATGCTTTAGCCATGCAAAAAAAATCATTAAAATTAATTCCTCATATCCCTAATATAACCATTAAAAGTAGAAGTGAATTAGAGAAAGAGGAAGAAAAAGATGAAGTTGACGAAGATAACAAGGGGAAATCTTCTAAAAAGGGTAGAAAACGTACTAGACACGATGAAATTAAATTAGAACACGAAGCCTCATTGGACTCACCTGAAACTTCGGTTGAAACTCCAATATCAATTGATGATGATGGCAAAGTTAAAGATAAAGTATCTGAAACGCCAATGGAACCAACACCAATACCTGAAGATCCAATAACAAGCAATGGGAACGGGATTAATGATGAAGATGAAGAAGAAGAAGATAATGATGATCCAAACGATGAGAATGATAATCAAAATGAAGAAGATGAAATAGGTCCCGAATTACAAGCATGGAGAACATTAACTGCTAAATCGCGTGCTAATTATTGTGCAAATAGAGCTGAATTATTTGAAGAATCAGGTGATTTAGATGACGACTATAAATTAATTGATCAATCTGAGTCTGGTGCTACTTATAGTAATAACGGAAAACCCCCAAAAAGTATTAAATTAAATTTAAATGCACAAGCATTGGTTCGTGAACCCAGTGAAATGGCAAATTTTAATAATTATATAGGTAATCAAGTTGTTTCCAAGGGTAATTTGTTAGAAAATGATGAACCATATTTGCTTGAATACGATATAACTGGAGGATTACCAGAAATTGAATATCAAGGGATTGATGATGAGTTACAAGATAAACAGGAAAAGAAAATCATTGATTCAATGATCAACAAAAAGGAGGAGTTAGGGAACTCTGATTTTACCATGTCAACTGAGAATGGATTAAATTCAATATATTTAAAAAACATTGAAGAGATGCAAGAAATTAGAAAAATCTGCTTTAAAATATCATTAATTAGACAGATGCAAACACAACAATTTGTTCATCATACACAGATGAGACAGCCAGAAATTGAAACTATAAAGGAAAGTGATATTGATCCAATTCTGAAATTGAAAAACCATGACCCATTTAATAAAGATATTCAATTTCATGCGTTGCGTAGAAATATTGGTAAAATTATAATGCAAACAGGATTTGAAATTACTGAACCAAGTGCAATTAATACATTGACCCAATTAGCTGAAAAATATTTAAGTAATTTAATCAGATCAATTAAAGTCCATCAAGAATCCACCTCAAACAATAAATTGGAGTTTAGGGAAATTTTATTAGTTTCATTAATTGAAAATGGTATTAATAAACCGGATGATTTGTATACATTTATTAATGAAAAATTAGTTACTCAATTAACAAAATTAAAAGATTTGAGACTTAAATTATCCAATTTTTTGAAGGAATTATTACGTCCTGGTTTAGAAAATTTCAATGAAAAATCGTTTAATGATCATAGTGAACAATTTATGACGGGTGATTTTTCAAATGATTTAGGTGATGATTTTTTCGGTTTTAAGGAATTGGGCCTTGATAAAGAATTTAATATGTTAAGTTCTTCCATCCCAATTTATTTATTACATTCAAGATTAAATACCTCGTTTAATTCCAATGGTGTAGCTGCTAAAGCCAATAAATTCGATGATTTAAAAGATTTTAAAGTTTGTAAATTATATGCGTCAGATATCGACCACCAAATTAAAATTTTAAAGCCATTTTATAATAAACTATTAGATAAAAGTAAAATTCATTATATTAAACAACAAAAGAAAAACGGGTTGTCCACTGAGTTACCTGAAAATAATAAATTATTATTGATTGATGATGAAGAATTACCACAAAAGCAACGTAATATTAGACCAAGATTACCACCCACCGGTAAAATTCAATCGATTAAAAAGAAATTGGTCGTTGGCTCATTATTTTTAGACGACGAAGAAGATGTAGATCCTGGTAAACTGGATAATAATATACTGAAAAATGAAGATGAAGATCTATTTGGTATAAATCAAGAAGTCGATGAACTTGATGCCCAAGAAATTGAAAATATGATGAATAGCATGGAATAAACATTGAACTACCTAACCACAAGACAACATGTATAAAATATTTGTATAATTTGTATAGTAAATAATAATACAATATAGAGATTTAAAGATCAAGATACGATTTGGTGATTCAAATCGCACTGCGTGTAGAAATATTGAGTCAAGTTTTATTAAACTATTTTATTTGAAGATAATAGGCAACATCGTTTTATAATTACGAATTTACATTTTACGCAATAATAATTGAATTAAATACAAATGTGGTAATATGGTTACTAAATTTTCAAATTCTGTACTGATTCCGAGACAACCTATAACGTCAACCTTGAGTAAATTGACAAAGAACGATCTTAACAGGCGTGATTTATTTGGCAGAACAATCCTTCATATTTTAATATTATCTAATAGACTGGACCTTTTAAAGCATTTATTTAGAAATCCTGAAGTTAAACATATTATCAATAAAATTGATTATGAAAATGGTTGGAACTGTTTACATTATATGATTTTTTATAAAAGATTAAGTTGTTATAGAGTTTTATTAGAGTGGTTAAAATTAATTAGTTCAAACGGTGAGGTGCTTGTTGTGACAAATTCAATATTATTTGAGCTAGTTAGATGTAAAGATCGAAATAGATTAACTCCCTTACAATTATTAGATAATGATTTTAAGAACCTTATTTGGATACCAGAATTTATTAATGATGATGAAATCAATTTAATTTATAGATTTAAGGACATTGAGAAACACAATGAAAAACTAGTCCATACATCAACTGGTGGCAATGGATTAGGTGGGGTAACTGGAAATGTAAACGATGAAAAGATTAAGGTTAGAAACATTACACAATATTATAACTGGTGGGACCAAAGAAGATGTGCTAGTGATATTTACGTGTTTGGATCAAATATGAATAATAATCTAGGTGTTGGAGATTCAACTGATCGTTCAATTCCTTGTAAATTATCAATAAGTAATTTTAAACTTAATAATAACTCACAACAAAATTTACTCCATAACCCAAGATTTAAAACGGTTAAATTATCAAAAAATCATTCAGTTATATTGACCCAGGAAGGATTTGTATTTACCTGTGGTATTGGTAGTAGAGGTAGATTAGGTCATGGAGATTTAGCTAATAGTTATAGATATAAAAAAATTGAGCAGTTACCGCACGTTAAAGATATAAGTATTTCAAATGATCATTCGGTGGCTCTATGTGATGGCGAAGTTTATTCTTGGGGGTTGAATAATTATGGACAATTAGGTATCGTAAACACTATAACTTCCAAAACTATTAAAGGGCCAAAAGATTTTAGTGAAGATTTTGAACTGACACCGCATTTAATATTTACTGGAGATTTGAAAAAGAATACCAGTACATTAAAGGGTATTGAAGTTTCAAAAGTCCATTCATTAGTTTACACGAAACATGATATAATTTCATGGGGATTAAATTTAGGACAAATGGGGTTTTTAAATTCTGATAATAATAATAATCACATTGATTTTAAATATCGTGGAACAAATCATAAAGCATCAATTCAATTACTTCCTAGGCAAATTACATTAAGAGATGAAATTAAATTAGTAACCACTTGTGAAATTGTTACCTGTGTGGTTACCACTTTCAACGATATTCATATATATTCTAATGGTCAACATATTAAATTACCAAAAATCCCCATTAGAGGATCATTAGATCGTAATTTCCATAAATTCCAACCAATTAAAATTACCAAACCAGCAAATATTATGAAGGTTGTCATGAGATCACCTGAAAATGTAGGGTTATTATTAGATAGTGGAGATGTGATGGGATTTAATGCTACTGATACAAAAAATATTAAATATAATTATATTTGGAAATCGCATGATAGTGATTTAAGAGTAAGTGATGTTGATATTTCAATTGATGGATCAATGATATTAACTACTCTGACAGGGTTAGTTTTCATGAAAAATAATCTGATGCAAAATAATAAAATTAGGAAAAATTCTATGAGTGAAAATTCATTACCCATACCAATAAAGAATAAGTTTAAAAGAGTTGATTTTGTTAATAAAATTGTAAAAGTGTCTACTAATGATAATTTTACATCATTCGGCTTTATGAGAGATGATACTGATTTGATACCATTAAAAATTTCATGCAACACATATAGAAAAGATATGGAGTATTTGAGTTGTATATCACCAATTAACTATTATCGTAAACAACATGAGCTTTTTAATCCAAATGTAGAAGATTCTTATACAAGTGATTATATATATTCAAATCAATTAGATGAAGAAGAAAATTACAATGAGAGTGACGAAGAAGAAGAAGAAGATGAAGAATTTAAAGTACTTCAGCTAGATCCATTATTTACTAGCCATGCTAATAAATATTCGAGCACTAATAAACGAGTTAGAACTCGTGATACTTTTCAGCAATTAAATATTGAAGATTTTAAATTAATGATAGGCGAGGACTATTTATGCAGCCGTGATGAAAAATTATATGATAGTGAAATTAGTCTCCCAAAGGTTGATACTAAGATTCCTTATCATAGGAAGATTTTTGATGTTAGATCATCAGCCTTCAAGAGTTTAAAGAACGATGAATATTTAGAATACGAAGGGGTTATTGGGAAAAAGACTGAAAGAGGAATTGAATTATCTAATGTTGAAGTAAGATCAGTTATAATTTTTATGCATTTTATATACACTAATAAAATTATAAGTATTTGGGACGATGAAGATGTTAAATCAGTTAAGGAAGACTTTGAAAAATTATGTAAGGCTTTCAAAATGTCTGATATTTTTGGAACGGTTACCAAAGATGAAGTTTATTTTAATCAGTTGCGTTCATTGTATCCAGAAATGAATGAAGAAGAAGACGAAGGAGAGGAAGACGAAGATATGGGACACGAACAACAACAACAAGAAGAAGAACAAGAAGATGATACGATTATTATAAAATTAACTGATGGTGAAGTGCCATGTATCAAAAGTATTTTGCTTTCCAGACTGGCATTTTTTGAAACAACTTTATCACAAAGATGGAATACCTCCACGCTTTCTTTTAATTTGTCTACTTTAGAGTTTTCAATTATCCTTCGTCATTTATATGGATTTAGTGATTTTAAAATATTTGACCCATTGGTTAAAAACAGTGAAAATGTTGATGATTTAATTAACTCAGTACTTGATTTAATTTCAATTGCGGATGAATTACTATTATTTCAGTTGAAGAATTTATGTGAATTATTATTAAAAGATTTGATTAATATTGATAATGTCATTATTTTATTAATTCATGCTGATAATTTAAATGCTAATAAACTATTTTTAAACTGTTGCTGGTACATATATAATAATTTAGAAGTTTTATTACTTGATCAAGTGATGTTAACTATCCCATTAGATATATGGATTAAACTAGAGACAAATATTAGATTTTTAGACAATTGTAAGAATAAGAATTTTACAAATTTTAATAATATTGGTAATGGTAATATTTATAATGATGATTGGTTAATTAAGAAATCTATAATGCTAGTAAGTGATTTTCTTTATAATTTAGAAAATTTCAGCATTAATTTTATGAAGATTGGTAGAACTTCGTTTGAGCCGGTTATTGATGTAAAACTTGATATGCTAATTTCTAATAATAAAGATAAACGAAGAAAGAGTAGAAAAAGTAGTACTAATGAGCATCCTGATGTTCAAGAATTAAGATCAAGAACAAGAAATTTGATCAACGAGAGTGCAATTGAAGATAATTCTGAAGATAATATAACTGTTACTCAATCGAATACCGATGGTATTAGTAATCTTACCAATACTAGTATTAATAGTAGTGTTGATGATTTTGAAGTAGTTACTAGAAGACGTCGGAAAGTTGAATTTGAAAGGAAATCTCCTACTCCTCCTCCTGTTATTATTCCTTCAACTACAAAAATGAGAAGATCATCATCTGCAGCGTCTTCAGCAAATTCAAGTTTCAATAGTAGTATTGATAACTCGACATTCCCGGTACTTGGAAAAGGTAAAGCATCATCTCCACCCGCTGCACAATCTTCATCTTCGTCGTCGGCAACATCACAAATAATCCCACCATCACAAATAATCCCACCATCACAAATAATCCCACCGTCACAAATAATCCCACCATCACATATAATCCCATCATTACCAATTGCCCCGGTAAATAAGGGATTATCACCACACTCAAATTGGGCTTCAAGGACTAACGCTGTTCCAATATTCGACGTTAAATTAACATCGTCAAATTCACCATTAAGTACGAATCCTGGAAGATTGGATGAATTAGATTCCAAAAAGAAAAAACTTGGACCAAATTTTAAACTATCACAACGAGAACGAAAAAAATTAATTGTTAATGATGGATTTCAATGGGGGGTTCCAAGTTCAGGAATATCGACGATAAATAATTTACCAAGTAATGGTACAGTTCCTAGTGCGGATAATGCACCACAATTAAATGATAAAAAAGATGGGAAGTTCCCAATGTTAGGTAAGAAGAAATCATCTCCACCACCAGCAACTGATAGGAGAAGAAATTCAAGTAGATCATCATCAATATCAAGACCAACATCAAGCAATTCACAAACAGTGCAAGTCCCTTCGTCAGGTCAAATTCCTTCACCATCATCGTCTAACGGTTCCACACCAATGATAAATAATAGTAATAATGGATCATCATCAGGTCTAGGATTAACGTTGACTGATATCATGATACAAGAATCACTAAAAATTGAGGAGTTAAAACAAAAGGAGAATGAAAGAAAGACATTTCAAGAAATTCAACAAGAACAAGAATTTGCAAAATGGTGGGCAGAAGAGGAAAAACGAGTTAAATCACAAATGAATAATTTACAAATAAAGAAAACTAATAAGAAGAAAAATAAGAAACTGTAGTAATAGATTAAATAGATAATAATAAATCAGAAGAAAACTTTTCTGTAACAGGTTATACTCTTTTATAATTATACAACTAATAAACTAATACAAAATACTATTCTATATCAATTTCATCAGGAAACCAACCAAAATCATTAAAATCTACAATTGTTTTATTATTAGTTAAAATACCTTCCTCAGTCAAAATTCTTAATTGATTAATTTCACTATTTGAATCCAATCTTGGAGATATTTTACCAGATGACGAAACCACTCTCCACCAAGGAACATTTGATATTTCTTGTAATTCTTGATTATTTAAAGAATTATCATTTAATAACGGTAATATAATATTGTAATTTTTCATAGCTGAACCAACTTGACGAGAATTTTTTGGTTTACCGACCAAATAAGCTATATGACCATAACTTGTTGCTTTGCCATAAGGGATTTTACAAACAACTGAATAAACTGAAAAATGGAAAAGTTTTGATTCATCAGAGATCATTTACAAATGAGATTGGAACAAGAATTGTTTGAAACAATTCGAGAAATGGCAGCAAATGGGGGAGTAAGAGGATAAAAAAAAAAGGGCAGAGAAATAGACCAACAGAAAGGTGAGATCATCCTGGACTACATAAGTTGAATACAACTGTAAGGCTCTTCAGACAGTATTTAGCAATGTACTTCTCAATCAGTAAGATAAGAAATGGGATGAGATAGTACTTCATACATTGGGAAAACCACGAAATAAATAAAATAAACACTTAAAATAAAGAAAAACGATAAACCAAGAATCAAACAAAATAAACAAAGATAAAGAAAGAAGATAAAACATTAAATTATATTACTAATTTACACTATATAATGTACCACCAATTACCAGAATTTTTATAACCAAATAAATTTAAAAAACTTATAAAGCTAATAAAGCACCAGCAGCTAAAGCAGCAGCACCAACAGCGTATTGTTTGTTAGCACCAGCTTCCCAGGTTGAGATGTTACTGGTATGGTTGTTAGCTGGACAGTTAGTGACTTCTGGACCACATGAGGTGATGGTAACTAAAGTTGATGATGAACCAGTTACAGTAGTAACGTTTGAAGCTTTGGTAACAGCAGCGAATAATAAGGCGACGGCAGCGAATTGCATTTTTAAAATTTAGTTAGTTAAGCGATTGAAAAGTTGATAAAGATATCTAAAGAAAAACCAATGTAGGGGAAACTAAGCTAATTTATACTTGGAGGAACCAGAGATGAGCCATTGATAACAAAATTCTGGGATGATAAAAAACCAGCTGAACCAGCTAACCTGTAAAAAGTCCCCCATCGTCGCAATGTCTATTGAAAAAAGAAACCACCAGACATTGTTCCTAACACTAACTGAAATCTACATTGTCAGTTATCTGGTTGCATTGACAGAGGGACTGATAAGTAAACATTGAACTGGTAACCCTGACTATAGTATAGAGTTTGTTTTTCATCAATGGGAATAAATACTGGTTAAAACTGGTTAAAACTGGTTAATACTGGTTAATACTGGTTAATACTTTATGTAGCATTCATCTAAAACTGTTGCTTTCGACTCGCATACGGTTTAAGCTCAGGCGATAACATGAAAATAGGAGATTACTGCCTTACCATGTAGAATACATCTTATTGGGCATTATCTTGGTTGTTTTGCTCAACTTGCAAAAAACTGCTTGACGAATAGAGGTGGCGGCTGGCTCCATGTGGAAAGGTTAGGCGCTACATAATCTTCCCTCAGACACATAACAATGGGGGAATGCCATTGTTGTTCTCTTGAAACTGTTGAAATGTAAATACCGTCGTCTATTTTGGACAAATTAACATAGCCATGGCTGCTAACCTTTTATTTTTGGCCCGCAACATGCATGGGACATGTGTTACATGTGCTCAGATGTACGCGTATATTATTGTGGTGGAAGAGCGTAATCCTCAGCATAGCTTTTATGTTTCATATGTGTTTGGGGGATTGATATCAGGGTTTATCATATCAAGTTTCTTTTTTTTACGATCTTTATGCCTGGTAAGAGGTTTCTTTTTTTTGCAACCTTTATGAATGGTAAGAGGTTTCTTTTCAATGAGTTAACTTGTACTTCGTAGTTCCTTGCGTATTTGTTTATTTCTAATAATAAACTATTTGACTTTTTCAAGTTCAGCTTTCTCGGCTGGTAAATTTCTCGTATTATGCTGGTGTTTGGTACCTGACAGGATCATTAATCTGCTGGTATTCTATTATACCAACTTTCTGATCTGTTTTTCCCTTGCAGTATTCCTAGTTACTTGATTCTGGGTGACTCATTTTGTGATCTGGATCCAGCTTATCCTTTCTATCCAGCATTGATTGCGCATTTTACTGCTTATTCTTACTTTACTTGAAGTATATTGTGATTGCTGGTTTGTCTGTTAGAGCTGAAAATTAATCTGGTAATATTGTTGGATGTGAAATTCTTCAATGTAACGTTTTACAGTTGTAGTGGAGATTTTAATAATTTTACCTTATCATGAAAGTTTAGATAGCAGGTTAATAATTCTTGATATTTCTCTTCTTTTAATTCCTCAGTATCAAGTTCAATGGTTGTGATCTCTTCAATATTCATCTCTTCTGGTTGTTGTTGTTCTTCTTGCTGTTGTTCTTCTTGTTCCACCTGTTGTTCTTCTCTTTCCGTACTCAATCTCTTATATTCATCGTAAATTTTCAATACTTCCCCCTTCAAATCTTCTAATTCTGTTGCATTCCACCTATCAACTTCAACTTCTAATTTGCTAACTATTGATGGTATAAAAGTAACCACGAAAAGTATTAAATCTCTCAAAAAATTGCTTACATTTTCTCTAATATAAAATTTCAAATTATCTTGATGATTATGTTCAATTAAAATATATTCATAATCTCTCTTTCTGATTAACATTTTAATTAATTTCATTTGAATCATACCATTTAATCGTTCCCTATTATTTCTTATCGTCTCAATTTTTCTAATTATATTATCTCTTACTGTTACACCATTTTCATTACCTGGTCTAACTCGTTCTAATCTATTTATAACCCAATTACTTTGAAATATTATTGCATAAAATATAATAATAATTAACAATATACTAACTAATTTGGGATTCAAAAGTATTTCATCTAATTGAAGAATCATGACAACTAATCCTATTTTCAAAATATTAAAATAGAAATTACGGTCTCTTCCTCTGACATAATTAAATAATCTATTTATTATGGTATCTCCGTTATTATGGAAAATTTCCCCCACAAATCTATTATTCTGCCTTTCAACTTGTTCACGTTGTTGATTAATTACTTCAGCATTACGTACATGATCATCTAAAGGCTCATTTAAAGGCTCTGTTGGAGTTGGTCTTGGGGTTGGTCTTGGAATTGGTGGTGGGATTGGTGCTTCAGTTGATCTTGATGCTTCAGTTGATCTTGATGTTGGTTGTGTGGCAGTCGATATAGGATCGTACAAATTAACTTGAACCTGTTGAATATTAAATTCCCTATTTAACTTTGCAGCTCCACTTGGATTTAATAATATATAACCTTGATGTTTAATAATAATACATTGTGAACTATTTAAAAGTACGGTTTTACCATTAGCTTTAAATTCATATTCCACTGATGATAAATCAGATTGATTTACAAGTAATTGTCTAGGTTGATGGGTTGAATCAACGGTAGTAGGATTTACATCTATCATTTCATAAGTATCACCAGTTAATTGCCATTCAATACCATTATGTAACACAATTCTAGTTGGTTCAAATCTGTTAAATGGAGTAATAGAAGATATTTGATCAAGTTCTCGATTACTTTGTATTATATCATTACCGTTATTATTAATACCATTATTGTTATTATTATCAGTACTGTTACCAGCTCCTTGACTAATTATTAAATCTTCATCATTTCTATTTGGTTGAAATTCTAAATTATTAGTGGTCAAATCATTCCAAAACTGTCTACTTAACATCCCACCCTCAACACCACTTACATGATCATGAAGATTCAACGTCATTTCATATATTTTACCATCGGTTACATCGTCAAGCAAGTCGATCATTAATTTACCAAAATTAGCTTCTTCACAAATCATTTTATTTTGATAACTTAATTTAATTTGATCGAAAAAAGTTCTTCTGGTATGTAAAAAATCAATTTTTTCAATTAATATATTAATAAAATCTCTTAATGATGTTTTTGAATTTACTTCACATAATGACTTTTCATGTTCTAAATTATTAATATTTGACACTATTTTAATTAGAAATCTAGTGCTTCTTTCGGGGGTTGGAAGATTATACGATAATGAGAATACTACAGGATAGAATGGAGTCACATCCAAACCTATAATATCACCGATTTTCAAAACATTATTACAATCTTCAATATCAGTTTCTTGATCATTACCAATATACTTCAATTTAAATATACTTCCATCAACTAATTCTTCGGATGTTTTATTTCTTTCTTCAGCAACATAACTTTTTAAATTGGAAATACTACACTTTAATGATTCTCTAATTTTAATCGTTTGAACACTTCCTTCACTTGACCATTGAATCATTATATCAAATAATTCTTCCACGGGATCTCTAGCTGGAATACTACCATTACCCATTAATTGATAATCAATCACTAATTCAACATCATCGATACTGTCATCAATTTTTTCCACCCCTAATATTTCGCTGAACGTTGAACACGGTAATGTTTGGCCATGGCGTTTGAGTCTTAAGAACATTGGCTTCAACTGGAAGTTTGGAGAACTGTACCAAATACTTTGGTAAACATCTTGCGGTGTGTGTCTTAATGTTATACGGACGGGGTAATGGGAGGAATCAATGACTGGATAACCTGGGTTTGGGTTTAATTGCGTTAATTGTAAATTTAAAGTAAATGGACTATTCATTAGGTGTAATTACTGATCGCGAATATTCTTTGTGATCTTTAATGATGATGGTTGCAAAGATCCTACAAAGATACTGGCAAAGCATTGCAAAAATTTACATTCAATTCATATCTACACTATTTACATTAAGATTTAATGGCATGATATCTCTTACCTCTAAAGGTGAAAATTTCATTATTTGCTTGGAATGTCTCTGTAGGGTTAAAATCAACTAAATCGATTTTAGTTGATCCAAAAACATTAGGGGTTTGATGCATTAAAATGTCCATTTCATCAGCCAATTCGTGAGTCAATAACCACGATAATTCTCTTCTGGTATCTAATTCATGGTAACCTGTGACATAAACAGGACATTTAGATTCCAATAACCCTTTTAATGACTTATCCCACTGGGATCTATCGGCAGTTTGGAAACCTGGATGGAATAAGTAAAACACATCTAAGTACGGATCGAAGGGGAACAAATCACCAAAGTTATACAACTCATGGAAGTATAACGTATGGTAATGTAAAGTGATTTGGTCATCATAACGTTCGATTATTGCTCTACCATTCTCAGTTGAACTGGCAAAACTCTTCGTATCTTTATCAAAATAACATTCCGGTCCAATAAAATGGAACTCAAATTTGATGTCAGGAAATAAATAACCAAATTGTTTCCAAACGTAACCAGGTAACATGCTTTCCATTTTGGCACCGACAATGAAAATTCTCATGGCTCTTTCCTTAAATTCACCTTGTTTCTTTTGATGTGAAGGGTATAAACTATAACGCAACGCTGCTATCGACTTTAAACCTTCTAAAGTTAAAGGGCCCTTTGGCTCCATTAAGTATGGTGACAATTTATGTATGGTGGAAGCAATAGTAATGGGATAAGTCAATACTTTAGTTGCTGCTGCTAAATTATATTCAGTATTCATGGGATTGAAATCTCTGGTGTAAAAAAATTGATCCCAATTAGTTAAACTAGTTGAATAATCGTGTTCTTGAGCTCCAGGAAATACAAATTCATCAAATTCTCTGCCTGATCTTAGATCATGTTCATACAAATTAACTTTTTTCAATAATTCGTATTTTTGCTTCTCGTGATATTCAACATCTTGTTCCCATGCTTCTCTGGAATGATGTGTTGGAATTCCAGAAATTGGACAAACAAATTGCACAGGCTTGGAAGTAACTGGACATAATGCTTGAGTTCTAATTATTGCGGCCCTTGTACGTAAATCTTCAAAGGGCGATTCATCCCATGGATATATTTCTCGGGTATTGTCACTTGTATTATCATCTAATGCTAGGATCTTTCTTAAAAGTGAAAAATTCCTGGTACTAGTTAAACCAATACGATTTGGAATATAACGAAGTATTGTCATCAGTCGTTAGATTTTTTTTCGATGCGAAAGAATTTTCCACCTAAGACTTACACGTTATCTCAATTATATTTTAGAGATCTCCATAGATAGTCATATCTGTGTATTATTATGCTATAAACGTATAAGTAAGGCTATAGTTCGTCATTAAATCTTAATTCGTTGGTTTCATCTCTTGTTTCTCCAATTATCCCCACATCCTCACCTTCAAAATGAACTTCAACTTCAAATCCGAGTTGTTTTAATTTGTCAAGTAATTCATTTGCTGTTTCCTGGTATTCAAGGGCCAGCTTTTCTGATGGCCCTTCGTCATTTGAATTAGGTGGGGGGTTGGTGTCTGATGCCAGTGAATGAAGATCTGGATTTGCGTTGGATGACTCGGATGGGGGGTCGTTGGATGGATCTGATAGGGAATCATCACTTGGTAAAACATCAACTACCAGAGTCAAGGTAACAGTATTGGTGTGTTCTTTGTAACCGTCAACTTCTCCCCGTTTAAAGTTTTCATACTCGTAATATTTTCTACCAGGTTCAGGGATAGGTAAATCAACAGAATCGCCATCTTGATCAATCATTTCAAAAGGATCTAACCATCGCATACTCATTTGCTTGGTGTTTAATAGTCCATTTCTATAAAATTTCAATACTGCCATGAATTCCCCTTTAAAGTCATACACCTCGTACCATGCTGTAAAAGTATCATCCCATGTGGCAACTCTAGCATTTTGAAGTAATGGAGAATCAGAAGATGGCGAAAATACTTTACCTTCCATTGAATCAGAAAACATTTTGGAAAAAGTTTTAACATTCTTGCCAATATCAGTTTCAATGCCACTATTAATTAACACCGTACGACGGTCATAAATATCTGAGGAATATTCAAAACTCTTGGGTCTTGCCCAATAAAATCCATGACCTCCAGGAACGATATTATATTCTTGTAAATCGATTTTCTTCGATTTAGGTTGTGGGAATGGCGGTAATCCATTTGGTAGGTTATATTCAACCATTCCCTTTAAACTCGTATCCAAACTATCATCTCCTTCTATCACGGTATTACATACAATATCCATGATTTTTTCATCACTCACTTCCATGAACTCTTCAAATTGACATAGTTTCCGTACATTTATGATCACTTGATACTCGCAAGTTTTTATCTCGTTAACTCCCACAATTACAAGATCATAATCAACCTCGGGGTCACAACGATAAATTACTTCGATATTCCTTGGTCCATTGGTTAAATCACATGTTTCACCGTCAGTTAGGGTATGGCTTAAAGCTTTTTGAGATGCTGCATTTGATCCGGTTGCGATTGGATCAGGTATTATCTTATAATCTTCTGGATCTAATTCTCTTGAAATTTTAGTTGATTGATTCATTATTTTAGGATCTTTAGAATCACTACCATTAAACCTGCCCAATACAAATACATGATCGGGTAATTCAGGTACATGTTGACCGGTAGTCTTGTAGGTTTGAATGTTTTCATGAAATTGAATAATTTTATCACCAAAGCAATAACCATAAGTCCAATACCCAGAATTTAAACCGGTCGTAAATGAACAAAATTGAGCTTGGAAATATGTCAGGAAATCCTTGACTATAGTTTCCATTAATTCACCTTCAGTTCTTTGAACATTCTTCTTTGAAGGATCAGGCATACTATCAACATCAGGCAAGAAACACACCAAATCCATATCATCATTATTAATTCGCAAAACTTCATAGCTCCCATTATGTTTTACTACACTAGATAATTCGGTAGCTACTGACTGTGCAATTGGTAATTCATTTACCTTTATCTTATATTTAGGTTCAAATGCTGTAACTATTGATATCCATAGCCAGATTATCAATATCATGTTGGTGCGATTTTTTCTCACGGTTAATCAAAGGTGATAATATATCTGTAGTTATATAGCAGTAGTAATATATCTTGTTTGTCATTCTACCAGGTTGCTTTTAAGAACAGCATATCTAAACAATGTCAGAAACTACGGGTTTAACAACTAATAAGTTGCAAGATGGGGTGGTGAATCAAGGTGTTGAACGAGTCCAAAATACGAATAAACCAAAACATGATACAGCGTTTGAAATTGCTCTGGAAATTGATAACAAGGTTAAACAATTCATGAAGGTATTGGAAAATAACGATAGAGATATCGAGTCTAGGACAAATGCAATATCAAAAGCTTTAGAGAATATAAAAAAGAGTAGTTGAACAGCTAGTGATGAGATAGTGGTTGGTAATATATAATTATGGTGAGTTTCTGCTCTTTATTCCATGAACGTTTAATACCACTGGATATGACGTTGTTTAACGCCAGAATTGCACGATACTGGACTTTGATTCGGTCATAACGATGAAAATACTCTATCTCTATGATCTCTAAATCTGTTGATAATGGATTCTGTGAGATGAGTGCGAAATATGAGTAAAGTAAGGTTATCAAAGAATCAATTGAGAAGGGAAAAAGCAAAGAAGAGGAGGTTAGACGAAAAGAGTACGGATTTAGTGGGGATAAATGGTAATGAAAATATCAAACAGGTTGAAGAGCCGCCAAAATCAGTAGATTCCGAAGAAATAGAAGATAAACAAGTTGCTGATGAGAAAAGTACCGAGAACAAAGAGGCAGTAGAGAAAGATGATAAACAGGGTGGTGATGAAGTATCACCAGAAGAGAATGTACAGGAAGAAGTTAAAGATAAAGAAACAGTGCAGGACAAAGAAGAAAGCTCGGAGAAAGCTAAATTAATCAAACAAATGTATGATCCAAGTAATCCAATGTATCAACAATTTCAACAAATGGTTAAAAAATTTGAAGGGAGGAATCAACGTCAATTACCAAAACCCAAAGTTGCACCAACTCCCCCATCAGAGTCTAATCAACTAGTGAAAGCAGAAGTACAAGAATCGTCCGATGAATACGAATCTGAAGAAGAAACAATATCCAAACGTCAACTTCGACAACAAAATAAAGTACCAATTTCTAAACTTAAAGCTGTCGCTAAAGATCCCCTGACGGTTGAATTAGCTGACGCGGATGCTGATGATCCTTATTTACTTGTATCTCTAAAAGAAAATTTAAATGTGGTATCAGTACCGCCACATTGGTCAAGTAAAAGAGATTATTTAAGTGGTAAAAGGGGCCTTGAACGAGCACCGTTTCAATTACCTCAGTATATTCTTGAAACTGGTATTCAAGATATGAGAAACGGTAATGACCAATCTTTAAGACAACAACAACGAGAAAAGACTCAACCAAAGATGGGTAAGTTGGATATTGATTTTCAAAAACTACATGATGCTTTTTTCAAATATCAAGAAAAACCAAGACTTTTAAATTTTGGTGATGTTTATTATGAAGGTAGGGAAACTGTTGATGAAAGTGATGACAAATTGAGGGATGTTAAACCCGGTAGATTATCTAAAGAATTATTAAAAGCTTTAGGATTACCCGATACTGGTAAAACTGTACCTCCTTGGATTTCTACCATGACTCAACTAGGTAAACCTCCGAGTTATAACAATTTAATTATACCTGGTATTGATATTACCTATGGCAATGTAGGCTATCTACGTGAAGATGAAGAAGTTGTAGTCGGTCAACAAGACGGGCACTGGGGAGAGATTGAAGATGAAGAATCAGAGGAAGAATATGAAAATGACGACGAAGGAGAGGATGAGGAAGAAAATGAGTTGGCTGATCCTGATATTGTACCGTATGATAATGAACTGGAGGAAGAAGAAGTGGAACCTGAAAAAGCATTAGATGATATTACACCAAAGCAAGATCAAGAGGAGAAGAAATTATACTCTGTCCTTAAAGATAAAGATATTACTACGGGGGATGGATTATTAACTACCGATAAAGTTTATGAACTTAACAACGATATAGTCCAATCAGAGAATAAACTTCCTGAACAACAAGTTGAAAATGAGACTAAAAAGGATGAAAAACCTGCAAAATTTAAATTTTAATTGTATATTACATTATATATTACATTCACCTCCCGCTTCTTTGTTGTAACACTATTCTCTATATTATAAGTTATTATTAGTAGTATCATCTCTAGTATTATTGAACATATTGTTATTTAAATTCATTGGTTCTAAGCCGAAATCATTACCTAAATCACCAGTGAAATTTGAATCAAAATCAATGTTTGCATCTAATGGGTTTAAATAATTTAAAATATCGGAATCTATAACTTCAAAAATCTCTTGAATTGAATTTGCATATAAATTAGATGATGGTGTAGTTGTTAGATTGGATGATTGATATTTTGAAGGGAATCTTTCCTGCTGGTTTAAAGGTTGATTGGTATTTTGATTTAGTGTAGGAGTCATATTAACTCCTTGAAGTGATGGTTGCTCATTTGAAGGTTTTGATTGATTTGATGGCAGACTATCGGTTTCTGAATCTTCTTCCTTTGGAGCACGTAAATTTTCAATTTCCTTTGAAGTATCAATTAAATTGACTAAATTGGAACCATCATCAACAGTATCGTTTGGTCTTTCATTACTTCTTGAAGGTTTGTTTGATTTTTTGTCATTTGATAAGTGCATCCATTTTTCAATTCTTGATAAAATAATTGACATTCTCAGACAAACAATGGAACTAAATTTTTGTTGACTTTCATGAATTAATGAATAAACGGCATTGAAATAAAATTCTGCATTTATTGATAAATCTTGAGGATTAATTAATGGTGATTTTTTAGCTAATCCCAGTGAATTAATCAAAATACGTAATTTAATTAATAAAATTAATGAATGCATTGGACGATAAAAGAAAAATGTTGGCAAATTAATAGTACGTTCTTGTCCCAATATAATAAATGAATTAAGCAAATTTTCACAAATTTTAATCAATTTAACAATATATTGAATGTAAGTAACACTTTCAACTTCATGGATTCGCTCACCAAATATTCCTGAGGTGTTATTATTATTGTTGTTGTTGTTATTCTTTGATTCATATATAAAATATCTATTAACAATATTATCATAAATAATCATTAATAGTTGATAATATATGATAGATAACAAATATTTTTCTTTGGGCTGATTGCTACCACTTTCTGGTTCAGGAGAAGTCATGAATCCACTTTCAACTAATAATGAATACATTCTTTGTTCATAATTATCTAGTACAAATTTTAAATGTGGCAACGGCGAAGTTGACGGATCTAACATATTATTAAATAACGCATCTCTTTTTCTACCTGGACCACTAATTGAAGTAGTGTCAAATAGACTCGGTGTAAAATATTCAAAAATTTCTTGACCTAATCTAATAACTTTTGCAAAGTAACAAAGATAAACATCATTTCTTGAAGGTAATTTAATTCCATCTACTTCTCCTTCCCTCAATAAATTTGAAACTGCTGCGTGATGATGTTTAGTCCATGAAACTAATTTAAATCTTGGTAATGATAAACCCAACGAACCACATGATACATAAACACTTAAAAATGCACGTAAATTATTTCTAGCTTCTGAGCTATCTGGTAATATAGGATTATTATTTATTTTGCCGGTATTAATGCTACTGCCACCAACTGTGCCATTAGTAGTGCTATTATTACTACTCGGTAAAGATTTTGAAATATCCCCTAAATCAATGCAAAGTGAAATATTAAACCCAATTAATAAATTTAATTGATTTTTAAAATGACCAGAAGTCGTAGTTGGTAAACACCAAAGTGATAAAATAAGACATAAATCAACTAGTTGGTAAGTAAACCCATCAGACTTTATATAAACATGATAAGAAATAAAACTTTCAAGATAATAATTTAACATTTGATTTAAGGATTCATTAGTTATACGATAGAAGCTTTCTTTGATTCTTGAATATAAGCCATTATCATTGATAGAAGTAACATAAACACAACCAACTAATAGCAAAGGGTCATTTTCGTATAAATATTCGAAATTTTCTAAATTTTGTGATAATGATATAATTGGGTAATAAGGCAACATCTCTTTTAAGAAAAATTCATGTCTTAATTTAAATTCGTCGTAACTAATTAATTGATGGGTCTCCACCATTTCTTTTGCAATATTTGAATTGAAAGGTATATATGGATAATTTTCCATTGATGGTGATTTATGGAAATCTTGAAATTGTTTCAAATTGGTAGTATTTGAACTATTTAAAATTTTATTTAACTTTTCACTAACATTTTCTACGTTAGTGCTCAAGTCATGTAACTTTTTGCCATCGTCAGATTCTATTGAAGTAACTGCTAAATCATGTTCTAATGAGCTTAATGATGTCAGTACTAATTTAATTAAATTTTGTAATTGAGATATTTGGTCGCCAGTTCTTGATCCTGTAATAGCTTCGGAAGTAATACCTGGCGATACATTTTCAACAAATTTTGTCGTAGCTTTACGTTGCTTCTTTCTAGCAAATTTAGCTGTAGGATCGTTATCAAATGAGCATTCTACATTTATAGCAAAACATCGTTTACATGATTTGAAACTGGGGTCTTCAAAAGCACACTTCATCTTTAACCTTCTACAACGTGCACACGCTCTGTTCTGTCTCCATTTAGTTGCAAAATCAGGATTCTTCTCTGGCATCATATTAGTTGTTTGGTTTGTTAGGGCCTCATTGGGGTTTAAACCATTTCCATTACCAAATTGATCATGAAGTAGTTGCTTAATTCCAGACATCTTTTGAACCACGGACAACAAACTAACACACCGCTATAATATGATTGTCTTTAAGCTATACTAGTTTATTTTGAAAAGACTCCTAAAATTTAAATAAATTAATTGATTAAGGAAAGTGCGATCGGTTAAATGCATATCTTCTCACTTCTCCCTGGCACCTTTGGAACAAAAAAAGTTACACAAAGACGAATTCCGTTGGATATCAACGAGATTGGAGGAACAGAAAATCAGTAAACAAACGCAAATAACAAGAGAAACGAACTCATATGAACATTTTATATTATTCTATGTAAGTGTACATATTTCATTGAATGAAAATCTTGAGATAAAAAATCTAATATGCAATTTTTAAATAACGGGAGCGGGAATGGTTGATAGTCTCTAGTATCTAGCGTATGGAAGTGATAGTTATGGTTTAAAGGCTCAAACAAGGTTGATATCTGGTGATTCATCAATAACTTTATCAATTTGAGCACCAAATTTGGTAATACATTTAGCCATAGTTGGTGAGGATCTTGAAATAACGTCAGTGAAATAGAAATTTTCAATTGGGTTTTTCAATGGGACACCAATGGATGTTATTGATTTGGTTCTGGTGGTTATATCTTTTATACCAACAGAAACGACATCTTGAGATGTTGGTTCAATTACATCATGTCTTACTAAATGAGGAGCTATTTGACCTAATCTTGATCTCACAGCATATAAATCATCATAAGGTAAAGCTTCACCTAAATATTCTGATAAAGCTCTGATAACTTTCCAATCTTCTCTGGCAACACCTGGAGGGTTAACCGCAGCACGGGTGATTTGAGTTCTACCTTCGGTATTCACATAGGTAGCTGATTTTTCAGTATATGCTGAACCTGGTAATATAACATCGGCAAATGATGCACCCAAATCACCATGGTGACCTTGGTAAATCACAAAGGCATCTTTTGGAATATCTTTATTTTTAACTTCATCAGCACCTAATAAATAAATTATTTTTGGTTTAACATCACTAACTGCGGTTGATAAAGTTTGGAAACCAATATCTAAAGCAGCAACTCTGGAAGCTTCACGATGTAACAAGTTGATACCACTCCAATCTGGGGCATTAAAGTTTGCATTCTTACCAGCAAATTCACCAACCACTTTATAGATAGCATTTAAATCTTGAGATTCAGAAACCCCTGAACCAACAATAATTAATGGTTTGGAAGCTTTTGATAATTTTTTACCTAATTCACCATCTAAAGCTTTCTTTAAATCATTAACATTTTCACCTAATTGATCTAAACCAAACGTAGATTCAAAAGATTCACCAATATGACTGACTTCTAAATTGGATCTTAACCAAACCTTCCTGATTCTTGAATTTAAAACAGCTGCTTCATGTCTTGGATTAGTACCAATTAATAAGATTTGATCGGCATCTTCAATACCATCAATGGTTGAACTAAAAGTATAATTTGATCTAATATCTAAACCAGTAGCTTCGGTTGATAATTTAACATCAGTAGTTAAATGTTCTGAATCTAATTTATTAACTAAATCTTTTAATGCAACCATTGATTCAGCATCAGATAAAGCACCAGCAATAGCTTTAATTTCGTTAGCTTTTGGTTGGATTTTTTTAAATGCTGCAGTAATAGTTGATAAAGCTTCATCCCAAGTACCAACTTCAAATTTGTCACCATTTCTAATTAATGGGTTAGTTAATCTTTGGGTTTTTAAACCATCACAAGCAAACCTTGATTTATCAGAAATCCATTCTTCATTAATTTCGTCGTTTAATCTTGGTAAAACTCTCATGACTTCAATACCTCTGGCATCCACTCTAACATTTGAACCTAAAGCATCCATAACATCAATAGTTTCCGTTTTTTTCAATTCCCAAGGTCTTGCTTTAAAAGCATAAGGCTTTGAAGTTAAAGCACCAACTGGACATAAATCGATAATATTACCTGACATTTCAGAATTAATATTTCTTTCAATATAGGTACCAATTTGCATATCGTTACCTCTACCAGCCGTACCTAATTCTGGGGCACCAGCTACATCATTCATAAATCTAACACATCTCGTACAGTGAATACATCTATTCATTGAGGTTTTGACTAATGGACCAATAGCTTTATTTTCAACCGCTCTTTTACCGACAACTTCAGTAAATCTACCACGATCGCTACCATATCTATGAGATTGATCTTGTAAGTCACACTCACCCCCTTGATCACAAACAGGACAATCTAATGGATGATTTTCTAATAACATTTCAGTAACCCCTTCTCTAGCTTTGGTAATTCTTTCCGAATCAGTATGCACAATCATCCCATTAGAAACAGGCATAGCACACGAAGCAATTAATTTTGGCATTCTTTCAACGTCAACTAAACACATACGACAGTTACCGGCAATCGCTAACTTATCATGGTAACAATAACGAGGAATAGTTACGCCAGCTTTATCAGCAGCTTGAATAATTGAAGCCCCTGCTTCTATGGAAACGGTTTTACCATCGACGGTAACTTGCACATCAGCTAATCTTGCAGTGGTTGATGAAAACAAACGTCTTGAGTTTCGAAGGATTCTAGTGGCCAACATCTTTATTATGTGATATTAAAAAATTCAATATGCTCTTTTTTTTGAAGATTCGATGTAAATAAAACTGATGATATTATCTTAAATTCAACGCAATCTCCCTAGAAAAAATTATATTCTATTAATGTTTAATTCTATTATATGTGATTTTTTTTAATCTAGGGTTATTAACTAAAAAAATAATAGTTTTAATCAAGTAATTGAATTAAAATGTATTGAATTGATTCAAATTTTTTCAAGCTTGAGTTTACTAATGAGAAAATGTTTTCAATTTGATTCGTTAGAAATTTGGGCGACATCGCTGGGACCGCGACATCTTCACCTATACAAAATAAACTATGTAACACTGGTAGGTGTAGAGGTAGATGTAGGTGTAGATAGGTGTAGGAGGCTCCTATAGGGATGAATTGGAAAACAGGCTAGTAGAGTGACTCAAGGTTGTTGAATGAGCAGTTAACAGTGAGTAACCACAATAACTAGACAGCAGGGGAGGGGACAGGAAAACTACATTACTACTTCTTCTCTTCATCACCCATAAACACAAACATTATAAGTAACGGTGGCACTATATACGTCCAGTATTTCTGAATAAACGACTTTTCGGGTTCTTCGATCTCTGCAGTGACCTCGATTTGGTTACCATCTTCATCTGTCTTAAACGTCGTAATTTTCTTTATTTCAGGTTGGGTCTTTTTGGGTTTATTAGAGGGGTCTAAATTTGGCTTTGGCGCCGCAGGTACTTCATTGACTATTACTTTTTGATTGCTGACTTTACTTGAACCTGAGGTTCTTGGGATATCTTTAATTGATAAATAATCAATTTGTCCCTTGTGGGTAAATATAACAAACTGTTTATCCGTTATGTCACTTGAAATAGCAAAGCATTCACCGTTAGGTATATCTTTAGTACCAATACAATACTCTTTACCCTCAATTGAACCAAGTCTGCTGGGCAAATATAATGCTTTGGAATTTTCACGGTTAAATTCTATATGACCTAATTCAATGGTATCCTTATCTTTCAATCCTGTACCAAATAACGTAATTCTTTGAATTTCAGCCATGACACTAACCATTAACATCAATACTACCGTGATACCAATCATGTTCTATGGTTCTCTGTAAATGATATTACCAACTGATTTTAGTTCAAACTACTCCCAGAATTGAGAAAAAAGTAAAACGCGATCAATGTTTAAGTTACAGTCCATCATTAGATCCAATGTACGAGCTATAGGCAAAAGTACTTGTTCTGGTCACTTGATATCCCTACGTCAAAATGCAGTGATCTCAAATATTGTCGATAACTGTGAAGAGTATTTGGACGCTTGCAAAAACAATAAAGCTAGTATAAATTCTACCGTGTTTAGAGGTAGTTTGTATGAATTCACATCAAAAGCATTTTTAGAGACTAAATTAAAATGCTTCGGTTTAATCAGAAAGGGTGGAGCGTTTGATAATGGGGTAGATCTAGTTGGGAAGTGGGATTTGTCCCATTTTTTTAAATTAAACGAGAAATCAATTATGTCCAGTATAACAGAAACTAATGAGACTTCAATTTTACCAATTATTTCAAATTCTAAAGAGTTAAATACATTATTAAACACCAAAGGGAGCAATAACTCCATTTCAATCAAATCTGATGTTAATGTTTTAGTTCAGTGTAAAAATCATAAGACAAAAATTCAAGCTAATATCATTAGAGAATTAGTTGGGATCTATCTGCATCATATAAGAACAGATGAACAAAAAAATTCAACATTCATGATACTTGTTTCTCCGGCCCCCTTAACCAAGCAAGCACAATCAGTTATAGATCAAACTAGTATACCATTAATCCATATGATTATGTCACCATTAATTTTAGCCGACAGATCGTTGAAAGACGACGCTAGATATGATCTTAAGAATTGGCAGGGCGGTAATATTGATTCGATTTATTTGAATAGTTATTCCAAATTGCTTTTGAAATATTTAAATATTGAAGTGGAGTTTCAAAAATTAAAACAGCTTATATTAATCTAGGGTATAAAATATAAAACTACATATTAGGAGGATCAACATATTTAGTTGCTATCAACGTAGAAGTACCGGTGATTTTAACTGTAGTTATGGTTGTTGGGGTATGAATGTTAGTAATTGTTAAAATATTTGGTGAAATATGAGTAGTCTTGGTTGTAAATATAGAATTATGTTGAGTTTCAGTAATCCCTTCTGTAACCACATCTCCTGAATCTAATTCCGAAGTAGAAGCGGTTTCAAAGCTAGTACTTGAGCTTGGTGTGCTTGAACTGCTGGATGCGCTTGAACTGCTTGGTTTGCTTGAACTACTGGGTGTGCTTGAACTGCTAGAACTGCTAGAACTTAAACTTGAACTAGTGGTCACAGCTGCTTTGATTGTGCTACTAGCAGCAACTGAAGAACCTTTTAAACTGGTAGTCGTAGTACTTGAAGCAGAAGAACTACTTGAAGTGGTTGGTGTGGGAGTTGTGGTGGAAGCACTTGAAGTACTAGGTTTTGTGGACACTTTGGTACCACTAGATGAAGTAGAAGTTTTGGTACTTGAAGTTAATATTGAAGAAGTAGTTGAAGTTGGCAACGTAGAATCAGTGCCAACTGCTTTACTTCCCCCACTTGAAGAACCTAACACCGCTCTCAATTGTTGTAAATAAGTTTCTCCGTCATTAACATTCGACACAGCTTGAGATGCATCCCACAAACTAATACCACCAAAATTATATGACAGTTTAATACTATCCACAGCATTTTGCACAGTTGAAACTGGATTATAACCACTACCTGCACCTGTTGTACCACCTGGTTGACCAACAAATAGCTTAATATCTTTATTAGGAGAAGTATTCGTTGCATAATCTTGCCAGGTGTCCCAGTTAAAGTTAGTAGTACCTAAATTGCAATAATTATTATAAAATTGAATAAATGCAAAATCTACATCAACATTAGCCAAAAATTCACCAACTGAAGCATCGGGATAAGGACATTGAGGAGCAGCAGATAAGTAATACTTTTTAGAATTATCTTGCTTAAACTGTTGCCTTAAGCTATTACCTAAAGCAACCGTACCAGTTTGGTCATTGTTTTCTAAATCAAAGTCAAACCCATCCACCACCGCATCACCAAATGGTCTTTCATCATCACTACCACCACCAAATTTGTTCCATAATGTGGCAGCAAAAGTAGTTGCTTGGTCGTCATCGGTGAACCCATAAGCACCACTAGCGCCTCCCATGGATAATAATATGGCAATACCTTTGTCTTGACAATATTGAATATCTTGACCAATTTGATCACATTTTCTTAAACCACTTGAAAATTCATCAGAACACATATTTGAAAAATCAACTTGCAAATTATTAGGGAATGAAGATAAAAAACTAAGTAATACGATATCAATATCTTGATCACAATAATTTTTCAATCTTGTTTGAGTACCAGCAGAGTTTTGACCCCAATAAACGGCAAGGTTAGAATTTGAATTTATATCAAATCCTAAAGTGGTAGCGATAAACACCACTAAAAGAATTAAATTTTTAAACATAAGGAATGACTAGTTAAACTTTCTGGTGAATAGTTTTACATATATGGGGGATCTACCATCAATTTAAACCCTTAAAAATCTTACATACTGGGACCCTCTACTTAGGTTTCCTTGCGTCATCGTTCACATTGCAATATGCACCATATTATTGCAATTCATGTACTCAACATGATTATTGCTTGATGATTGCTGGTATTACATTCAAATTAATCCGTTTTCTAACTACATGAGGTCTCTCACCAGCCATTCTCAATAATTATTTTTTGCAGCATCCTGTATATAAGTCATTGGTAAAGATTTAGCGACAAAGGTATTGAAATAATTAACAATGATGGTATAATTATGCTTGATATGGGTACTGTCAAATGATTAATTTAACATATGCAAGTGTAGGGACCACTTGAAGTTTGGAGTAAGCTTGACAGATGATGAAAGTAAACCTAAGTGGGATAAAGTTTAAAAAGATAGTGCGAAATTTGCAACCAGTATATGTTCAAAATTTACTTAAAAATAATTCTGTGGCAACTTTGAAGTACCCAAGGTAATAATACAGGATTTTGTGAACTACCTACAAAACTAGTAATTCCTCATCTTAAATAGTGATTAGCCTTCTAAACAACACCGTTTACCACTAATACAACACCTTACTTCGTTGTGATGTTATCGAAAATATTAAATTAAATAAGGCAATACTAATTTGTCTCCTATCTGAATATATCTGGTCATGTTATCAAATTCGTCAATATTGTTGGTCTGACTTCCAACTTATTCCATTCAACTAGGTGAATCAACTGATGAAAGCTTACTAAGGGTTGCTCCTAAAAGTTTTTATTTTTTTTTAAAAGTTTTTAAATTCAGTTGTGATATTGCTTACGAACCTAAACCTCATAAAGATGACAAAATGCCTGAATTTTGGTACAGGTTGAAATTGAAAAATACATGGGTTCTGTTTTAAACAGAGCCACTATTGAAAATTGAGTAAAAAGTGTTGACTGTTTACAGAAGCATTAGTTCGAGAAATCCGATTTAAACGTAGCCAAGACTGTGAATGTTAATGAATTAGATTTAAGTATATATTCAAATTCTATTTATTTTCTGATGTTAATTTACTGCTGTTAAAGTGGCATTTCATCGTCTAAAGAGTAATCCTAATACTCTCCCTCAAAATTAACCCATATTCTGATATCTCAGAGTGAGCTACTATTTGCACGGGATTTAAGTTACTTGGTATACTTGAAATCGTGCTACATTAAAGTTCTAGTTTCAGCAACACCTTAAATGAACGTGAGCTTCCCAATGATTTGAGAAAATCATCTATCAATATGAGACTATCATATTATTCCATTAAGTAATTTTTTTGCACCAAAATTGGAGTCGTTAGAATTACTTGGATTTGCGAATCATACCCCAATATCAGAGAATCCAGGGACTATTTATTTAGGTGGTTTCCCATCCACACATATTAATACTACATTTGAGTGGGATACCCCTAGAATGGGATATTCCCCAGATTAATCTATCGTCTACATTTACAGAGCGATTTCCCTATTTAGTGAATTTATCTGATTTGGATAGTTCATTAGAATTTAAATTAACTTATATTCTTATTTCTTGCTAGAGCTTCTCGATATCCAAGGTATTTGATAAATTAAGTTATTGAGACATCTAGAGATTATGGAAAATATCCAATAAAAAGAAATAAATAATAAAAATGTAACAGCTAGTCATTTAGCATCCCTAGAAGCATGAAGGAAAAACAGGTATCACACAAAAACTTATACCTCAACATACACGTAATCCATTTTTTTGGAGCACAAACACGTTCATTTTGACCTTAAACTTCATACATGCATTCTAGATATAATCGTAGTAAATTCCTCATAGTATCTTCCTTATTCAGCATTGAATTATTCTTGATTCACGCCAATCTATTCATTTAGCATGTGATATTGGTTGATTCTTAATTGCACCTAACGTTTTTTAAACAGAAAATACAATGCAAAAATATTCAAAGCGATTGAATCATCAATCTCCATGATAGTTTATCCACAACAATTAATGGACCAAGCAACCATCATGACGTGCAGAATTCGTGGTAAACTGAAAATCCCTCGTGTAATTCAACTGACCAATAGTTATGCAAAGATTAAGCTTAATTGTTTAATCAATAAATTGTTGAATAGGGGTGTTGTGGGTCGTGGATAACACTGATCCACAAGCTTTTAGACACAACTTGTATTTTACCATTAAATTGGATTTTATTACGTTACATTAGTATAATATTAGGTGATTCCTATCAATGTAATGAAATGGCCATGTACATTATATCTACTCGTTATGTAGCTACCTTAAAAATGCATTAAAACCATAACAAATCAAATCAATCATTAGAACCACACACATCACAATAATTCCTAATACGGGGAGACAATGTTACCCGCATCGCTCATTCGGCGAATTTCTGGCGAAATGGGTGATAACTTGTGAAAATGTAAATTGTTGGAAAACTATAAATAGGGGGCAAAATCCCTTGTTGCTATGTTCAATACATATATTTCTCCACAGAGATAAAATTTTTTTCATTTAATTGATATTATAGAATAATAGAGTAAATAAAAATGGTCAACGTTACGTTTAATTCTGCTAAAGCAGTTAAGAAAGATAATGCTTTACATACAACTTTTGTTTACGAAAATGCCATTGTCGAAAAAGGTGCTGGTACGTTCAATGTTACACCTACTGAAGTTGAGTATGATTTTAAAACCGAATTAAGTGTCCCTAAATTAGGGTTGATGTTAGTTGGATTAGGTGGTAATAATGGTACCACATTAGTTGGTTCAGTATTGGCTAATAAACATAATATCAGTTTTGAAACTAAGGAAAGAGTGGTTAAGCCAAATTATTTTGGATCGGTTACTCAATCATCAACGGTTAAATTAGGGGTCAACAGTGAAGGTAATGATGTTTATGCACCATTCAATTCAATTTTACCCATGGTCAATCCTAATGATTTTGTTGTTGGCGGTTGGGATATTAGTAAATTGAAATTAGATAAAGCCATGAAGAGAGCGCAAGTGTTGGATGTTAATTTACAACAGCAATTATATCCATATATCGACGAAATTGAACCATTATCATCAATTTATTATCCTGATTTCATTGCCTTGAACCAAACTGACAGAGCCGATAATGTGTCCAATAAAAAATCCGATGGATCAGTCGATTTAGAAAATAAATGGAAAGATGTTGAAAAAGTTAGAAAAGATATTAAGAATTTCAAGGAAAAAAATGGATTAGATAAAGTTATTGTTTTATGGACAGCTAATACCGAAAGATTTAGTGAAATTATCCCAGGAGTTAATGACACTGCTGACAATTTATTAGCCAGTATTAAAAACAATCATGAAGAAGTTAGTCCATCAACGGTGTTTGCAGTTGCATGTATTTTAGATAATATTCCATATATTAATGGATCACCACAAAATACCTTTGTCCCTGGTGTAATTGAATTATCAGAAAAACATCAATCATTCATTGGTGGTGATGATTTCAAATCAGGTCAAACTAAAGTTAAATCAGTATTAGCACAATTTTTAGTTGATGCTGGTATTAGACCAGTTTCCATTGCTTCATATAATCATTTAGGTAATAATGATGGATATAATTTATCAGCACCCAAACAATTTAGATCGAAAGAAATTAGTAAAAGTTCAGTGGTGGATGATATTATTGAGAGTAATGAAATTTTATATAACGATGAGTTAGGTAAAAAAATCGATCATTGTATTGTGATTAAATATTTACCAGCGGTAGGGGATTCCAAAGTTGCTATGGATGAATACTATAGTGAATTAATGTTGGGAGGTCATAACAAAATTTCAATTCATAATGTTTGTGAAGATTCATTATTAGCCACGCCATTAATTATTGATTTAGTGGTTATGACGGAATTTTTTTCAAGAGTCAGTTATAAGAAGAAGAGTGAGAAGGAATATGATAACTTCTATTCGGTATTGACCTTATTAAGTTACTGGTTAAAAGCTCCATTAGCCAAACCAGGATTCAAACCAATCAATGGATTAAATAAGCAAAGATTGGCCGTGGAAAACTTGTTAAGATTGTTAGTTGGGTTACCGGTTAATAATGAGTTGAGATTTGAAGAGAGATTAGTTTAGGTAGATGTGGTTTAATAAAGGTGAAGTTCCATTCTATGATCAACTGTAAATGATACTGTAGATGATACTAGAGTATCATGCTCTTATAGCTCATTCACTAGTCGTATCATGTTAATACCCTATAATCTCATGCTTTCATATTATACTCATAGTATACTCTCATAGTATCAAGATATTACATAGTCATAGTACCATAGTCATAGTACCATAGTCATAGTATCATCCTCATAGTCGCATGCTCTCACAGTATACTCATAGAAAGGTTAGCCTTCTATTGAGAAAACATTTGTGAGTTTTAATTCAGAAAAGAATTATGATATTTATTAGAGATATTTATAAAGCTCTTTTAACAAAAGAAGTATAACAATCTTGAAAATTATTTAGAGAAATATATGCCGTTTATGAAAAGGTCAATGTTCTATTTAGAATGATATTTTGGAGTTCAATTATATAAAAAGGTAGTGTCGTGACCTAATGCTATCTGCTGCTTTTATCTGTGAGAGGGAAATTTTAAATTTATTTGCATCTATCCTCAACTTAGTTGTAATTTGAAATGAGTGCTAGGGATAATCATAATAACGATGATGGTGATGATAATCGTCAATTCAGCTTCGCTGAAATTGATGAATTAGTTAGATTAATCATTGAAGCGGCAATTGAGCAAAGAAGTTTAATATTAACGGTCAATTATCGGGGAAATGATTTATCACACTTATCAGCGGCTACTTTGGCAGAGGTAAGACTGCGTTTTAAAAGAATCATTATTGATACCTCCGGTAATGTTCGACTCAATGATCCCATAGCTGATGTTAATTTGAGAACCAGAAATATGTTTGCTGACGCTGATTTAGACAAGACCTTAATTTTACTCCTAAAAAATTACTACAAAGTATACTTTTCACTTCCTTATAAAGCGAGATGTGATGCAAGAACTAAACCACAAGGTCATCTACCAGACCCTGTTAAAGCACAATTATTTGAGATAAATCCTACGTTTGTGGAATTTGAGGAAAGTTTTCTTACAGGCCGGTTACAAATACTTCACGATTTCTTATCAGATGCATTTGAAGAGATTACATACCCTTCTACAAGGTTCAGGGAATTAGCTGAGGTGATGGAGGAGCTTTCAAGCGCCAGGGTTGACTATGATGACCCGATTGACGACGAAACGACGTCGGGTACTGCATTTAACGCCTGTATTACGGAACCTGTAACAAAATTATTAGTATTTGCTGGATGTCGGCCCAAGATTAACAAACATAAAATAACTACTGCAGAAATTAAAGAAGAGAGGAATAATGATGAGGTCCCAATTAGTTACTTATTCTCTGATGTTAAACCAGATATTTTGTTTGATGGCCCTCATAGGAAGTCGGTTATGTTTTGTGAAATAAAGGCTCCTGATTTCCGTCAATACAGGGGGGTTCTTGAGAATGATCCCGACCTGAAGACTGATCTTAATCTCAACAGCATTTTGTTACAAAATGCTTATTACTTTCTCAGTACGGCAACTGACGTATCTTTGATGTCTGATTTCCACTGCTTAGTTATATTTGGTTTAAAGTATTCCGACTATCAGAGACACGAGGAAGGGCCACTTCAAGCTATGGACTCATATGGATTCGTTCTCATGGATGACACAGCGTACGAAACCTTTAGAGCAGAAGAAGAAGAAGAAAAAGAAGAAGATGCTAAAACTTCTGAAGATGTTACTTTCCAATGCCAATTCATTGATACCAATACTGTTGGTTTAACGATTCAGAGTGTTTTTGCTAGTATTTTATACCACCAATTAACACGAGAACAGGGGAGGCAACATAGAAACAGTAGTATATTGAGCCGTCAGTTGACTCGTCGGTTGAATCGGGTTGGTCTCGGGTTTGAAAGACCAAGTATATACATGGAAGACCCACGAGAGATAGAGAGGGAAGTATCTTCATTACACAATCCTGAAGTTGATAGTGGTATGAAACACATTGAATTACATATGGATAGTTCAAAAGACCTTGAAATTGTTTGTGTCAATGATGATTCAAATGCTCAAGTATTGAAAATTACAAATAACAAATATAATTCCAATTTTTCCAGTGATTCGAGTAATGCAGATGAACCAATCCTTATTAAAATGTACGACAATTTGTCGTTAAGTAAACTTTATGCTTTAAACTGTAATCCATTTGAGGAGAGCTTAAAGGATTTTAAAAGAATGATTGTGAGAGAATGGGCTCATGAGGTAAGGCGGTACCTAACTATAACTGATTACCGGAAGAATAATCCAAATGAAACTATTGATGTTCCTAAATACTTCAGTCATGGTATGCTTCAATTGATTAATAACGAAATTTACCTATGTGGCGGGTTATTTATTGCAATGAGTTACATTGAACCAATGGACTATCCCTTGGATTCGCCCGAGAATGATAGGTTGGTTATGGAACGTTTTAGACCATTAGTTAATAAGTTGGCTGACTTAAAGGTAAAGGAAAACTATATTAATCGGGACGAAGTAATTTATAACGACAAAAAGTTATTCTTGATTAATTTTTCTAATAAATTCAGGCATTATAATGTCCGCAAAGATTCAAATTTTGATGATCTTGAAAATGTATTGGAAGATTTAAAACGTGAATCAACAGCAAAATTAAAATATCAGGATAATAATGGTAATAGGATATTAGGCATCGATGACCAAAACAGTGATGGCAATGCTGGAAAGGTTGGCACAGGTTTGCAGCAAAATCATGAGGGTGTTAATAGAAAGCGTCGTTATAATGGAGCTGATTCGTAAAAAAAGAGATATGGTAATAAATATATAGGTAGTTATATTGGAAAGTGGGATGGGGATATGGTAAATTGGGATTTGTGAAATTAGGATCTGGGCAAACGGAGGTGACAAGTGATTGCACTGGTAAAGAGTGATTAATAGTGATTATTATATGTTTTATTTATTCAACTCTTTTGTCAATACTTGAACCCGAAAGTTGATCTTTGACGTTAATATCACATATTGAAGTCATAAAGAAGCAATTAAATTTCAAGTAGAGAAGCATGGTTCAGAATTTGAATACTCTCTCCTGTATTATTTCTGATTAACAGGAAGTTATAATGTAAAAGTAAATAAATAAAGATCATCAATTTTAGGAATAGCATAATAACCAACATTTGGTTTTGCCTGTATTACTTTTACAATTTTGCATCGTTTTCAGGGGAATAAACATGATAACCAGTTGCTAGTAAAATTCTATCAAAAGTTTCTTCGATTGATCCATCCTCATACAATACTTTATTCTTATTAACACAATGAATGCTTAATTAATCCTAATGTAGGATCATTCATTATATAACTAATCCATTGATTCTTGGTAGTATTGGACTGTTTCTTTGATTTAACTATTCAAATAACTCTTGAATTGTGATGTTACTTTCTTGCACATTGCTAATTAGTAATTGAGATTTGGCTGCAAAAAAAAAATCATATTCTCAAAATCTACCTTTATATGGGAATAGGTAGGTGCACACTTTTAATTATGTTACTATGTTAAAGTATGAAAAAGAAAATTTGGTATTATTGTTTTATAGATACACATATAGATGGCTCATAATAGCCCACATGGCTTTGAGGTGTCTATGTTTGAACAGACGAAAGGTGTAAGAGGAACAGGTCGGATATATGGTATTTAATTCAGTGAAACCGTTTCATTATGTACAATTTGCTTTGGAATAGCTCCATATACTTATGAAGTGGGGACGACGTCACATAAGAGTACTTTATGTAGATATTTCTATTGAAAGGGAGAAATATGCACAAAATATTGAATCCTACTTCAAATACATAGTTTTATTGTTTGATGATAATTTGATTTATTTCATCAGTAACGGTAGTGGTATAAGTCATCCAGCAATTTAGTTTTTGAATAACCAATTTTAGGCAAAAGCTCAACCTTTTCTTTGCCAATACCTGGTACATTATCATTAAATCTATCAGTAATGAAAAGACGGATACAATTAGTAATATCACTTCAACATTCTGAATATGAAACTTAGCAACATATTACCGTAAGTTTATCATGAAATAGTTTATTTCTCAGAGTTCCTGCAAAACCCTTAAAATTTTGTAAGTCTCGCATAATTGGAATAATGATTAATAGAACTATACTACAAAGGTTAAAGTAGTTGATGTAGGTTGCAATAAAGGAAGTCTGGAGAGAAGCCTGCGAAGTTTATTTTGTTCAAACAATGCAATAAATAGATTTATATATAGTAAACCACAAATAACTAAAGATCGCTAGTAGATCGCAAATGGATTTATAGGTTTAATTAGTTTATCAACAGTCATAATAGTACTAATTTTTAAAATTATATTATCAGAGTAATTTTTTGTAGTGTTAATTGATTATTTTACTAGATTTAACAGATTTAATAGATTTTTTTTGGTCCCTAAAACAATACATTATATCATTATGCACTATATCATAATAAATCATAATCCACGAAAATTTGTGGAAACATTTTGAATAACAACTGGTTTTGGATCCCTTTTCAAATCTTTAAAATTTGAAATATCTTCTGAATTATAAAAGTTTTCTTCCCTAATAATAGCATGAGAAAAATCGATTATATGAATTTTAC